>JAQPPZ010017215.1:11510000-12110000 GCA_028583015.1 Wollemia nobilis
TCTTCACTCATGAATCTAATTCACCTTGTCAATAAACACAATCCCTATTAGAAAATAAACTGACTTTTGCTTTATTTTGCAGTTAATCTTGAGCACTCCAAAGCATGTGTTTCTCTCACCATGCATGTTGACGTAGAGCATTACATTCATCAAATTGTTTTTTTTTTTTTTTTTTTTAACATGGTGGACTCGATAGCCGCCACGAGTCCGGGCAAGCCGACCAGAAAGCCGCCACAGTTTTTCTCGCGCAGTCCACCCCCAGAAGCCGCCACACAGATCCTCGCGCAGACCGCCCCTATACCACCATGCCCCGATAATTTGAACCTTTTACGCCGCTGACGCACCCGGACGGGGACAGGCGTTCAGTACGACGAGGCCCGAGGGAATGGAACCCTGGTCTCCCCGCTCCGAAGAAGCACTTTAACCGTTGAACCAGGCCCTCGGACCTCATTCATCAAATTGTTGATGGGCACAAGTTGTCCATTCTTACCATAGCATGCATTTCTATCATCTACCTAAGCTTCAGGACTACAAATAGAAGGCAAAAATGCATGCCTTTTCAATGATGGTTTGCTCTCAACGATAGTGTAGATCCTTTGTATTTCTGATCATCGATTATTTTTTATTAAATATAGGGCAAGCGTTCTTGAATTTGTTTAGTATTATTTGATGCCATGCTGGAATTCTTCGTGCATAGTAAATTAAACTCCATAACATATATCTTTCTTAAAAATAACATGTCCTGGTTAATTTGTTTGCTTTATCAACCTTTGTGCAAAGCTATTGGCCTTTTAATATTAATTTCTTCATTGAAATCTACATTTAATTCATTTAGAACAATCAAGTCTTCCTTTGTAAGGACTATGAGGTCTTTAGACAATATCAATGAAGCAGATTTTTTTTAATGGCTATTTGTGCATTCACATTGAAGAGTTGTAGAGGCAATATGACTTTACATGGTGTGAATGCCTCTACAAATCTCGTAATCCACATTTACATCAAGTAAATTGATGGGTCAAATGAAACTCTTGGCAAATTATTGTGGGTGCCAAGGAAGTTGTAAAGTGGTATGCAAATCTAAGAATGGATGGGACAATTCTAGCTCTTATGTGATCAATAGTTTGAATTACAACAGTTGTGGATAGGGACAAAAAACTTCTAGAAACCTTGCAAATAGGTAGTGCTTATGGTAGCTTGCAAAAAAATGACCTGCTAGGCAATGCTAGTGGTCATAAGAGCGATGTTGAGTAGGGTTTTTCTTCTCCAAGAATTGAGAACTTACCAATTCTAAGGACAAATTCTACTTCATGTTGTGCTTCAATCTATTCATTTATGGAGATAGATCGGAAGGGGAACCAAAAACGCAAATCCAAAGGTAGATTGTAATCAACTTTGATAACAATGATATGGATTTAACTCTAGTAGATTTTTATTGATGAGAGACAACCTTAAATAGAGATGCAACACAAAAAAATACAAGATCTTACGATTTGAGTTACAACAAACCACCTAAAAATAAAAGTAGACACAACAAATAATTACAAGTAGTTGTAACAACAAATAAAATATTAATTTGGTAGAAGCATACATTATTTCTTATCATTTTGATATCACTTGTAATAAACCAACTTCGAGAAAATAACAAGTTCTACCACATTCACAATATAAATAAATTCATATAATTCAAAACAACAAGTCCAATAAAATATTACTAACCACGTAAAGAAGGCATAATCTCTTGTGCACACTAAAAGCGATAGAAGATAGAATAATGAATTGATGATCCAACTACAACATTCTCTTCCTATTTATATACTATCAAAGCAACAAACCCTAAACCCCGATGCTTAAGGGTTGACTTACCTAACCTAAAGGGCCCAAGCCAAACAATTAAGGATAATTAACAAGGCTACATTGAGGTTATTAAAGGTTGTATTAAATTTTGTTTTCCTCTTCCTTACCTGGTTTTTGAAAGCTCTTCTTACTACTTTATATTCTTCATCATATATATGATACATTTGTTGGAAAATTACCCTTTCTCATCCTCTTAATTAGACCGTTTGCATCTTTTTATTGTCTCTAGAATTATATTTATTGACTCATGACATTCATTTTCTCTTGTTTTTTTCTTCCCTCCCTCTACATTTATTGCTTCCTTAAAAATTAGATAATTCTCTTGGGTTGTGAGGACATTTTCCTTTAATGAAATTGTTGATTAGACTGCACTTTTAATGTTCATTGATTTCTTTTTTGTCATGTAGTTTATATATATATATATATTCAATTGGTTACATGGGATTGAAATGACCCTAGCCATATTACATCACCACCACATAATAGTATTACACCATTTTTAAATATTATTTATATATTGTATTACAACATCTTGAATATTATCCATGTATTGCATGACAAGATTTGGCTCTCTCCTTTAATATTGATGGATCTAACCAGTTGAGCTAATGCCATTTGATAGTTTTTATACATATTAAACTATGATATAAATTTAATTATATTAAAAAAGTCTTCAATCTCTATTCTCTATCCATCTTGTTGGGGATAGCGCAATGGTTAAGGCTTTAGTCTCTCTTTGGGAGAACCAAGGTTCAAACCATGATATGTGTGTGCGATTTTATATGGTTTGAGCTTTGGTTCTTGTGTACATCATGGAGAATCACATGGTGTGCATTGTGTGTGTTAACAAAAAGAAATATATCTTCTATATCAAACTTTGTAAACATGGATGTTGGCTTCCACCCATCCCTTTGTATATGCCATGGTTTAAACATAAAACTCTATTGCAATTATATTCTCTATCGTCCTGGTGGGGATAGTGCAATGGTTAAGGCTTTAGCCTCTCTTTGGGAGGTCCAAGGTTCAAACCACGACGTGTGTGTGCAATTCCGTATGGTTCGAGCTTTGGTTCTTGTGTACATCATGGAGAATCATATGGTGTGCGTTGTGTGTCTTAACAAAAAGAAATATATATTCTCTATTAAACTTTGTAAACATGGATGTTGTCTTCCATCTATCCCTTCGGATATACCATGGTTTAAACATAAAACTCCTAAAAAAAAGCCCAAAACCCTTACCTATATACTATCCTTACAAACAAAATCCACTCATTTAGTGTTTGACTTGCTTAATTAGCGTTCAAATCTTTTGTTAAAATTATCTATATGAATTTAATATATAATACAATACTTTTCTTTAAATATGAGTTTGTCTTATTTTTTTAAATAGGTCTTTAGAGTTCCTCCTATTTTTTTGATTCAAGGATACAAATTATCTATATGAATTTAAAATATAATACAATATTTTTCTTTAAATTCGAGTTCATCCTATTTTTTTAATAGGTGTTTAGAGTTCATCCTATTTTTTTTAATTCAAGGGATATAGGTAAAGCTAAATAACTAACTTCTATTCCTTTAAATATATGGCAATTTGTAACATCTTACGTATATATTTTTGGTGGTGTATTAGAAGAATCCATAACTCGTTACATTTTTCATTGTTTTGTTGTGGGTTCGAAACCTACTCTTGCTGCCACTATACTATAATTTTTGCGTAGGATAAACTTTTAACATAACTGACGACATCAATGCGACATGCTTTCTGATTTTTTTAAATAGGTCTTTAGAGTTCATTCTATTTTTTTAAATAGATCTTTATAATTCATCATATTTTTTAATTCAAGGGTTACAGGTAAAGCTAAATAACTAACTTCTATTCCTTTAAATATATGAAAATTTGTAACATCGTATATATATATATATATTTATTTATATTTGGTATATTAGAAGAATCGATAACTCGTTACTTTTTTTGTTGTTTTGTTGTGGGTTCGAATCCTACTCTTGCTGCCACTATACTATAATTTTTGTGTAGGATAAACTTTTAACGTAGCTGACGACACTAACGTGACATGCTCTCTGATTATATGAGGTTTGATAATATAATACAATATTTTTCTTTAAATATGAGTTCATCCTATTTTTTTAAATAGGTCTTTAGAGTTCAACCTATTATTTTAATTCAAGGGATACAAATTATCTACATGATTTTAAAATATAATACAATACTTTTATTTAAATTTGAGTTCATCTTATTTTTTTAAATAGGTCTTTAAGGTTCATCCTATTTTTTTAATTCAAAGGATACACGTAAAGCTAAATAACTAACTTCTATTCCTTTAAATATATGAAAATTTGTAACATCTTACATATATATTTTTGGTGTATTAGAAGAATTGATAACTCGTTACATTTTTCATTGTTTTGTTGTGGGTTTGAATCCTACTCTTGCTGCCACTATACTATAATCTTTGCGTAGGATAAAATTTTAAGGAAAGTGACGATACTGACGCGACATGCTCTCTGATTTTTTTTTAGGTCTTTAAAGTTCATCCTATTTTTTTTTAATTCAAGGAAGGTAAAGCTAAATAACTAACTTCTATTCCTTAACTAACTTCTATTCCTTTAAATATATTGTGACATGTTATATATATATATATATATATATATATATATATATATATATATATATATATATATATATATATATTATAGAAGGGTTTGAATCCTACTCTTACTGCTATTATACTATTATCTTTGCGTAGGATAAAATTTTAAGAAAAGTGACGACACTGATGCGACATGCTCTTTGGGTTTTTTAAATAGGTCTTTAAAGTTCATCCTATTTTTTTTAAATAGGTCTTTAGGATTCATTATATTTTTTAATCCAAGGGATACAAGTAAAGCTAACTGACTTCTATTCTTTTAAATATATAGAAATTTGTGACATGTTTCGTATATATATATATATTTTTGGTATATTAGAAGAATCTATAACTCGTTGCATTTTTCATTGTTTTGTCGTGGATTCAAATCCTGCTCTTGCCACCCCTATACTTTAATACCTAACTTATATTCTTTTAAATATATAGAAATTTATAATATCTTTTTTATAATTATATATATATATATATATAGGATATATTAGAAGAATCGATAACTCTAACTCGTTACATTTTTTATTGTTTTGTTGTGAATCTTGCTCTTGTTGCCACTATACTATAATCTTTGCATGCGATAAACTTTTAACGTAGCTCACAACACTGACACAACATGCTTTCTAATTATATGAGGTTTGACAACACTAACGGAACATGCTCTCTGATTTCACGGGGCTTACATTTTTCATCGCTTTCTTGTGGGATGACTACTAATCTTTGCATAGGATAAAATTTTATGGTAGCTGGCGGCTACTATAATCTTTATGTAAGATAAAATTTTAAAGTAGCTAACAACTGACGTAATAAACTATATGATTTTATGAGGTTAATGGCTACTATAATCTTTGAGGCTTGATGACACTGAGGCGACATACTCTCAGATTTTATAAGGCTTGAAAGACTTGAACCATGGTCTTTACCCTTCGAAGCTTGAGGGACTCGAACCGTGGTCTCCACCCTCCCAAGAAAGTGCTTTGACCAACAAATCAAACCTTCGGGCCTATTACTAATATAATTTTAAATCAAATTCAAAAATTGTTATTATAAATCCTAATTCATTGAATAAGATCTTTCAAATAATGTGCCAGGAGGAATAGCGCATAGGTTCGGGCTTTGGCGAGTGTGTAAAAGGGTGGTTGTGTGGTTGCGTGCTAAATTCCCTATTGATAAACATAGCTTTCGGCGGGCTTTGGCGAGTGTGTAAAAGGGTGGTTGTGTGGTTGCGTGCTAAATTCCCTATTGATAAACATAGCTTTCGGCTTTACGAGGAATTATGGTTGGCAGGAGATTGCTCAATGCTGTGCTTAATTCTGTGGGTAAGAGTTTATCACACTAAACAACCAAAAAAAAATCTTTCAAATAATAAATACTGGAAAAATCCAAAAGATTAAATTTTACCATGAAAATATCTGTAAATACTTTTTACACATCCGTTAATTTTAACAAATCAGCAAGCGGCTAGTCAACATTCTACCCATACACGTGGCTGAAATAAAATCGGCGAAAGCAGCAACAAAGGCGAAGGTTTAAAGGCACGTCTTGCCATCAGAACTCTTCTTGAACCACAAGGTCTCTTGTTCGAGTCTCCACAGACAGAAAACGAAAACACGGGGTTTCACAGTGCAAAACAAAAATGGAAAATGGGATAGCATCGAACGGGGAGCCGCTGCCTGCTGGAGATGTTCCTGAAAACGCCAACGAGCGTAAGTTTTCTAGTTCACTGGACACGAGTTCGCTTCCCTTCGTGTTTTTTGTTTTATCTTTGGGCCAATATTTAGGTTAGGGTTTTGCCTTGATGTGCTCAGATTGTCCCGGGCCGGAGGCAGAAGCAGCGGGGAAGGCAGATGCCTGCGAGGGGTGCCCTAACCAACAGATATGCGCCACTGCTCCGAAAGGCCCTGATCCTGGTACATTAAAAATAAAAATAAAAGTTTTTATTGTTATTAATACTTTTGTTTGATATTCTTCCCATTTCAACCTGTAGGAAGAAAAGAGGAAATGGAAAAAGCAATAGTGAAACAAGACCTCGTTGAAGCACGCACTTAATTTTAGAATCTCGAATTAAGACCTAAACGAATGATTTTATTTTTGGCTTTTCATTGTGATCATTCGCGAATTGTATTGGAATAGTGATGCTTTAAGATTATTTTCTTTACCATGTTTTATAAAGGAAGCGTAATACAAGGATGTGAATTTACAAAAGATGGATGCATGCATACCTTCGATGCAATTTTCGTGATATTGTTTCCATAGTATAATTTGAGTGCCCTCCTTTCATTTAAAGCTATGTAATTTGTATAATTTTGCAGACGTCAGAAGATATGCAATTTCAAAATATTAACTCTTAGCAAGAAAGTTGGGGTTTGCTTTAAATTTTTATGTTCCAAAATCTGCAACCAGGTGATCTAGCACTGGGCCATAGCTCGCGACAAGTCGAAATGGTGCTTGTCATTTAATTTGGGAATTAGCTATGTAACGTTGATAAAACTTAACATTCAACATCGGAGGTTGAACAACAAATTACATTTCCAAGATATTTTTCCGTATGATGTTAAGGTTTATAAAAGAAGTTACAATCTTTGGACCCATGGAGGTGGAAATTTTCTATGTTTGCCATTAACTGCACCAGCATTATTTGGGAAGCCATTGGAAGAATTTATCAACCCTTTAGTTGGGATGGAACCATTCAGTATACGTCATCATATGAAATATGCATATTTTCTTGCAAAAGGAGCTATTTACAGCAAGTACCCTCCGATGTTCAAGACTTGCAGCTTCAACATGGATGCCTTCAAATCATGGCGACATCAGGTAAAAGTGGCAGAGCAATTTGCATGCCGCACTTAGTCAATGGGCTAAAAGCTTGTTGAGTTCCTTTGAACCTTATGGTTTGGTGGAACGAGTCTTCATATTAGGGACTTAGTTGCAGTTCTGGCAATACAATTATTAGCATTTGAACTGCAGGCCAAGTGCTGGGTTTAGCATTGAAGGTACTTGTCACAAATTTCAAGTTGCACAATCTTCCAAATCCCTGATTTGGATCAGTGGGAATTGAAAGTTCTGGTCATAGAGTGTTATACTGCTGTCGATGTCATTAAGTACTGCTTGAACAGGAATGGTCAGTTGGAAGCAACTAAGATGGTCTAATATCTACTTTTGAGGATAGAGGTAACCTGAGCATGGCCTAAGTTTTACAAGAAACAATGTACAGCCTGTTCTACATTGACACGTTAATTATACCTTCTCTGACTTGGCTCGGTCATCTGTACAAGCTTGTTTCTAAGGTATGCAACTACTGAAATACAAGCATTGTTAGAAGGTACAAAAAAATTGTTCCAAATGGTAGGGAAAAAAAGTCCGAATATTCAGGATTTTGGGAAAGCTTTGGTTCAGAAAGATACAAATAAATTAGAATTTAAATATATTTTAAAATATTAAAAAACTTGAAAATTAAAATATCCATGAAAAACATAGAAAACAGCTCCTTCACTTACTAGGCTGCATCTTTAAACACCACTTGTTTATTGGAATTATTTCTAATTCAAAGAAGAAGAAGAAAATGGCCCAAACCAAACCACTGAACCTTGTACTTATGCTTACAAGACCATGCCAGCTGCATAGGAGGGGTTTTCACTGCCTGGAGTCCCTATTTCAGTTCGTGGCATGGCCATCTTCTCATTAATATTGACTGGGAAAATTCCTCATAGTTGCCTGAGTTGCTGTATGGCATCCTAAATCCTTTTGTGAAAGTCCAGCCTTAGACGGAAAATTGTACTCTATTATTACAGAATATTGAATCCCAATAAAATATTTAAAAACATAGCAAAATGGGGCATCCAAAGACAAACTAATTCCTTTTTAAAGAATTGCAAAAATAAGCCTCTTCCTCCATGCAGTAACTAGGATGCAGGCTGAGACCTAATAGCAAGAGATCTTTAGAGAGCTATTTCCATCAATATCTAATGGTGACTTATCACCCTAGTGAAATTTCTCACAGCTATTGTTTTTTTTAATTGGTTATATGAGATTGAAACGGGTCCCATCCGTATTACATTATGACCACACAGTGGTATTACAACAGCTTGGCAATTATGCATGTATTGCTTGGCAAGATTTGAACCTGGGTCTCTTTTTGAAAGTCGAGGAATCTAACTGGTTGAGCAAATGCCATCTGATTCTCACAGCTGCTGTAACAAGGAGAAGTGAATTTTACTTTCACAAAATTCATGTGCCCCTCCAGACCTTAGAAATTGAACACAACAACATTGGACCGTGACATTTTATTCAAGACTGAATCTCTATAACTTGATTTTAGATGATCAAAATTCAATTTTAAATCAACCCTTCTGAACAGAAGGGTTTACAAGTGGAATAATGGAATAAATTGTTCCGTTTTCTGAGATCTTGTTGGTCTGGGGTGTGCAGAGTATTTCCCTCGACTGACAGGACTCAACCTTTTGATAGGGTAATCTCTTAAGATTGGGAAATAAGGCAGAGTAACCAGGAGAAGAGGGAGAGGTTTTCCCTGGACTAACAGTTTTGGAAGTTGATGCATTGGCGGTTCCTTCAACAAGGCTAAACTGGATGTGTGAATACAGTAGTTTAGTCTCATTGTTTGAAACCTGAGCATGTTTCACAGAATTCTTAATATGACACTCAAATACTCATGATTGCTATTCGATCTTGCCATCAATGGGTGAGCAACTAAGATTTTTTTGAGCTATATCTAAATGTGTTAGGAATAAAACACTGCCCTTATAATCCTTGTCACTATGGGACAGTAACAATTAGTGTCCTTATAGAATGAAATTGAATTCAAGGTGATTATCTAGCAATAAGGAGATCTATCAGAAAGAGATATATTCTATAGTAATTGTACTTTGTTTTAGATTTTGTTTAGTTTATTTGCTCTAGTCTGGTTTAGTACTTTTTAGGCTGCTGCAGTGCATTGGAAGAGATTATTTCCAGTGAGTCCCATTTGCCTATTTTGGTCATCTGTGGACATAAATAGAAGTATATATATATTTTTAAATTCAAAGGGGCTTCTATTGGAGGTCCCGCCCATGAAAGACAAAACAAAAGATATACATCGCTGATGCCCATTGTTGGAAGTACAAACAAAAATGGGATAGTACTTCAGTCCCATTATGCTAAACTGTCTAACCATAACAAAACAAGGCAAGGCAAAGGCCCAATACGTCAGTGAGAATATATAGACATCAAAACACAATGTTGACAGTGAAAACATGCCTCTATCATGCCACTTTAAAGTTTTATTGCCTTGAGTTAGTGGCATCATGAGACAATAGATCCACCACCACACCACATAATTCCATATCAGTGCCATGAATGGATTTATATGTCATGTTCAAGGCGATTGGCCATGTTAGATTGCTCATTGCCTACCTTATTACCTTTGCGAAGCATATGAGAAAAATCTTTAATTCTCTGTTTATGCTTGAGGCTCAGATACACTTATCTTTGCAAAGTGTATTAGAGAAGTCTTTAATTCTCAGTCTATGCTTGAGGCTCAATACTCTTCTAAGAGTACTAAGTCTGCAATTAATTTTCTTTTCAGAAGGCTTCAATCACGATCTTTGAGTCCCCCTCAACAATTAACTCCTCAAAACCTTGCTCAATGGCCACTCTTCAGCCTGTAATTAGACTAACTGCCTCTGCCCAATTCGAAGTGGATGGCAGAAGGCAAAGAGCATACACATAGAGCAACTGACCATTACTATCTCTGAAAATACCTCCCGCACCTGTGGGGCCTAGGTTTCTACAGGCGCCCCTGTTGAAATTTAATTTCACTGTCCTAACTGGTGGGGTGCCATCATGTAAGGCTCCTTTGTATCCATTCATCATCCTTTCCATTATCAGGGAATAAATAGAAGTATCTTATCTTATCTAATACAGTTCTACTTTCATCTATTGCACCCAAGACAAAAATGCTGCCAAATTCCACAAGTTCAAGCCACTTTTGATTTTTTTCCTCTACAAGTCTGATATTAGACCCTTATCCAATATTTATTTGTTTATATATTTTTTATTTTCTTTTGTTTTATTCATTTTATTTTTTCAATGAGTTTACACAGGTTTTTATGAGGGGTCCAGTCCCCTCATACAGAGTGGGGTTTGAACCTTGGACCTCTCAAAGAGAGGCCAAAGCCCTTTGTTTTATTTCATTTTCATGTCAGCAAATAATCTGAATAACATGAAGAAACATTTATGGTGATGAGCAATAATCAATAACAGCAATGATATCAAATTAAAGGGTATGAATATTCCATGTTCAGGAATACTGAAATCAACTAAGAACATCAAGTAAATGAATTAGAATTCGTCATGGCCATAAGAACTGGACTCAACTGTGAATTTTGACAACAGTTAGTGATGAATCAGAATTAATGGTTTTTTTAAGCATTGTTGAGAAAAAATTAAACTTTATGAAAGTGGTAGCCCCATTCAGCAAGAAGTTATCATACTTTCTAATAACTTTGAGCTGACCACAATTGGAGAGATGCCTATGGAAGTTTGTCATGGCCTTCGTGTTTGTATGAAGTATTCCCTAAAAGGAGGTTGCAAGGAGCACCAGAGGGGTGGCTTACTTTGTGTTTAAGTCCACAACTTAGAATTTACTTATTTGTATGAAGTATTTCCTAAAAGGAGGTTGCAAGGAGCACCAGAGGGGGGGCTTACTTTGTGTTTAAGTCCACAACTCAGAATTTACTTATATTTGCTAATTTCTGGAGTGATTAATAACATCTTTTTTTCAATGAGTTTACACGGGTTATTATGAGGGGTCCTGGTCCCCTCATACCGAGTGGGGTTTGAACCTTGGACCTCTCAAAGAGATGATTAATAACATCTATTTTTTTTTTTGATTGGTTGAAAGGGTGTTGAAAGGTCCCTGAACCTTGTACAAGAATTTTTACATGTTTTCCAAACCGACCGAAGAGGCCCAAGAGCTAAAGATCAAAGAAAAGGCAAAACACCACAAGAAGAAAGGTGTCGCGATATCGCGACAAGTTGCATTTTCGCGGTCCAAAGCATAGGGAAAAAGCAAGGAGGAAAAGGTGTCGCGATATCACGACAAGTTGCATTTTCGCGGTCCAAAGCATAGGGAAAAAGCAAGGAGGAAAAGGTGTCGCGATATCGCGACATGTTGCACCGTCACGGCCAAAGGAGGAAGAGATGTCGCGATATCGTGACAAGAAACAACATCGCGGCCGAATGAGAGAAAGTGTCACGATATCGCGACATGTTGCAACATCGTTGCCAGAAGAGAAGAAGTGTCACGATATCGCGACAATTTGCATCGTCGCGGCCAGAGGAGGAAAGGTGTCGCGATATCGCGACATGATTAATAACATCTATTACATGTGAAGGATATTTTATTTATTGACATCAAGCTCATTATATTATACCACTCTGACATAGAGTTCAAACACAAGTGTTATTTATCCGAGTGTAACTGACAAAGGAAAACTCTCTATTTCTTGTTGGGTTGGGTGTCTAATGAGTTCAACCAAGTGATGGTGAACAGTTGGTGCAAGGATGCCAGAAGATCAGTTGGAGAAACTGCCAGTCTGCTCTGTCATATGCTTTAGACAGATCTAATCTAATGAACATGGAGGGCTTCTTTTGCATATGCATGGAATGAAGCACCTCCTAAGCCAATACAATTTCATCAATTATCTATCGACCTTCTACAAAGCCCCCTATTTTGGAGAGATTATCTTATGGAGTAAGGGCTTCAATATTTCCGCCATTATTTTCATGATGATCTTATAGAGGACATTGCATAAGGCTATTGGTCTGAAGTTGGATATTGTGTCCGCCTTCTAAGATTTTGGTATTAGTGCTATATAAGTTTTATTAACTTCCTTTAGCACCACCTTTGCAATTCTGACTTCTTCCACTACCTCCAATAAGTCTTCTTGGATGATATCCCAAAATTCATGGTAGAACTCAATTGGGAATCCATCTGGCCCTAGGGTCTTCCCTTTTTTCATTTTAAACACCACTTGTTTCAATTCCTCACTTGTTACTGGTGTAGTAAGGACTTGATTCTCTGATTGTGTTATAGTGTTGGGGATATTCTTGAGGATCCCCTCTTGGGCTTTTGAATCTAGCTCCATGGCCTGAAATAGTGTAGAGAAGTAATCCATTGCAACTTCCTTCATCCCCTCTTTTGTATACACTTGTTCCCCATTTTGGTCCCTCAATGATGTTATGAAGTTGTGGGCCTGCCTTGATAAAAGGGATTTGTGGAAGAATCCCATATTTTGATCCCCTTCTTGCAACCATTGGACTCTTGATTTCTGTTTGCAGAGGAGCTCTTCTCTTTTATCCCATTCTTCCACAAGTGTTGTAAGTCTAAGCTCCTCCCTACTCCACTCCTTTGTTAGGCCTTGAGTCCTAATATTTGCATTCAGCTGCTCTAACTGTATAGTGATTTCATTTTTCTTTTGTTGAACATCACCAAACTCCTCCCAATTCCACTTCTTGAGCTGAGTTTTGATATATTGCAATCTTTTGGCAAATATGAACTTGTGGGTACCATATGTGGGTTTTCCTTCTCGCCACCATTGAAGGGTGTTATCTCGTAGTCTCCTCTCTCTTAACCACATAAGCTGGAATCTAAAGGGTGCATGGCATCTTGTGGACCTCCACATTTCCACTAGCACTGGCCAATGATCTGATCCTAGATTATCCAGAGTTCTAGTTCTTGGTATATGTCCTTTGATAATAAAGTCTTCTGACAACAAGAACCTGTCCAATCTCTCTAGGATACAATCTTCCCCTTTCCTTCTATTGGACCAAGTCATCAGTTCATTCTCTAGAATAATGTCCACTAGGTGGAGATGAGAGATGTGCTCTAGCATAACGTCTGAACTACCATCCAAGATTCAATTTCCCCCTATCTTCTTTGCCAAAGAGGTAATAGTGTTGAAGTCCCCCCTACTATGGGCATTGCATTAGGGTGATGCTCTAAGAAGCAAGAAATTCTTTTCCATTGGTACCTCTTTTCCTCTAGGGTCATGGGTGAGTAGACATTTATACATAGCATCTTGTGATTTGATTGTCTGCTTTGTACTACCAACCCTAAGATCCCCCAACTTCCTATTGAGGAATGTACTATGATTTTTAAGGGGTCCCAAAAGCAGACCACACCTCTTGACGCTCTTGTGGATCCCAATGCTTCCATCCTCCTAGTGGGCCAAATTTTTTGGGCTAGACCCTCCATCTCTTCCACTGCAAGTTTTATCTCTTGAAGGAACACCAAATGTGGTTGATTCACCTGTATCATATGTTTGACCTCATTCTATTTAGATAGGCTGCCTTTCAGCCCTCTCACATTCCATGTGATGATCTTCATTGATTTACATGGGGGTGAACATTTGGGTGAGGTCTTTAACCTTCCCCTTTGCTAACAACTTTTCTCCTTCTTTGGCTAATTTGTATTGATTAGTTTTCCTACCTACTCTTTGGTTTGTATCCATTTTCAGTTTCTTGGCAGTTTCTTGGTGCACCCTGGTTGGCTTAGGGATCCCTTCTAGATTTGAGACTTGAGAATAGGGGATCATCACCCTTTCTACTGATTCTTGAGATATTTCTCCCTTTATAGATTTTTTTGTGTTCTGATTCATCTCTATGGTTGTACTTCTCCTTTTAGAACTTTTGGGTTGTTGAGTCTGATCTTTTGGGTTGGATATAGTTAAAGCTAGGTCCTGTTGGTCTACTGCATTTACTTCTTTGGCTTGGTCTAGGAATTGGGTTTCTACCACCTTTGTATCCATTGTCTCTATTTCTTCATCTAATAAATCATCCATTTGTAGATGTGCGAACTTGTTAGTTGAGACAAGATCATCTTTTTTACTCATGGGTTTCCTTTGTGTATTCTTTTTCTTTGGTACTTCAAAACCCTCTGGGACTGTGTTTCCCTTATTTTGTTTTGGGATCCTATGACTACAATCTCTTGCTAGATGTCCATACTCATGGAAAATATGGCATCTGAATGGGACATTCTCATAGTCAACTTCTTGATCCCATTGGTCCTCTCCAAACTGCAGTGTAACTTTTTTGGGCAAGGGCTTATCAAAGTCTATCAAGACATAGATTTGGGCATAGACTATTTGTTTGAGTTTCAGAGAACTATCTGTCATCATCATGTATGTCCCTAGGGTGTTCCCTATTGCTGTAAAGACTATTTGGTTCCAGAATTTTGTTGGGATTCCAAACAATCTAACCCATACCGGTCCAATAGATGACATCTCCTCCTCCATCCAAAACCTGGTATGCCATGGTTTCATGAAAAGTCCCACCCTTCCATAGAACCAAGGGCCACCCTAGAAAATCTGTTCGTGGTCCTCTTCATTTGCAAATAGAACCAAAAAATAACCATTAGGATAAGTTGAAATAGTGAACTCACCTCTAGGTTTCCAGGTATGTGATGCCTAGGCTTTGAATGCGAGGAGGGTGGGGTAGACTCCCATAAATCTATAGATCAACCCCCTTCGCTCCATGGTATCAATGCCATCCTCAATATCTTCCATTTGGAGTTTAACTATCGGGGAACCGTCAACTGCTTTGATGCACCCTGTTTTCGTCTTCCTAGCATCTGGTCTTGACATTCTTAAGGGTTTACTAGAGGTTTTGGCATTATTGTTCACATTGAATCCCCCTTGCCCTCCTCATAGAGCCTCTTTAAAACTCATCGTCTTAGCTGGCCTTGCAAACTCGATCTTGAGGTTGTTGCCTCTAAAGGCGATGCCCTGCAAGCCCTCCTTTGCAGCCTTGGCATGTTTGACATGCTTGAAGTACACAAACACATAGTTCCGTTGGGGGTACATTGCTATGATGTTGATTTCTCCAAATTTAGCGAAGGCTTCCGTCAACATTGCCTTTGTTGTGTCCGTGGGTATATTGCCCACCCATAGATTTTGCGATGGCAGTGCCGATTCTTCATCTTCTGCCTTCGTGGCTTGTGCACCAGTCTTCGCTGCCATCTAGCGGGGGTTGTGATTCACAAAAACTCTGGTCATTACTGGAACCTTTGAGTGAAGGAATACGAAACGCGATGGGGCTGCTCTGAAACTGGTACCCCAAGTCTTTTCTAGGCCCACCATTAAGAGTCGTACCGAGAGAAAATTGGAGTGAAATGTGACCTCTTTAAGATATAATTGCTTTTCGTATTAAGATATAGAGCGTTGCCCTCTCCGACGTTAAGGCGAGAGCGTTATAATAACAAGGGCGACCCTTTCCCTTTTAATTCTAGGGCTAAAGCAGGCTCTCCGCTATCTCTTCTAAAAGGGGAAGAGAGAGAGGCCCCTTTTTAAAGGTTATAGTATTAAAGGGCAAGGATAGAGAGAGGACTGATAGGATCAAAGGACCTATAGGGATATGAATAGAACCATAGAGAGTTAGTTCGTTGAGTCATTTTATATACACCCATTGAGATTATAATAGGGCTCAAGAAAGCACGCCACCTTTCAAACTTATAGAGGTCGAGTGCTTATTTAAGACCTATTAAAACTAGAGGCTCCTCTTTTAAGGAGAAGAGGATAGGAGGAGCTTTTCTCTTTAAAAGGAGAGGGGGAGAGGGAATCTCTATCTTTAAAAGGTCGAGTGAGCACCTACCTCAACCAGGATTGAAAATGGGCTCCATCATAAAAAGCGACTTTATTGAATAGAACTGATGAATGAATCCCTAGGCTCTCTATGGGCTCGGATCCCCTTTTTAAAACAGAGAGGTAGCCTTTAGGCACCAACCCCTCATGTTTTTAGGGAGGAGAGGAGGGGCCCTTTAAAAAACCCAAGGAGAGGATCAAAAGACTGACTGCCGCTACCCTGACTTCCCCTTTCAAAATAGAGAGAGGAGGATGCAGTGCTCTTGAAATAGCCGCTTAAAATGAAATAGAGCGCAGCGTTCGACCCCTCTAGCTCTGGTGAATAAGCTAGCTCCCCATTACTAATGCGAAAAAAACACTTCCATTTCCGAAAAGCCAGCCCGGATCATTTATTGAGAGAGGTACCAGGGAGTGGCTAGAAACTGCCGAATCCTGCCCTCAAAAAGATCCCCCTTTTTCCACTTTCAAATTAAAAGCGAGAATCCTCTCTATTTTAAAAAAGGAATCCATCTCATTTGAGTGACATAAAAAACTCACAATGAGCGCTTTAAAAGAATTCATGTCGCCCTTTCCTTTGCCTTTGCCTTTGAAATGTGGGGTGGGGGTGGGGCTGCGCGAACCTTAAAAAAGAGATTTATGGATGGCGAACTTTTAAAGTAAAGAGGCGAACCTTAAAAAAGAGATTTATGGATGGGGATTGACAAGTGGAGGGGATCTCCTACTCCTATATCCAATATGACTGAGAGATCCGACCTGAACTTTTATTTTAAACGCCAGATCTCGTTTATAGGCTCGGGAAGGGCTCGATTATGGTCTTTGGGTCATGGGCTGACGAATCAATCCATTCCTCTACCCCGTTCCATCGTCGTTTGAGATCGAAGCCCGGCTCCCAGATTCAATTTAAAGAGGCTCCCGAGCGACTTCATGAGAATCAGTCTTCCTCTTTCTATTTCCATTAGCGGGCAGGAGCAAGCTCTAAAAAATGCAAGCACCCCTTCTCACCCGCTTGAGATAGGGAGAGAGGGTGCCGCTCATGTAGTTCCTTGTTCATGCCGGTTAATATCCATACCAGGCCAATCAGAGATCCATGGACCACAGGCGGCATCTCTCCATGGCCTTTCACCCTTGTCCGCTTCGCCTCACCCATGAGATTCTAGCAACTCTTATCCCTCCAGGGTGGGAAAGGATAGCATATCTGATCTGAGGTTTCAATGGTGACCCCTTTCTAAATAATAGAGGGACAAGCATAAAAGGCTAACACACACGAAATGAGATTCTACCTCTTTTAAAATAGAGAGGGGCGGAGCTTGGGCATCTTGATCTATATAGGAATTCTCAATTCTTCCTCTCCGTAGCTTCGGCCCAAGTATTGTGTTAAAGCTCCTGAAAAAAGCTTTCTGGCTTGCTAAGAATAAGGGGGAATCGCTCTTTCCCCCCTGGTCTTACCGGCCGAGTGTTTCCCACTGACTGCTCGATCCAGAATCCGCCCGCCTAGAAGAGAGAATAAGTGTTGTTCGTTCCCGCAATTTAATTTAAAAGAGGGAAACCCCCCTCTGTTTCCTGTTTTAGAAAGGGGGGGCCCGGGACTTTGGCTTTTCAAAAGGGGGAGGGCTCAAGGAACTGAAGTTTTTTTTAAAGAGCTCATTATATCTTTTTTAAAGAGAAGAGCGGAGAGATAAGCGAGATTTTTATTCAATTTTTTAAAGCTCTTTCTCTTTCTCTTTTAATAGCCTGGCCTGGCCTGCCTACATTCAATTTATAGGCTCATAATTGGCTTCAAAAGGGGCCGGGTTGCCCTGCCCTGTTTTAAAAAGTCCTTTAAAAGCCGAGGGTTTTGGTTCTTTGCCTTTTAATAGAGGGGAGGGGAGGAGAGGGAAGGGGAGAGGGCTTTGCCCTTTTAAATAGTGGGGAGGGCTCTTATTTCTTTATCTCTTTTCTCGCTTTTAAATAAATTGGTTGGGCCCTCTCCCGTCGAAGATTCATGCGGCCCGGGAGTGTGGAGGCCACTCAAACTTAATTTGGTCTCCTCCACCGCTGCGATGAGGTGGAAGAGCCTGTTAATAAAAACCCTAGACGCCCCCTGCTGATTCCCTGGGCGGATTTGCGCTGCTATGACCCGAGTACCTGGAATTCATTCTTCCAAATATGATTCGGTGAAAATTACATATTATATTTTCTCACCCAAGAGTCTCATATATATATATATATATATATATATATATATATTTTTTTTTTCGAACTCTAGAGCATATCAATTAATAGACAATTATATAATTAATAATTATTTTTATCCAAAGAATCAATCTACTTAAGGGAACTAGAATCAATCAACACAACAAAATTTTCTGGCCAAAATTACTTTGCAGCATTCAATCTCTTAAATCTTTGACCTGTTTTTAGATATTAATGATTTTCATTCATAGAAGTGTCCGTGTAAGCCAATGTCAAGATTCTGAATGGCAACGTAAACCCTAGACGCCCCCTGCTGCTTCCCTGGGCGGATTTGCGCTGCTATGACCTGAGTACCTGGAATTCGTTTTTCCTATATGATTCGGTTAAAATTTACATATTATATTTTCTCACTCAAGAGTCTCATATATAGACACACACACACACACACACACACATATATATATATATATATATATTTTTTTTTTTTTTCGAACTCTAGAGCATATCAATTAATAGACAATTATGTAATTAATAAATATTTTTATCCAAAGAATCAATCTACTTAAGGGAACTAGAATCAATGAACATAACAAAATCTTTGATCTGTTTTTAGATATTAGTGATTTTCACTCATAGAAGTGTCCGTGTAAGCCAATGTCAAGATTCTGACTGGCAACGTAATTCAAACATATGAGCATCAAGCTCTTCAAATATCCAACTAAGCATGTGCCTCAAGCAATGTTAAATATTTTCCATACAGCAATGATTTTTGAACATGTGAGCATCTGACTCAAGTAATGCCAAGCCTTGGTACCTTTAAAATTGTAGCAATTATACTTGATAGATGAAAACAAAGAAAGTATACAGTTGCACCAACTTATTTTTTATTGTTGAAGGATTTTATACGAGTTAACGAGGAGTACCATGAGCCACCTAAGACTGAATCCATCTTTTTATTTGCTTGAAACTAAATAATCCAATTGTAAGATATCAACACTTTTAGTTCAACTCAGCCTCCATTTTAAAAACTATTATGCAGTTTTCATATAATTTCTAATTGCAAAACGATTATATTATCGTGAACCAGAATGCCATGTGGACAAATGCTTGAGAGAATATATGGTTAGTTTTGTTGCCCATTATATTATCATGTTCCCCCCTCCTCCATACACACAGAGACAGAATTATATCTATATCTATCTCCCCACTTCACACACACACACGCATGCACACACACAGAGAAATACATTTATATCTATGTCTATCTATGAATCTTTGAACTTTTTCCCCTTGTGTATGTACCAAACATTCTGAACCTGGTAGCTATGATCTTAGCCATTCATAATGAGGCAATGATGGCTCTATTGAGGAAAATGTTGGCATGATTTACATATAGAAGAAGCTTGCTTAGCTATTATAATGGCTCTAAGAAGAGGATTTAGCATAGATTGGATCCAATTTTCCAGGATGGTATTTGCTACAGTTACGGTCTCCAACATGGTAAGGGAGGGTAACGTCTTGGCTGATTGTTTGGCTAATATGGAAGTTTTACTGGATATATATATATATATATATATATGTATATATATTGTTTGACAAGTAACAAAATGTTTAAATTAGAGTTTCTTTCAAATTAAATATCATGTCATGTCATATCGTGAATAGCATTTTAGATGGGACATCAGCAATTGTAATATTGGGAGTTTTTGTTTATATGGCCGGATTGCTATCTTGGAAGGAGGTGCATTGTAATTCTGGGATAATTTTCTGGGTTGGGGCTTCCTCCAGATAGTCCATTTTTACCAAGAACAGAAGAAGAAAACAGAAGAAAGATGTAGAGAACAAGTCACAATCTTTGTAACAAATATGTCTTGTTTGGAGATAACATGATCTGATTTTGAGGTCAATTTTTAATCATTCTTTGTTAGGACAATGATAAGATATTTGTGTTCAGCAGTAACTGTCATCCTCCAATGTCTCATTTATTTGAAATTTTCTGATTTAATTTATTTACATGATTTTCTATTAAATTGTTTATATAAGTCTTTTGCTCTTGTTCATAACTGTTTACATAGTTTTCCTTATACCCCTCCACATTTTATGTACTTTCAGTCTTATGGTTCTTCATGTTTTTCACAGTTTTTGTAAAAAATAGTTTCAGATGATATATAAAAACCCTAATTTTATTAGATAATAATGCTCCTTTAGGTAAATTTAGGAATTTAAGATTATCATAAATAGTTTATAATATTAAACCTCTTGGGTTTACCTTATTAATTCGTAATGTGATTGTTAATGATATCAGTGAGAATACATAATTTGACTAGAAATTAAAACCAATTGGAGATTGCCTACCTAACATTTTGTGATTAATAGATTTGACATTTAAGCTTAATAAAGATTCCTTATTTTCTTGCCTCCCTTGAAAGCTCTCTCCTTCAAATGCATTATTGCAATCTGCTATCAGAGTCATAACCTGTCCTATGTCTGTAAGGAAGCATGAAGGCCATAGCCATTTGAGCCAGTCTTGGTATCAAACAATGGATCGAAAAATGTAATAACTTGCTTTTTCTAGAGAAGAATACTCATAGACCCAAACAACGATGGTATTGGAAGCAGCACTAAACTTCTGACTGCTCTTCTGAGAGATAGAAAGACCCTGAGACTATTTAGATGTTTCAAACTACTTGGAATGTGGAGGTCGAAACTTACACTTTTGAGCAGGAAATGTTGGTACGATACAAAAAAGATTTCTTATAGAAATTCTGGAGTCGAATCATCTTAGTGGTGTACTGTGCTAGAATGGAAGCCTTATGTTTTAGATGTTTATATAATGAAAATGAAGGCATGCATTTGCATTCATATGAGTCTTCGGCATGCAATAGATGCAATAGTTCTGTGCCATAGAAGAATGTTGGAAGGCTTTCTATCACCATTTTTCTGATGCCCTAGACATTGCTTTACTCACATTCCTTTTGGTCATTTTGACATATATCTTAGTGCATATCTCAGACAATATATTGATTCCTGATGGTGTGAGGTATTGTATTTTTATTTGTTCTTTTACCCCAATCTTATAGATTTCTATGATCCTAACTCTGAGAAGTTGAAAACAAAATTAGAAAAACTAAAAGTAAACTAGTATGTCATTTGAAAACCAAAAGATTTCTGATGTATACACCCCCTTGTATAGTTTCTTAGAAATGTGCAACTTGTAGAATAAACAGTTTTGCATGGTAAGGCAACTTCTTAGGAACATCAAAGGCATGCTTCTTGATCAACGACAAGAACATATCAACATTACAGACGATATATGCAATATAATCCATATTTTGAGCAGGCAATAGGAAAGTTGCAACAAATACACAAGTTTCACTCAGATATGTTAGCTTTTGATGAGTATATGATATAGGAAATGCAACCACAAGATGCAAGATAAGCAAGTTATGATATCTATATGATAATGGCACTATAATATGCAGGAAAATAAAGAGATAAACTTTTGTAATAACTCAGAAATATGGCATTAATAAACGCTTACGAAAATAGTACAATGCAGTATAATGGAGGACATGAACACTCCATAAACTGTTTTTAAAGGAACTACATTGTACTCCTCTACCAATCTATACTATGCACTCTCTATATTCTCTCCTCTCAATTTCACTCACTATAAGGCCTTTATATAGGAAGATAGGTTCCTTGGCGCTTACTCTACCTTTGACTCTATCCTATGACTCATGTACATGTGGACTACACGCACATTTACATCATTGCTCATTCTTACACTCGTGTATTTATTACATGCTGAAGTAAGTACTTAACTTTACTCTAAAGTAAACTCCTACTCTAGTAATGTACCAAAGGTGGTACATTGATATGTACCCAATAATGTAATATATTCTCTAACACCCCCTTGTATTACATTATTTGGTTATTGAAGACTTTAGTCTTCAATATGGATATTCGTTTTGGTTCTAGAATTTGAATTCTTCTCTCTTGCTTCCTTCATTGTATTCTTTTTTCGAATCTGATTGAGTATCTTGTTCTGATTCTTCTTCTTCTTCTCCTTCTGTCTTCATGTTGTCTCTTCTTGCCATTTTCATTTCATTGCCTTTTGTTGTTTCAGGGTATCCGGAAGAGTTTCTGACCTTGTAGTTTTCTAGGTATCCTTGATGAACTAGTGATCTCATAATCTTGCAAGTCATAAGAGGATCATAACTTATTCCATTTTTGTTCCTTGGCTTTCTGTATGGCCGCCTTTATCTTCAAAAATGTCAAGCTTAAACTCATTGTTAGTGGATGCTTCTGTAATAAGAACTTGGAAGAAACAATCTAATATGAATATTAGTCTTTCCTCAAATCTTTTATAGTACTTGTCTTTGTAGTAATAGGAGTAAGATGATTGAGATTTTCCTCCACAATATTTACAGGGATGGAAACTCCAGCAATTTACCTTCTCATGACCAAATTGGCTACAATAGGAACATAGTAAAAATATGCCAACTCCTTTGTTGTTTGTTTTAGGAATATCATGTTTATCTATTTCCTTGATGAAATAATTAAACCATGTGTGTGTAGACAGGGGTGAGTGCTTTCCCGGGATGAGGGAATGACAAGAATTAGGAAGAAGTGATGGGTTTTGTTATGACACTTGACATGCTATTCAGCTGTAGACAAGTAAGTTCAGCAGATGTCTAGGACAACATACGTCTATGATAGATTCGTAGACGTCACAGTGGACGTTAAGGGTGTGCAGGTAGATGTCTAGGACAGACAGGCTAGACGTCTAGGCAGCAGACGTCTAGAGCAATGGGTCAGACGTCTAGGGCAAACAAGTAGACGTCTAGAACAGGTGGGATAGACGTCTAGGCAGTAGACATCTAGGACAAGTTTATCAAGTTTACCAGACGACTAGACTTGGACATATGACAAGTCGGGTTGGACAAGTCTAGACGTCTGTGATTTGAGCGTTCATCCTTCAGTTTGCAATTCTCCTTGTTGGTTCCTACAACAACACAACACAACACACCGATGATGTTCCTTCTCGTACCAAGCAATGATCAATACCTGCAACACAACACTATACTCCAGATACAATCACACATAACACATGCAATCCAGAACAACGTTTGCTGCACAACAGATCTGCATTTATGGACAAGTATGGATAGATTACAAAATGAAATAGGGGGGGTATTTTATAGGCAAGTCCAGGCGGTTACTGCAACCAACCTGACTCAACCGTCCCAACCGCCCTATGCTTAACAAATCAGTTTCAGGTGTAACAACTGTCTTAGACGTCTAACAACAGTCCAAACGTCTAACATAAATGATGGCTACGTTTGTCCTTTTGTGCAGTTAACTAATCAGTCCGTATTCATTAGATCGACTGTTTTTACATTGCAAAACATTACATTTTTGGACTCAAACATTATCAAAATTGTTGTACATAATCAAAATTGCTATCTTCTTGTAGATATTTCATCAAATAGTTCTGGATATCAATTTGCCTATCTACAGTGTGTATAATTGAAGCTATTCCATCTTTACTTCTTTCATAAATCTCTATGAGGTACTTTTCATCAATATTATTTTCTACCTTTTGAATATGATCTTCAATATATTCATTAGTATAATTACCATCGATTCCTTTTACTATCTTACTAGAAGATGTTCCTGAAGAATCTACTTTCACCAAACTATTTGTGTGTGAGTTTTCATAAATCTTTTTAAGTTCTATTGATTCTTCTCTTCCATTTGCATCTCCCTTATTATCCATTAAATTCTCTGCAACATCAATCATGCTTTTAAGCCATATTGGTATTTTCCTTGCTCCTTTTCTAATTACATTATTTAATGAGTTCTTTGGAGTGGACATCCTTATAGCTCCCTAGTTTAGAGTATGTGAACTACTTTGATAAAACCATGTCTCCCTAGTGATACTCTAATCTTGGTAATAGTTCACCTTTTGAGTTTATTTGGTAATGTTTTGGGAATGATAATAATCAACTCCTATTTCACCTTATTTCTTCTATTGAAATATGCACTTTCAATTTGATGAAGTTCTCCGTGGTTGGATTTCTTTTGTTTCTTTAACGTGTCTATGAGACAAGTATAACCAATAAATTCCAACTCTTTTGAATATTTAATGAACTTTCTTCTTCAACCTTTAATAGTTTAATTTTCTAAATTCCAATAAACTAAGGTTTGATGTGGTATACCTTATAACTCCCTAATTTGGAATTTTAGAAAATAATAATATTTGCAAATTAATATTCCAATTTACCAAGGTTGAAAACCTTGTCTCCTACTTAATTATTTGCAAATATCTCAATGTTTGAATATCAAGCAATTTATAATATCTTCAACCTTTGCTAAAATTGCTTTCTTAATTCTAAGGTTGATATTTCAATGCAATAATAATCAACTTTCAACCTTATACTAAACACCTTATAACTCCTAAATTAAAGGAAAGTAAGTATTAAATGATATATGTCTTTTACCTCCCTTCAACCAAACTAATAGATATATTGCTTTCATATTCGAGGGGACACACTTTACAGCAACCGATGGTTGATCCAGGACTTTTACATGCAGTTTAATTGTTTTTCAATTATATTATGTAAGGCATGATCGATATTGAATCTTTAATAAAGTTTTAAAATTCGAATCAGGTCGTATATTATATTTAAATAACAAACATATAATTAAATAATCCTTATAAAAACATTAAAAATTACTTTACCTACGTTAATAAATGGAGGTGGCTTCCGTGTGGAAAATGTATCGACGCATTTCTTCACATCCTAATACACGGCCCTTGTCTTTGACATTCACCCCTAATCACAAATATATATACACAGACAGGCAGACTAGCATCTCCAGAGGAAACAGAGTGGCCACGCATACATCTATATATCTGAGGCAAATTGTTTCTAGACACATATATTTATCAAGGAAACAAAGAGCACGATACATGAAGATGGCTCCGATTAGGCTAATCATGCTTACTGTCTTCGCCTTCACCAGTCTGCAAGGCGCATTAGGTATATATACAAAGAAGATTACAATTATATGTATATAGAAATTTACTTGTTTTGGAGCAGGGTGGACAAAAGTTTTTTTTGTAATGGAAATGCGAGGAGCTTCCCATGGAGGTTGTTAGAAAATATAGCAAAATTATGTGCAAGCAGAAAAACACAATAACACAGGAAAAAACAGTAACACAGATTTTACGTGGAAAACCTGCAATGTGCAGGAAAAACCACGGGGCAATGGCAGCTTGATCTTTTATTGATTTTGGCAGAATTACATTCAATCAATCATTTACATGCAAGGGGTCATTCCCCTTTTATAGAAAAAACAAAACTGTTCGTTTCCTCTTCATTCCTCTTAAAGGAAGAGTCCAAAAACTGTTCGTTTCCTCTTCCAAAGGAAGAGTCCAAAAAACTGTTTGTTTCCTCTCCCAAAGGAAGACTACAGAAAACTGTTTGTTTCCTCTTTATAAGCTGCACCACCATGCACCTCTCTGCTGAAGAACATTGGAGATCTGGATATTGACTTCACCTCCTAACATTCTCCCACTTGAAGTCGATATACAAGAATTCTTTGCCTATGTTTTTCCATCCAAGTGCCAATTGCCCAATGCTGCCCTTATCACATTTTCAGCAAGCCCGAGAAGTTCTGCACCACTCAAACTTCTCTGTCTTGACCGACTTAGTAAGCATATCTGCAGGATTCACTTCAGTGTCGATTTTCTGCAACAGGATCCTACCTTCTTCCACCACATTTCTTATAAAGTGGTACTTGACATCAATGTGTTTCGTGCGATCATGGAATGTTGGGTTCTTCACTAGCTGAATAGCACTTTGGCTATCACAATGCAACGTAATTTTCCCCTGCATTACCTTGAAGTCACCCAACAGTCGCTCTAGCCAAATTGCCTCTTTGTTGGCATGAGTCGCTGCAATATATTCTGCTTTAGTGGTTGATAAAGCCACCACAGACTGCAACTTAGAAGCCCAACTCACAGCTCCACCAGCAAGAGTGAAAGTATATCCTGTAGTGGACTTTCTCCCATCTCTATCTCCACCATAATCAGAATCCACAAAACCTTTAACTTGCAAACTATCCGATCCGTAGTAAATAGCAGCATCTGAAGTGCCTCTTAAATATCTAAATATCCACTTCACCGCATTCCAATGCTCCTTACCAGGATTTGCCATGTACCGGCTAACTACTCCCATTGCTTGGGCAATATCCGATCTGGTGCTCACCATGGCATACATGAGGCTTCCTACTGCTGATGAATACGGTACACGAGACATGCTTGTCTTCTCTGCTTCTGTTCTAGGACATTGGTTGGAAGACAATTTTAAGTGTGAAAGAAGTGGGGTACTAACTGGTTTTGCATTCTGCATATTGAAGCGCTGCAGAATCTTTTCTATATATGACTTTTGACTTAACCAGATCTTTCTTCCTTTTCTGTCCCTGTGTATCTTCATCCCTAAAATTTGGTTTGCTGCTCCTAAATCCTTCATTTCAAATGTCCTAGCCAACTGAGCCTTAAGATCAATGATTTTCTTCATCCTGGGACCTGCAACCAGCATATCATCAACATACAACAACAAAATAATAAAACTGCCATCATCAAACCTCTTATAGTATCCACAATGGTCAGCTTCACTCCTGCTGAAACCTTGGCTCTTCATGAAGGTGTCAAATTTCCTGTACCACATCCTTGGCGCCTGTTTCAACCCGTACAGAGATTTCTTCAGTCTGCAAACCAGATGCTCTTTGCCTCTTTCCTCATAGCCCTCAGGCTGATCCATATAAATCTCCTCCTCAAGATCACCATGCAAGAAAGCAGTCTTTACATCAAGCTGCTCCAGTTCTAAATCCTGTGCAGCTACAAGTGCAAGTAGAACTCTAATAGTAGTCATCTTCACAACTGGAGAGAAAATTTCATTAAAGTCAATACATGACTTCTGCACATAGCCTTTTGCCACCAAGCGAGCTTTATAGCGTTCCAACAGCCCATCGTTGTTCTTCTTCACTTTGTACACCCACTTGTTTCCAACAGTCTTTCTTCCAGGTGGGAGATCCACAAGTTCCCACGTTTTATTCTTGCGAAGTGCCTCGATTTCCTCCTCCATGGATTTCCTCCACTTTTCTGCATTCTCAGACTCTCTAGCTTCCTGAAATGAACTAGGCTCACCATCATCAGTTAACAAAGCAAAAGAGGACTGATAAACATGAGAATACCTTTCCGGACACTTTTGTGGACGTGTAGATCTTCTAACCCAATGATCTGTTGATTGTGGCTCTTGGTCTTGTGACTGTTGTGGCTGCTCTACTTGCTGTTCTACTTGCTGTTCTGCATGCTGGTCAAAAATTTCAGCATGCTGATTTTCATTTTCATCTTCGTTCATGTCTACTTCAATTGGTACAACATTAGGTGTTTGCTGTACCTCCTTCCTTTGCATGGATTTTTCATCAAAAATAACATCTCGGCTAATAATTACCTTGTGGGCAGTAGGATCCCACAGTCTATACCCCTTTATTGCATCTCCATAGCCGAGAAAAACACATTTGCTTGACTTCGGGTCAAGTTTGGACCTTTTTTCTTTAGGCACATGGGCAAATGCATCACAGCCAAAGGTACGCAAATGAGAGTAATCAAATGGCTTACCACACCAAACCTCCTCTGGAATCTGTCCATCCAACGCAGTTGTAGGTGACCTGTTAATGAGGTAAACAGTTGTATTAACAGCCTCTGCCCAGAACCTTTTATCCAACATGGATGCGCTGAGCATGCTTCTTGCACGTTCCATGATTGTGCGATTCATCCGCTCAGCCACACCATTTTGTTGTGGAGTATATGGTACAATCTTCTGGTGCTTAATTCCTTCCTGCGTACAAAATTTATCAAATTCCTTGGAGCAATATTCACCCCCATTATCTGACCTAAGACATAAAACAGGCTTGCCCAAACTTTTCTCTACTCGAGTTTTGAACTCTTTAAATTTCTGCAAAGCTTCCGACTTCTTCAGAAAATAAACCCACACTCTCCTAGAATAATCATCTATAAATGTCAGAAAATAGATGGCACCATTTAAGGACTGAGTGGGGACTGGTCCAAATATATCCGAATGTATAAGTTGCAGAAAATCAGAACTCTTACCAGGGCTTGCGGTAAACCGAACCCTCTTTTGTTTACCAAAAATACGGTGCTCACACAAGTCTAAATTGCAAGACTTAATCCCAGAAAGCATACCTCTGTCATGCAGAATTTTCAGACCTTTTTCACTCATATGGCCTAGGCGTTGATGCCATAGCATTACTGCATCCTGAACTGAAGTTGCTGCTGTTGCATGGTTTGTCACCGTATCACCGCATAAACGATATAGGGTCCCATAAGATTCTCCCTTTGCTACTACAATAGCACCTCTGGTAATTTTGCAATAGTTGTTACCGAAAGTGACAGAATACCCTAGCTTATCCATCATCTTGATTGAGAGCAAATTCTTCCGCAAATATGGCACATGTCGCACATCACATAACATCCTTTCTCTACCATCGTCCAATCTGATCCTTATGTCCCCTCTTCCCACAATTTCTAAAGGGTGATCATCACCCAAGTAGACCTTCCCACCACTATATGGCTGATATTTGTCAAACCAGTCTCTGTGAGGAGACATGTGGAAAGATGCACCCGAGTCCAAAACCCAGGTATATAAAACAGATCTGTTGTTGCTGATACAGAAAGCCTCACATGTTGCCGTCTCTCCAGAATTTACTGTACTGGCCTCAGCTGAAGGCTGAAATTGCTTTTCACCATTTTTTTCCTTTTTTAACTGCCAACAGTCCTTCTTTGAGTGCCCTGGCTTCCCGCAATGCCAACACTTCCCTTTCAGCTTGCGTCCTTTAGACTTAGATCTGGATTGTGATCTACTTTGTTGACTCTTCTCGAAAGATCGACCTCTCACAGCTAGGGCTTCATTGGTTGAGGGTTCCAAAGACGTTTTCCGCCTCAACTCTTATGCCAACAAAGCGGCTACCACATCATCAAAAGTTAGAGCTCCTGATGATGAATTGTTGATGGTCATCACCAAATGATCCCAAGTCTCCGGGAGGGAACAAAGTAGGGTGATAGCTCTGTCCTCATCCTCCATCTTCACATTAATTGAAACCAGTTTACTGATAAGGGTATTAAACTCATTCAAGTGATCTGCCACAGATGAACCCTCCTTCATCCTTAGGCTGTAAAGCTGTTTTTCAGAAAAACCTTATTTGTTGCAGATTTCGTCTCATACAACTTTTCAAGCTTCTTCCAAAGGGCTTCCGCGGTCTTTTCTTCAACAACATTGAACAAGACGGAGTCCGCTAGGCATAGACGGATTGTAGAAACCGCCTTCCTATCCAGCGTTGCCCACTCCTCATCTTTCATGCTTGCTTGGTTTACTCGCGACCCCTTTCAAGGCTAGGGCTTGGTCATTTTGAACCAACAAATCCTCCACCTTCATCTTCCATAGGGCGAAGTTCCTGCCATCAAACTTTTCAATCTCAAACTTGGTTACACTTCCAGTCATTGTTGCAGCTCCCACTCGCACAAAACCCTAGGCTCTGATACCAGATGTTAGAAAATATAGCAAAATTATGTGCAAGCAGAAAAACACAATAACACAGGAAAAAACAGTAACACAGATTTTACGTGGAAAACCTGCAATGTGCAGGAAAAACCACGGGGCAATGGCAGCTTGATCTTTTATTGATTTTGGCAGAATTACATTCAATCAATCATTTACATGCAAGGGGTCATTCCCCTTTTATAGAAAAAACAAAAACTGTTCGTTTCCTCTTCCAAAGGAAGAGTCCAAAAACTGTTCGTTTCCTCTTCCAAAGGAAGAGTCCAAAAAACTGTTCGTTTCCTCTTCCAAAGGAAGAGTCCAAAAAACTGTTTGTTTCCTCTCCCAAAGGAAGACTACAGAATACTGTTTTTGTTTCCTCTTTATAAGCTGCACCACCATGCACCTCTCTGCTGAAGAACATTGGAGATCTGGATATTGACTTCACCTCCTAACGAGAGGTGTGCGCGTTTTCTGTTTCGTCGTCGGGGGCGCGGTGTGTTCTTGAGAAGTCTTACGAAATACCTGACCAAAACGGAATTTCAAGAAAGGCAGAATCGGAATATACATGGCCTTCCTTGCCGTTGGTTGCCCGTTTCAAACCCCAAACCTTGTGGGTCCGTCTAGGGTTCTGCCTGGGGACCGGATACAGACCGGGACATATCCGGTCCCCTAGTATCCGGACCAGGTACGTCCTGTACTAGGATCTGGGGATTTTAGGGTGCTGAACCGGTAACATTGTCTATATTCTCTCCTCTCTATTTCACTCACTATAAGGCCTTTATATAGGAAGATAGGTTCCTTGGCCCTTACTCTACCTTTGACTCTATCCTATGACTCATGTACATGTGGACTACATGCACATTTACATCATTGCACATTCTGTCACTTGTGCATTTATTACATGCTGAAATAACTACTTAACTTTACTCTAAAGTAAACTCCTACTCTAGTAATGTACCAAAGGTGGTACATTGATATGTACCCAATAATGTAATATATTCTCTAACAAGATATGTTTCCAGTTGCATGTAGGTAGAGTCTGTTTGAACAAGAGAGACTGTAATAGAAAGTTACAATTAGGACTAAAGTTACACTTGCATGTCTCCAGTTGAAAACAGAAGATTCTTTGAGCACCTGAGACTGCCTGTTGCACCAGTATGGACATGGTTGCAGTAAAAATGTAACTTTATATACTGTTGATAGGGGACAGAGCCCCAAAAGACATGCAGTTCATTCATGATGAGAATAAATTCAACAGGCCATACAAATGCATTGTCTGTGCGGCAGCAGTCAAGTTTTAGTCTACCTCTCTTCAGATAATATCCTTGGCATGCGAAGGCAAGTATTTTGCATTATAAAAAATTTAAGTAAAAGGTAGAAAGGTAAACACTTTCATACAATCCTTTTGCTTTGGTGTGACAGGAGTCGTCATACAAGTAGAATGTGTGTACAGCAGGGCCGTACCCCTGCTCACCATCGGATACACCACCTGCACCAGTCAGTGAGGCCATGTCCACCATGTCAGCAAGTTGACACATTCCAAGAGAAATGCGGTAGAAGAGTATTGGTGCAGCCACCTTCTTCTTTCGATAGTAAGAAATTTTGTGATCATTGTAAAAGAAGAGGACATGTGGAAGCTGTCATGCACCCTTACCCAATAATCTCCCACATTTTCATTGTCACTACTTTCACTTGATTAGACCCCTGACGAGCTTTCTTTAAGGTGCCCAAGCTCCTTTGTTAGACATTTGGATGCACCGCATATACAAGAATCCTGCTATGCAAAATGTAATGTCTATGCTTTTAGGCCCCAGGTTAGCCAGCATGCCTAGCAGGCGCATGAGATCCTCTTGGGGGTCTCAAGGGAAGTTATATTTCAGCTTGCATATGCTGTTTAAATTTGGTGTCTGTTTGGGTTTTTGACCCTTTCATCGAGGACAGGGTAAGTTGAGCCTTTCCAAAGCCTCAAGGTTTTATAGTAATCTTTAGCCAGGGATTGCAAATGTTATACAAAGGAGAAGAGGTGCAATAAATGCTACTTTATGGCACTAACCAGGACAGCCTCTTAATTGCAGTGATTAATCAGCACTAACAAATAGTCCTTTGTATCATTATAAGTTCAAACCCATCCCATTGTTATGACCAATGATTAATTTGGAAGAAAATCTAACTAAACACTACTGACCACATCACAGATAGCAATTTCAAGTTTGTGATTACTTTTTGATCCTTGTATTTTACACAATTATCTCTAAGTTGAATTTTACACAAATGTTAATAAGCCCCTTTCATTTGCATTTTCAAATGAATAAGGAGAAGCACACTTAACAAAACATTATGAACTTTTGGTACTATGATTAGTTGTCAGCCAAAAGCATTCATGTTTATAAAAACATTATTCAAGGATTGGACATGATGCCAGGTATCAAATGGATATTGCATAATACCAGACTAAATAAAGAAGCACTTTGTGTTTTGTGCAACTGCAGCATATTGAAGCAAGCAGGAAGGAAATCATGATGTGTTCCCATATTCCAAAGGAAGTATAAACTAAGATTTTATTGCAAATTGTGCTCATCATTCATGAGCAAGACAGCCTCTGAGGTAATGGCGAGAAACCATGTTCTAGATAGGTTTATCAAAGAATATGACTAGTCCACATTACAAATTTCTTAGAACTCACAAAAGAGCAATACTCCCAGATTGTGATATTCTCCTTATCATAATATTGATCAGACAGTAAGGTATTGACGAGATGATGTTCAAAGAGTTTAAACAATCAAAAGGTACCAAAAAACAATACTGCTAACTGGGATATAAATAATGGTAGGCCTAACGGGCATAGTGAGCATTATAAAATTTGCATTTGTTGGGAAGGCTGACTCAATCATTCTGGCCTTTCCTCAAATAAGTAGCAAAATAATTAAGAATAAGCAGCTATGAAGTTCAATGGTAATTATAAGTCAAATAGCTGACCTTTAAATGCAATGGCATTCCAAGCTATAACATTATGCATTTATTTGAGTTCATCTAACTTGATTCTGAAGGAAATAGTGTTTGTTGCTGTATAATAAACTGATTGAATAATAAAAAATATTGTTTATTCTGTTCAGAGAAGTTCAGTTTTTCATGCAGCCCCTCAATTATAGTAATAAGACTCACATGAGTCCTGTGATCACTTGCAAGTCTGCAAGCCGAGTGATCTTGGGCAAGGCATGACAAGTCATTTTCTATAAATTGTACTGTAATAAATGATTTTTTCTTATTTGCCAGGTCATTGCCATGTCTTTTCCTAGAGTTCCCCTCAAGCCCGAGTCCAGGTCAAAAAAACAGGCTTGTTGAGTCCAAGATGAGCTCGAGTCTCGATACTGTTCTTTCAATTATGCAATTGAACTACTTGATGCATATTTCATCTCTTAGGAAATGCCTGAGGTAACATTGGTCTTGCATTTGAGTTGTCAACAACAGTATCTACCAACTAAACCATAGTTACCACAAAATTTGAGGTACATGGCCAGAGATTGCATTTCAGAGTAGTTTGGCAAAGGGAATGTCAATATATATCACCAAGAGATATGCCTCTTGTCATGTTACCCTCTGTTTGCCCAAGTTTTTTTTGGTAATGATGAACTATATACTTAACAAATAATTATGAGACAGTGCATGGTGCTTCACTACTGTCTTGTATGATTGTTATGCAAAATTTTTACAAATTGTTTTCAAGTTTCATGCCTTGGTAGAAAGGAAGAAAGAAATCTTATTAATGTCCATGGGTGACCAAGTAAGGTGAATGAGACTCAAAAACAACAATTTACCACAATAGTGTGGTGGAGCCAAATATAGTGCTCTAAAGAATATGGGTATTGTATACAAACTGTGACTCCAAATAAGCGAAACATGTCTTTATGTATATGTAGATGGCATTGTGTGGAACATCTCATAGACAAGCAATATATAAACATCACATAATGGAGGCGTAAATTTTTGTAGTAGATCCGTTGGTGGGAGGAGCTGGATTGTCGGTTGCAAAGAGGAATCTAGAAATGCATGGTTATTTGGATCTCACATGCTGTGGGCATGGTTGGTACTGGCCGTTTTGTCCAATGTCTACAGAAGATTCATTGTTAGCTTTGCAATGGGGAGGCATTGTCTCATTTCTCTAATGGTTAGTGCCATTCGAGGAGGATGCATCTGCGTATTGTTGTCTACTACTGGATAGGGATCAACTTTGAAATCTATCTGAAGAGGATGCAACTGCCAAATTACTATGGTTGTGATATTGAAAGAATAATAAGTGACTTTCCTAAATTGGTGTATAAGCACTTATACCTTTATCTGATCTAATTGTACATGGGGCACCTGAAGATATTTGACTCTTTGTTTCTAACCTCTTGTATGGAGCAAAGATGACAAATTCTATTCCCCTGGATGTGTCATAGTCAGACTTGATCCTGCATTGATGGGAATATGCCCTCATCCGACCGAGGGTGTTTTTGAGGCCATGAGACCATTGTGGGGCAAGTGATGATGCGATCCATTATCTGCATAAAGTTCTTAGCATAGAAGGCCATCTAGGGTCTAAGAGGCTAAGTGTATTTTCGATAGATATCCTTCCTGATAGACTTATGAATCCTCTCTTTCTTTGGGAGGATTCTCCCCACTCTTTTCTTGTGGGGATGGTGGTGGGGTTCTAGTGAATATTGAAGGGATTTAGGTGATTTATGGAAATCCCAATAGATTGGACAAGTAAGCCAGTCTATAGATATCACGCTTTCTATAGAGTGCTAGTTCTCTCTCTCTCTCTCTCTCTCTCTGCCTAAAGCTTGATCCCCTATGGATTGTAGCCAATGGAGATGGAAAGAGCCTAAAGATGCTCTCAAGACTAAACAAGTGGACTGCGAACTTAGCATATACAGTGCAATTGGTGTTATAAACCCAATGGGTTATATGTAAAAGATATGTGAAGAATCACATATCAAGAATATAAATTTAATATGGCAGATGAATGAAATAGGGCAAGGAGCAATCATGCATATGTGAGTGCTAATGGTTATGAGTGTAAAGTCACAAACAGGAAATATACATTTTAATAATTATTAATACATGTAAATAATGTAAATTACATGATGTCCTTATTTGAAGGCTTTGTCCCTGAATCATCACTAAAATTCTTGAAGCTAGGGATGAACATCTTCTTTGTGATTTTAACCCGTCCATGTTTCTATCAGAAAAGACTTCACAATAGAAAGATTTGTTTTTATGGAGATACAATTATTGTCAATATTGAGAATATTGCCCCATTGAATCAGGACTAGTCCACCACAAATTAACGTTGACAGGCATCATATTTGAATACGAATTTTGTTAACCACTTTAATCTTGATTCCATGTGTATCTTGGAGAATTTGGAATATAAGATTGTTTTGATAAGATTTTCTTTTGGCACCTTATATATGATATGGATGTCAATAAACTGATTTTTTAAGTGATAGCATTCATGATTAGAATTTCGATAAAGCCGATCATTAATATTCTATACTAGAATCATTTATTGAATCAGGACTAATCCACCACAAATTAACGTTGACAGGCATCATATTTGAATACAAATTTTGTTAACTACTCTAATCTTGATTACATGTGTATCTTAGAGAATTTGGAATATAAGATTGTTTTGATAAGAACTTTTTTTTGGCACCTTATAGATGATATGGATGTCAATAATTGATTTTTTAAGTTGATAGCATACCTGATTAGAATTTCAATAAGCCCGATCATTTTGATATTCGATACTAGAATCATTTGTTGTGGATTGAAAAATATCATTATCTAATCTTGTCTTGTCAGCTTATATTAATTTTCAACATCAACTTGATTTTAGTTTGAATCTCAGATGGTTGTTTGATTCGAATTTCCTTATTTAATAAACTGTAAATACTATCATTTCCGGTAGTGACCTTGAGATGCTTAACTTGTTTAAGAAGATTGTGATTGTGTTACAAATACAAATGATTTCTTCATCCTTTATATATATATATATATATATATATATATATATATATATATTTTTTTTTTGAAAATTGGCAACTCATTTTCAAATCATCTTGTTCAGGTCTTTTTTCCTAGATTATATTCCTCAAAATATTCCTTATCTTGGTTTTGTTTAGTTTCATGTTAATATCAAGCCACCATGTTTTGGTGTCACTGACTGAATGGAACCAAACCAAACTGGTAAATATATTATAATTTTATAAACTGTTGAACCAAACTCGAGGATCTTCATTGCCATTAAATTTTGGTGTAAAACTTGAACAATGATTAAAATCAATTTTTTTAAAGCAGTGATTTCTAAAGATTAAAATTAACTTGTCCATGGCGTTTAGAGCAATTGGTCTGTAGCAATACTTTCAAGCCATAGACCAAGGTTTAAGTGCCATGGGTGTACCTTTACATGTTATCAAATGGCATTAGCTCAACTGTTAAATGCCTTGACTTTCAAGGAGGAAACCAAGTTTTGAATCTTGCCAAGCCATACATACATAATTGCCAAATGCTTATAATACCACTAAGTGGTCATGATGTAATACAAGTGGTGCCCCTTTCAATCCCATATAACCCTTAAAAAAAGTGATAACAAATTAATTAAACTTCTTAATCTATGGCCAATGCTCATATGTCTTTAGCTGTCTGAACCCAACACTTCAACAATAAATGGTTGGTAAAGAGGTAGATAATGCTAGGAAATGGAGGTAAATCTGTCAGTGCCTTTTCTAAATTGTTATTTTTAAATTTTAATTATATATATAGATAGATAGATAGATAGATAGGTCACTAGCCAATGAGATGGACACTAGCCCTTAAATTTCAGTTACCAAAAGTCTTGAACCACTAAGTCCAAAAGGTAATTTCAGTTACCAACAGTCTTGAACCATTAAGTCCAAAAGGTAGTTCTGTTGCACTCATTATACACCCAAGGAGTATACATAAAAGATGTGAAGAATCACATATTAAGAATATAATATGATGGATGAATGAAAATAGGGCCAAGCAGCAATTGGGCACATGTATATGCGCACTCGCAGCCCTATAAATTTACCTTTTAATAATATATTACGTTGCAATGAGGTGTGTAGCAGACACTATGTTGAAACAGAATAGTATGAACTTAATGTGTGCTTAAATCAGCGGGTCCGAAACTTATCCCCTAGATTTCAAACCTGTAAAGAGCTGTGCATTTGCTGATACAATTAAAAAGCCACATCTTTGAGGGAATATCCTCGACAGCACAAGGAAGGAAAACCACCACTTTATCGACAAAGACAATTATGGCAATCAGAACATGGTGTAGAAGACATCCATCCTCTGCATGAGTGTTTCACAGAATGAAATCCTCAAGTTCATCAGCATATATGCCAAAGAGAGTTGGCAAAAGACGACATCCCTCTTTAACCCCAATACTAAATTATAAGGTTTGGGTTTGTGTTTTACTAGCATAAAAAATGAAAATTTAAAGTCATTGAGAAAATCAGGTATAAAATTTGCCATGACGTTCGACAAATAAAATAATATTTTTTATTAATTTAAATGTCTAGACTCGAAGATAAATGTAAATATGTATAAAGAAATTCATGTTTTATAAAAAAATACAATCAACTTGCATATGCCTCTATGAATGAATTGCCCATGATAATTTTGCTTTTTTTTTTTGGTTATACAGGGGAATTGGTAACCTACTGTCATTATATCCTTCTAATCTTGAGTTTAATTCGTCTGCTGCCACCATAACCCCCACTACTCGAATAAATGCGGTGATTAGCGAACATATGGGCATGAGGTGGACCACCGGCCTCCAGTGGACTTGAACTGTGGTTGCATGCTGGCGAAAATTCAGGCTGCTTCCAATCAGTCTAACCCCATGGGGCATGATCATTTTGTCTTGTTGAGATTATTTTAGTTTTTCCTTGGTTGTATTGTTTCAGTCTCTGGTGTTTGTAGATGTAGAAGGAAGTCAAGGCAGATTTAGAAATAAATAGGGTAAGTTGTAGGTTATTTTTCTTCCTTTTTTGATAAATCTTATTTACTGGATTACTCTATGTCAATTTTTGGTCGTCTAGTTTGTTTTGTTAAATGTAGGAAATTGCTAAAATTCAGATATTTTTGATGTAATTCATCGAATCTGGTAATACTACCCCAGGAGTACAGCTGATCTCATATGAAAACCCTTCAGCAGCTTGGGATCAACCATCCACTGTCTCATAAAGTTTCATGGTAGTTATGATAAGGAGCTTTGATATGCTCTTATCCCATAGTGTCTGAAACAGAAAGTGGTGAGGCATTTTATCAAAGGCCTTTCTGAAGTCAACAGAACAGCACGAGATCTTAGAGGACCTCGCTTAAGCCTCTTCAATGATAGTGTGGGAAGTGAACATATGGTCCCTAGTCTAAAAACCTCTCTGAAAATGTTGTGTTCTAGCCTTGAAGCCATCACTCTCAAGCTGTTCAGAGAGCTTCATGTCAAAGTGTTGTGGCATGTAGCCTGGGTAAATATGTGCCCAATAATAGTGGTCCTGTAATTGCGTGGGTTGTAGTAATGCATGAGGTGAATAGTATGCTGAGACCAAGAGGGAGGAAAGCCATAATAAAAGACATCATTCAATAGTATTGCAATGGGATAACCGATAAAGTATAAACTATGGATTCTAACCCATATTTGAGAAATTCAGCTTGCAGCCCTTCACAGTCGGGAGCTTTATTGGTGCAAAACTTCCTGATAATTCTTCTAATATCCCCTGTGCAAAAAAATAACAAGTAGAAAGGTGATCTGAGATTCTGAATGTTAGATTGAGATGGGATGTTATAAAAAGAGGTGGCATGTGAATCCCAGGTTTTGGATGTTTGGGGAATTATGTAGGCCATAAAGAAGTTGTCCTCAAAACAAGAAACTCATGTTTCTTGTCTTAAGGAGAAAACAATACTCTCTATGGATGGAGGCGATGGCAGCAGGGCCATGAGCTAAGACAAAGTGAAGCTTCGTATGCATGATTTTACAGTTCTCATATAATAGCAATTTATAGGACAAGATCCAGAAGTGGGGGCTTGCTTTGAGCAATAGACAATTTGAGGAAAAGAATTAAGGGCAGCCTCTTATGGAGCATGTGAGAGAACATCTACCCAATAATATTGGATAAATGCAACTGTATCGCGTCTGCAACTGGAGCCTGGAAAGTTTTTATTGACTATTCCCCAGATTGATTGGTTATATCTGTTAATAAATTATTACCTGCCCTTGACTGATTTCCGTTTTGTTGATGAAGCATAGGAGCAGCATTTTATTTTATTTTATTTTTCCCAATTGTGTGATGTTCTCATTGGTGTGTGTTTTGCTCTGTATCTTTTCAAAACAAAATTCTAGAGATGATAAACTATTTTTATGAAGTATCCTAAAAAATCCACCGAGCGAAGAAAAAGTGCAATAGTTCCAGGTAACTGTAATTTTGACTTTCAATTCTATGCATAAAGTGAAAGGAATGGATACCGTTGATTCATCAACGGTTTTAACCCCCTTTTTAATTTTTCCCTATTCTCTGATGTTCTCATTGGTCTGTTTTGCCCTGTACCTTTTCAAAACTAAAGTCTAGAGTTGATAAACCATTTCGATTAAATATCCTAAAAAATCCACGAAAAAGTGAAAGCGTTTTACACTGTAATTTTGACTTTCAATTCTGTGAATAAAGTGAAAGGAATGGATATGGTTGATGAATCAATGGTTTTAACCCCCTTTCCCCCCTTGTGCAACATCTATGTTTCTCTCAGGGTAATGATGAGATGATCCCCATAGCCGGAGAATACCAGCTGCTTCACCATCACCACAAAAACCAAATTCAGCATCAGGTTTATTTTTGAATAATGCAAGTTTCCAAAGACATACCTCACACCAAGTGTTTCAGTTCTGAATTGCAGTACATATCTGCTTGATGCAAGGAAGTCATGAATGATAATTGACTAGAATACTATGTTTGACTATTTATGCATCAAATGGCATTAGCTCAACCGGTTATATTCCTCAACTTTCAAGGAGGATATCCAAGTTTGAATCTTACCAAATGATACATGCATAATTGTCAAACTGTTATAATACTATTATGTGCTCATGATGTAATACAGGTTGGGGCCTGTTTCACATTTAACCAATTAAATAAAAGTATGATTATTTTTGCTACTGTAATAATCAAATGAATGAATTTGACATGTCCCAAATATCGATATGATCTTTATGTAGTAGCAAATTATAACACCAGGGAATTAATTTCTCATTCAACCTGAGACAAGCTACCCAACCCCAATGTTCTGTTGCAGAATCTTATTCTTTGTTACACCAATCTATTTAAATCAAGATTTCTTTCTACCATGATTTGGTGGCAATGATGATTTAACAATTGATGAACAGTACAAAACCAGCATAGCATGATTCTTGCAGTGCCCAAAGATTTTATTTCTATAACAGAAAAATAAGACGCTGGATCTAGCAAGCAAATCATTATCCGGTTTCATATTTTTTTCTTACTGTACCTTAATTGTATAAAGTAAATGTGTGCTGTTAAACAATGCGAGTCAAAGTCTATCACAAAAAAAACTCAGCTGTCACCTTTGCATAATGACAACAGTAACATGTATAGCTAAATAGGTAATGTCAAGTATAAGCATCTTGGGCTTTACATGGTTACTTAAGCTGCTTATATATTTTCAGAAAGAATGGTGGTTATATGCATGATTTTATTAAAGCATATTGCCTTTGCATAAAAACATTTATAATTGGAGATTTTTGAAAACCAATTTGCGGAGAATGTGAACATAAAGAATGCCTCACACACATTACCCGTCTTTTTTGTAGATTTGCTTGCTATAGCAGAACGCATGTCTACAGTGAAGCACAAAATTTTAATCCTGTCTGGAAAAGGCGGGGTTGGTAAGAGCACATTTGCTGCACAGCTTTCCTTTGCTTTAGCAGAGCAAGACAGGCAGGTTGGACTACTTGACATTGATATTTGTGGTCCTAGCATTCCCAAGATGCTTGGATTAGAAGGTCAGGAAATACATCAGAGCAATCTTGGCTGGTCTCCTGTGTATGTAGAGACCAATCTTGGTGTGATGTCTATTGGCTTTATGCTGCCAGATCCAGACGAAGCTGTAATATGGAGGGGACCACGCAAAAATGGTCTTATCAAGCAATTTTTGAAAGATGTGTACTGGGGAGACCTGGACTATTTAATCGTGGATGCTCCACCTGGGACTTCTGATGAGCATATTTCTATAGCACAGTATCTAAAAGCTACTAATGTGGATGGTGCAATCGTTGTGACTACACCACAGGAAGTGTCAATAATTGATGTGAGAAAGGAAATAAATTTTTGCAAGAAAGTTGGCATTCCTGTCTTAGGTGTCATAGAGAACATGAGTGGCATTCAACAACCCATCTCAAGTTTCATTTTCAAGAAGATTGCCGATAATGGAGAAGAAGATGATGTTACTGAAGAGACATTGAAAAGCATACAAACACATTGTCCACATTTGTTATCTTTATTTGCTTATACTGAAGTCTTCCATGTAACTGGTGGAGGAGCTGAAAAGATGGCCAAAGATATGAACGTCCCTTTTTTAGGCAGAGTACCACTGGATCCAGAGTTGAGCAAAGCAGCTGAAGAAGGGCGCTCTTGTTTTGCAGATTCAAAATGCAGGTCAAGTGCATCTGCACTTCAAAGGATAATAAAAAAAATTGAGAACATCACAGAACCATGAAGTTTTGTAAAGTTCATAGCATTCATGGTTTATCATGTCAGCGATCTATTTAGTATGTGGCATGGTATGATCTTTGTAGTTCCATCTTTGCTGAAACTATATGAGATAATTTGACAAGTGATAATTTTTTTGATAATAGTAGTCACTGTATATATTTTTCCTTGTAATAATACTTCTTGATGTACAATAAGGAATAGAACCATGCAGCTGTGGCTGGCCAAGGTATTCTTTGTCCTCGTATGCCCAGGTATGTGAGGTATACTGGGAGTAGTGTTTTGTATGAATGTTCTGAAGCATTTTGCACAAGCTAGTGCACTTGGATTGCTCGGGGTTTCTAAGTTGATTTCTTTTAGCCCAGAAGATTATGAAACTTCAACTTGCATGCCTTGTTAAATTTATCTCAAGTCAAATTCATTATGAACAGATTAGATTACTGTTTTAACGTGGGAAGAGAACTATAATTAAAATTTATCATGAACGAATTAACATAATATATTTTTCTCAATGCCTATTGATTAAAATTCAGAAATTTTTGGTTTCTAGTTTTTTGGAGTAAAATCTAAAGAAATCATGGATGTTGTATGTGTGAAACAATTACATGTTGGCTCAGCATCAGACGTCTAAGATGACTATTATTGTGTTCAATATTCAGGTACGTTGTGACAGTGCTAGCGGATTGGTTATTTGTGCCAATTTATGTATCGATGATTTACTAATTATTGTCACTGTGATGTATATTTTTATACTTTTAATGTCAACATGTCTTTATATTAGGATAGAGGTGTACAGCTATGAATGGAAGGCTAAGACATTAGTATGCTTAAAACACTATGGCTGATAGTAAACGTGAAAAGAGAGCACCATGAAAATTGTGCTGCAGGTTTTATGGATTTCTTGGGATTGTATTTGATATTGTAGTTACTCTCTCTCCTCTACAAGGAACCACACATGGTGGTATATTTCATCCAGAGGTTTCAAACTTAATGATTTTCCATCAAGAGAGTCAATTCCTTTGAAAGTAGATTGCAGATACAAGCGAAAAGCAATTTAACTGGTTGATGGGCCAACGTTGTGAGGTTTGTCTGTAACAGACAACTTTGTTAGAAACCATAACTTGTTCAATTTGGGTTTTGCTTGAGAGGCACTCACAAAGTGAATTTTTTATGAAGTAAGCATTATTAAGATTTTTTAGATAACAATAGTCTTAGTTAATAACGTGGATTGCGATATGACGAAACAATATGAAATAGATGAATTTGACGAGGCAAAATGATTTCAAATGGGACTTCGACTATATGTTGAACTCTACGTGGAAGCATGAAAAGAAAATCTGATCCTGCAAAATCATCATAGCTTAACCATGTTAACGAAAATACTGTATTTTATTCTGACAGGTATCCTTGGCAACCCATCAACCATATAAAACCCAAAACGAATATAAAGTAAATGATTAATTTAGGGGCCATCAACACATATTAACCTTACAAAACTCAAAGCTAATATAAAGTAAATGACTAATCCATGATGCGTTAATGGAGATTAGTAGCTCTAAGAGTGTTCAAGTCAACATGATAAAGGGATGTTGAATGAAAGCTAATATAAAGTAAATGATTAATCTATGATGTGTTAATGGAGATTAGTAGCTCTAAGAGTGTTCAAGTTGACATGATAAAGGGATGTTGAATAATAACCATTGCCTAGTGAAATTCTGAAATAAAAAATTGTCTTACAACACATATTAACCTTACAAAACTCAAAGCTAATATAAAGTAAATGACTAATCCATGATGCGTTAATGGAGATTAGTAGCTCTAAGAGTGTTCAAGTCAACATGATAAAGGGATGTTGAATGAAAGCTAATATAAAGTAAATGATTAATCTATGATGTGTTAATGGAGATTAGTAGCTCTAAGAGTGTTCAAGTCAACATGATAAAGGGATGTTGAATAATAACCATTGCCTGGTGGAATTCTGAAATAAAAAATTGTCTTACATGACTTTGATACGTTAGCTTATATCTTGATAACTAATTTGGAATATAAACCATTTCTTCCTTAGTTGGATGACAAAGAAAAATTACATAATTTTGAGTTTAATTGTAATCTTTTAACTTTTTCATATTTCTTAATTTTCAGGAGATGGAGGTCGACTCTTAAAATAATCAACTTGTTATAAAAAAAAATTAAAAATAAAAATAAAATTAAAGAATACTTCATCACCTTGTTCATGTCTCTACTTCCAAACAAAGGCTTACATCAACTTTAAAATAAATTATAATGTCTTGGTTAATGAGCTTCATGCCAAGTAACATGTTGAACGATCTACAATGAATACATATCCGACATTAAAGGCGAATGTCAAAGAGTTGTGTTAAGTCTTGGGTGTTTCAAGATGGGTCTTTCTTTAAGTTTCAAGGCCTTCTCATTAAGGGGCATATTAGATTTCCTTGCGAAATTATTTTCATGGTGTAGGAGATTATTATTATTTTTTTCAATTGGTTATAAGGGATTGAAACATCTTTCACTTGTATTACATTACTATTACATAGTGGTATTATAATAAAGTTTGGATATTATCTTTTGGTAAGCCATTTGATAATATTTTAGGGTAAAGCACAAGTTTTGGAAAGGGGTCTTGATTTCTTTATGAAAGGATTTGAACATGAGTCTCTTAAATGAAAACCTAAAGACATGCCACTATAATATCACGAGACAATGCTAGGAGATTATTTTCACTTTGTGGGTTTTAATTGATATTGTTTTGATTATTTATTCAAGCAAATTTTTTTAAATTGGAGGATTCATGTGGTTGGGAGTCTTTTCAAAACTATCCAGTTTCACACTTATCATCTATCTTGTCATCTAACTAAACTATTCAATGTCTAACACTTGAAAATTAAGTTTCTAAGCATTTTTTTTTGGTAAGTAGTGTTTGTATTTACAGCAGGTTTTAACAAGGATCCCAAAACCTGATTACATAAGCAATGGGCCTAGGGCATCAATCCCTTGAAACTGAACACTAAAATGAAATCCCGCCCAGCGGTAACAGTAAGCATGAAACAATCCCTCTCAGCGGGAAACAAACAAATAAGAAAGAAAGTAGTTTTGGAGATCCCGCCCAACGGGGAGTAGCCAAAAACCACCATCGAGAAGATCCCGCCTAGCAGGAAGCAAAGAAAAACCGTTACAATAAAATCCCACCTCGCGGGAAGCAGTCAAAACCACCACAAACAGTCCCGCCTAGCGGGAAGCAACAGGGAAATCTCGCCATCAGGAAGGATCCCGCCTCGCGAGAAAACCGGCGGATTTGACGGATCCCGCCCCATGGAGAAACCATCCCGCCCACCGGGAAAACATTTTGTTCAGCGAGAACCATCCTGCAGGAAGCCGACAGCCAGCACAGAGAGGATCTAGCCCATCAGGAAGTGACCAGAGAGTTGCACCACAAGGAACCCGCCCTGGGAAAATAGAAGAGGATCCCAACAAAGAGGGACCAAGAATCCCGTCCAAGCACAGAGCCCGCCGAGGATTCACAAGAAAAAGGGGGAAGCTGTCCAAACCCTAAACCATCACCTCCATCGCACCGAGAAACACAGGGGACCAGATCCACGCGAATAACCTCGCAAAAACCCTGTGGGGAAGCCTGAGGGAAAAAGGGAAGGGATCCCCAACCAAACAGGGATCCCTGGGAAGCACCAGTCCGAAAAAACAACCAAGGAAACCCTAGCCGGCCGGGAGGGGCGCAGATAGTGGAGAAGGATCTCCCCCTAGGAGATCATCTGCAAACAACCACTCCCCGGGAGGGATGACCTGGGTTGAGCCAGGGACTGGGCAGGAACCAGGAGCCATGGGAGGGGGAGCAGGGGAGGGACCAGAGCCCTCCCCTCTCTTAAGTTTCTAAGCATTAATGATAAGGAACATAGAAGAATTATATCAAGTTCAGGTTCAAATTTACCTCCCTTAATAAGGAAACCATTGAAACAGAATATACCTGATTCTATACTTCACAAGATCATATTGTGCTCTCAACGTCCGTGGTGGAAGGATTGGCAATGCTATCTTATAAGGGATTTGGTTATGAATGGCTATCACCATACTTATTTGGCAACGGTATCTAGAGACACCTCTCCTTAATTATAAAGGGTAGATTGGGTTACAATGGCTATCACCATACTTACCCATGGTTGACAAACTAAATGCTTGTTGGGGTCTCTCTTCACCCAGGTATATTTGGGCACGTTGTTTAAACACAACCTGGTTTGCTTATCTCAAACCCAAACAAGCTATCTTTGTATTGGGTTTAATTCACCAAGGCCTTCCTGATGTGGAAGCATCCCGATAATACCTAAAAGATGAACAACTGTGGAGCTGAAAAGCCAACCATTCGTCTTTTGTTTTTGTCTAAGAGTGGGTTGACGTAGAGGAAAAGAGAGATTTCCAATTGGCTTCTAACTCCAATAAATAAATAAAACTTTTCATTTTTTTACCTTTGTAATTTTGATGCTATAAATTGTGTATTTGGAATTGCGTGTGTTCAGTTGTTTCATTATGCAAGTTATTGGGGATCGTTGGATACGTTGCAACCTAGTAAGGAAGAACAATTGTATTGGCATTAAAAATTTGTAAATCCCTTCGAACGAGAGGAGGAAGGAACACATTAAGGACAACCACCAACAATAGAGGATAGTAGAGTTTTCGAGATGCAATTCCGTGGGATAACATCATTTGATAAACCAATGCGAATAAGATTTGGTAAAATTGTTTCCAAACGGTAGTGCAGATGGTTTTAATACATGGGAAGGAGTTGCTACTCACCTTGGAGCTAGACAAGAAGGAGATCATATGCAATATGGTTACGCAACTAACCTACTCAGGTTCAACTCCAACTTGCCCCTGTGAGTAGAATCCAACTACTCAGTTTTACAGAGGAGGAAAACACTATTACGGTTTAGGATAGAAGTGTATAGTTGTGCTGTCTCAACCAAGGAATCCTCGTACAATTGAACGATTTGATTTTTAGGTTGAACGGTTGCTTGAATTGCATGACTGCCTAGGGTTGAACGATTGTTGTTCAGATTGAACGATTGCAATGTGAAATGTACAATCTCCCAAAGTGTATGATTGCAGTGTGAATGGTACGTTTTCCCATGGCGATTTAGATTAAACGATTGCAGTGTGAATTGTATGATTTACCCAAAGTTGAACAGTTGCAGTGTGAGTTGTACGATTTCCAGGGTTGTACGATTGCAATGTGATTTGTGTGATTTCCCATAGTTGTACGATTTCAGTTCGGATTGTACGATTGCCATTTGGACTGGTTGGTTATCTAACTATTATAGAGTTACCCAAGTTAAATGATTTTTTCCTAATGTAGAATAATTGCCTAGATTGTACCGTGATGTGAATTGAACGATTTCCCATTGATTGCACAAGTGTCATTGTCAGGTTATTGAAGAAGAAGATATTAGCTTGATTGAGTCTTCTTGGAGGTGTTGTTTTTGTTGTTGCATCACTTCCACTTGGTAAACACCTTATCTACATCAGGGTTCCTAACTCATTGTGTCCTTTCTGCCATGAATTTGAAGACCTCTGTTGGAGATGTCATAAGGCTCAAGACATGTGGAAGTGGATTTTTTCTCTTTTCAAGCCTGTTCTCCCACACTGATTCACACGACAACAAATTCTCCTTGGAGACCCTCCTCTCCTCCCTTTGGTGTTTCTAGAATTTTGACACCTCTTCAAAATTTACATTTTGTTTTCTTTATAGAATGCCAGAAACGATTTCTTGTTCTCTCATGTCTCTATTGTTCCATTATATAGTGTTGTTGACAGGGCCAATGTAATTTCTTTCGTGTTGCTGCAGACTTCAATGCAAGCCAACAAAGTGGTAAAAAAGTTGGCCCATTTGTAGGAATTGATTGAACAATGGGAAATGCTCCCTGCTCTGTTTTCTTGCATTGGCCATCTCTTTTGCTAGTTACACAAAACTTGAGAGAATGTGGTAGGTTCAACCATTGAGGTGATTCGTCCTCTACGTCAGAACGAAACACACGATGATGCAAATGGGACGTGATGATTGAGAGCAATCTACCAAAGACAAGCCTCTATAGTCTTGGTAGATGTGGTAAAAATATTTAGTGGTCTGAGGAATGTTTGGCCTTTGTTTTCTATGGACAATTAATGACCTATTTGTAGGAATTGATTATACACTAGGGGAATGCTCTTTGCACTGGAAAATTGTTTTCTGCAATGTTTTCTTGTATTGAACATTTTTTTGACCAAATCTATAGAGCTTGCAACTAGCTGTGGTAGGTCTAGCCAACAAGACGATTCATCTTATCTTCTACATCAGATTGAAACACATGTTGCAAGCAGGATGTGACAAGTAGGAGCAAGCTACCAAATACGACCCTCTACCATCTTAATATATGTTATAAAATCCATTAATAATTTATTTTTATGGACGATATGATTGCTATCTAAAAGTTGTATATACATTTTTTTTTTGTAAAATTATTATATTTTAATTAATATAATAATTTTTTCCTCAAAAATAAATAAATATATTTAAAAACAAGAGCAAAGTGATAGATAATATCCTCTATTGTAATGTGTGTTAATATCCTCTACTGTAACCTCTAGATAATATATAAATATGTTTGTCATAGCGAAAAATAAATATTATATTTTTTGCTATGACAAACATATTTTAAAGTGATAGATAATATCCTTTATTGTAGTGGGTGTGCGTTAATAATACCACATTGATCCAGTTGTGGGATTTGAGTGGTTTATGAGCCCCAACACTTGCCATACTCTTTGCCAATGGGGTAGCAGGCTTAAAGGTGCAAGTCTTTGGTCCCACTTATGTGGGATTCCTCACCCCTATTAACATCGAGTCATGGCATGTATGTGGGGTAGTTGGCCCTCTTGCTTTCTAACCGGTTCATCTGATGTTGTTCTTATACAAGTTGTTTATTTCTAGTGGCATATTCCCATGAGGAATTTCGTTCCACATTAATACCTCCTCTACTGTAGTGTGTGTGTGCGTTAATAATCCCACATTGATCTAGTTGTGGGACTTGAGTGGTTTATGAGCCCCAACACTTGTTATACTCTTTGCCAATGGTTGCACGCTTAAAGGTGCAAGTCTTTGGTCTCACTTATGTGGGATTCGTCACCCCTATTAACATTGAGTCAAAGCATGTGTGTGGGGGGTAGTTGGCCCTCTTGCTTTCTAACCGGTTCATGTGATGTTCTTATACAAGCTATTTATTTCCAGTGGCATATTCCCATGAGGAATTTCGTTCCACATTAATACCTCCTCTACTGTAGTGTGTGCGTTAATAATCCCACATTGATCTAGTTGTGGGACTTGAGTGGTTTATGAGCCCCAACACTTGCCATACTCTTTGCCAATGGGGTAGCACTCTTGAAGGCACGACATGTGTGTGGGGGGTATTTGGCCCTCTTGCTTTCTAACCGATTCATGTGATGTTCTTATACGACATTAATACCTCCTCTACTATAGTGTGTGTGTTAATAATCCCACATTGATCCAGTTGTGGGACTTGAGTGGTTTATGAGCCCCAACACTTGCCATACTCTTTGCCAATGGGGTAGCAGGCTTAAAGGTGCAAGTCCTTGGTCCCACTTATGTGGGATTCCTCACCCCTATTAACATCTAGTTACGACGTGTGGGGGGAGTAGTTGGCCCTCTTGCTTTCTAACCGGTTCATGTGATGTTGTTCTTATACATGTTTATTTCTAGTGGCATATTCCCATAGAAAATTTCTCTCCACATTAATACCTCTTCATGTGAAGAACATTTTGTGTAGTTGATCACACGTTGTGGAACCTTCAAATTTAAAAGGCTAAAGTTGATCGCACACGTCGTGGAACATTGGAACATTCAAATAAAAAAGGCTAACATTGGAACATTCAAATAAAAAAGGCTAAAGTTGTACGTATTTCTTTTTCTTTTACACAAGTTCATTCACATATGCATCTTTTACACAAGTTCATTTACATATGCATATACGCACCACATTTTATTGTATTTTAATGTTGGTCTTTTGAAAAAGAGCCCAAAACCCTAATTAGAAAAAGAGTTCAAAACTTTAATTACTACGGTATTTTATAGGGACCACCACACTCCATTGTGATTTGAATCTTGATTTCTTGAAAAAGAACTAAAAACCCTAAATATTATTGTATTAGACTTTGGATGCATTTCATGGTGGGTCAAAGTGGAAAAACAAAAGTCCAATTGATATTGAGAAATATATCAGTGACAAGACTTTGGATGCATTTCATGGTGGGGTCAAAGTGGAAAAACAAAATTCCAATTGATATTGAGAAATATATCAGTGACAAAGTTGAGGTTTATTGTTTTTTTTTTTTTTGGTTGTTGGTAACATAGGAGAGTTGGCTACAACCACTATTTTTAGTAACGATTGGAAAGTTGTGGTTTTTTACAGATAATTTTAAGATTTCCACATAAAAAATGATGAACAAGTTTCAAAAAAAATTACCCATAAAAATATTTAGCATATACCTATCTCCCCAACCATATATTGATGGCGTTTGCTAAAAATAAACCTATAAAAATATTAGTTTACCTATAATCAAATATTAAAAAATATAAATAAATATTTTTATTTTTTTTAATATCTATAGTTTTATATTTTTGGTTCAAAACCTTTTAATTTGTTTTATTTTGTTACTATAAAATTAAAACATTAGCTTACGATATTCTATGATTGGAATTTTGTTTCATGTTAATTACAAGAGACTCTAACAATTGAAATGAAATGAAAGATTTTAATTACGTCCGCGAGACCCAAATATGGTCTATGGGACCTCAAATATGGAAGTACAATTACTCAAATCATATCATATGATCTTTAATATCTTTGAGAAGGTTGTTCCTTCTCCCGCTGATTTGTGTTAGCAATTCCCCAACTTTTTTTATTTTACCTGTCTTCAAATAAATCTGCCATAAACTCGTTCCCAAGTGTTTCTTTGTATTTGTCACGGATATTTGAAAAACTCGGGCATTTATAGATGAAGTGTTCCTCCTGTCTCTACTGCCCCCGTGCCGCATAGAGTACATATCCTTTCTTTCCATTGTTCTTTGGGCGTTGTCCATCTCCCTATTTCACATCTAAGCCTATGAGAGCTAGTCCTTATCTGAGCAATGAGTATTTTTTCCTTCCACTTGATTTCAACGCCTATATACGCTTTTTTTCTTGTGGTCATACGTTGGGTTAAAATTTGCAATATAATATTGTCTTTTCCTCGCTTGCATTTTTCCACATTCCACTTCCGAACTTTTCATTCACATAATTTTTTATGTCTTTGTTGACATTTGGGCATTCATTTATGTTGATTTCCCAACGTTTCATCCATTTCTCGATTTTGTTTCATCCATGTATTCTTTCGCCTATGCAACTCTTCGTCCCTAGCTGCCCTAGGCCATCTATCATTTGTCATGTTTTCTGTTTTTTTCAAGTAACATAACAACTTGGTCATAGCAATTGCTTCTAAAGGGAACATTCCAGCTTCAACTAGAATAATTTCATAAGGGGTTGTGGCCTTAATTTTGAGAAAGTTTGTGATTAGATATTTTTGAATCCTTTCTATTTGCCTCCATTTTGCATTTGTTGTGCCACTAGCCCACACCTCGCAACCATACAACAGAACCGGTGTAACAAGTAGGCCAAATAAGACCTTGGTGGTCTTCCAGTCCCACAACTCGGCATTCCTACACCTGTTTTGAAGTGCATATAGTGCTCTCCAACCACTTTGAGTTCTTTTCATCCTACATGTATTCCAATTAAGTTTGTCATGAAAGTCTATGCCTAGGTATTTGTATTCTACTACTACATCAAGCGGTTCTCCCGCAAACCGAAATTTGAGTTGTTGCTTCTTCTTTTTGCCGAAAAATCATAATTTTTGTTTTGCTCGTGTTCACCTCCATCCCAACTTCTTTACAAAAGAGTTCTAGAGCTTGAAGGTGATCTTCTAGATCTTTGGCTGTTTTGGCCACAAGAATTACATCATCTCCATACATGAGGAGTTTTACCACATATTTGGCTAAATGCACACCCTCTCCCCCAAATTTGTTTATCCATTCTTCTAACTTGTCAATGTACAACCCAAATAAGGTCGGAGATAGAGGGCAACCTTGTTTGACACCTATGTCACTACCAAAACATTCGGATAACCCTTCCCGTGTTCTCGATTCTAGCCTTTACATGCTCATATAGTCTCGTGAACTCGCTGCCCCGTAGTGAATTGGAACCTCTAGCTCTTCCATTTTCGCTCCATAATTTTTTCCTTGGCACTGTGTCAAATGCCTTTTTGAAGTCTACAAAACAACAAAAAGCCTCCTCTTTTTTGTCCCATATTTTTTCCACTATGTGTCTAAGCGTGATACAGTGATCAATAGTTGAGTGCTTGGGCCTAAAACCCGCTTGCCCCTTTGCTCTCTTTCCCTTTTCTTCTCGCCCATATGCTGATCCTACGCTCTATCATACTCCCAAACAACTTTGCAAAGAGAGGGTTGATCATGATAGTTCGATAGTTTGAGGGATTATTTACATCTCCACTTTTAAACAAAGGAATGGTCAAGCTAGTTGTCCACTCAGTAGGGAAGCCATTTTGTATGACCTCATTGAAAATTTCTTTGATTTGCGGTGCCAAGATATCTACCCCCCATTTTATATGCTCTGCTTGAAGATTGTCTATGTCACGGGCTTTACCAGTTGCTAACTTTTTTATCCCTTGAATAATGTCTTCAATTGTGAAAAGTTCTTTCTTGACAATGATAGTAGGGGGTGTCTCCTCGTCAGGTTACTACGCTCGATACAGCTTGTTTTGAATACTCCAACCACCGATTAACTCGTTATGTTATTTTCAGTTTGCATCCTTTTCACGCTTAGTTCCTTCCAAAATTTCTTTGGTTCATGCTTCCCTAAGTAAATCAATTCTTTCCTCCTTGTTCTAGTGTATTCTTCTTTTTTTGCCCTTACCAGCTTCTCATATGCTTTTTTGTTTGCTCTTGTTTTACCCGTTGGTTCCTTTAGTAATCTTCGCATTTTTTTGCAATCTTCATCGAACCATGGGTTGGTTGGGAAGCTATTCCTTTCTTTCTTTTTAGGTTTAGCTCTCTTGCATTTGTTTAGAGCTTCTTGAATAACGTGCATTAACCATTCACTCTTACTGTAATCTCTACTACCGTGATGTAGTTCTTCCCTTTCCTGTAACTTGTTATTTAATACCGCTCTAAAATTTTGTCGATTTTCATCTCTTAAGAGAATGTTTCCCTTGTGAGGATATTTATTTTGATTGCCTTGCAAGTGTTTTTCCCTTGGTTTGTCTCCATGCATTCGAAGTTTCATAACAATTGGGTTGTGATCTGACTTAAGTTCCACCGGAGAATCTTCCACTTCTAGCTCCTCTATTTTTGGTATGTAATTCTGTGAGCATATTACATAGTCTATTACACTTTGTCCCTTATATGTTTTGCATGTATACTTTCCCGAATTTTTCCATTTGTTCATCCCATTGCAAATAATCAAATTGTATATGCTCCAAAGACCTAACAACTCTTCTCCATATTGCGTGATAGCCCCATGCTCATCTTCTCAAGTCCTCGGTCCACTGCTGATTTTCCTCTTCTGGCATCCAAAGAGGATTAATCTCAATATCTTCGTTACCTTCTAGAATGTTAGCTTGCTTATTTGTTGTCCTTGCATTGAAATCTCCAATTAATATAATCTCCCCCAACTTATTGTATATTGAAATGTCTCTTTTAGGGAGGAGTATGGGTCTTCTCTCTTAAGGTCATGTTTCTTATAGAATTTAGAATTCTTGGGAGCAAAATAACATGCTGCTATGCTAATAACTCACTTATTTTCTAGGATCTTTATCCAGATGTACTGTTTGTTTTCATCTTGTTTTTCAATTTTAATGACCCTATCCCATTCCTCTTTTATTAAAACCATAATACCCCCATGCCCTTTGCCATTTTTCGCTGCTTTATTCCATATTGCTATTTTTTTGTATCCCACAAATTTTGGAGTCCTACATCCATCGTGTTCATGTGTTTCTCTCAATATGATTATATCTTTGTCTCTAGCAATGGGCCCTAACCCGGGTCCTCTTCTCCAAGGGAAACCTCTACAGTTCCAACTTACCATTGTAAGATGTTCTCGGGTGGGCCATACTCCCTATTTGTTTTGGATTTGTTTAGATGTGATGTATGCCTTTCCATTTCTTAAATATGCCTGTTTCCCTTCATTCCTTGCTGCCCTCACCTTTTCCCATTCCTTATTTCTTTCTTCCTGTTGTAAAAATGTTAGGTCATCATCTAAATAAAATTGTGACCCTCTCAACATGCCTCTGTTTTTAAGTAACCTTATTTTATCCTCGTAGCTCATCAATGTGACCCGAATATGTCTATCTCTGCCTCCTTCTCTCAGCCTTGCCAATTCTGCTTGCTTTTTTTATCTTACCCTTCCATTGTAATCGATCCGACAAGAAGTCCCTGGTTAAACGATTTGTGTCTTCCCCGTCCCCATAATCTTTCAACCCTTTGATGATTATATTTGATAACTTCTCATGTCTTTCTTTCTCTTCTCGTTATTTGAATTTTTACTTGCTTCTCTATCAACTCATTTTGTTGATTGACCGGTTCTTTTACTACTTGAGACCATGTCTTTGCCTTTGCTAATTCATTTCGTAGCTCATTTTCTCTTGTTTCCATGTTTTGGAGTGTTTTCTGTACCTCTTTTATTTGATTTGCATTTGTTTTTTCCACCTCTATTGCATCATTGATTGGGGGTGGATGGCTTGTTTGAGGACATGCCATTCACGTTGACCCATGTTTGCAAGGTTTTGTAGCTTTGACACTTGCTCCTTGAGTTGGTCGTTTTCCTTTTCCACCCTCCGAATGGTGTTTATAACCTCATCCGATTTAGTTTCTCTTAATTTCTCCCTCCTTTCCATGCTTTCAAGTTTCTCTTTCATCTTCATTAGCTCTTGCACATAAAGTCTTGGTGCCCACATGAGTGGTGTAGTTGTGGGACTGTAAGTTTCTTCCTCATCCGAAAACTCATTTTGGTGATCTGCCTTTGATTGTTCCTTATTCTCCACCCGTTTATGTGGTAGAATATTTTTTATTTTTATTTTTTGATATGCCCTCTTCATTGTTGTTGCCCTTGCTCGAGCTTGTCGATGCCTTAATATCCTCCAGTATCGTTTCTCATTGACATATATTGGTTCTTGCAATTGTTGCTTCCCTTCTTCCATTTTCAAACCCTTTATAGCCAAACCCTCTCGTACTATTGATCCGATGAAATAAATGTGTAATAAAACCCTCCTTGCTCTGCAAACCCTCCGCTGCAAACCCTTGTTGATAATAAAACCTTCCGCCGCAAACCCCTATAACGAATGTATTTCTCCTATCTACTTAAATTGTTTTATAAATCGAAAGAGGACGGAAAATGTGCTTACTCGATGAAATAGATGTTTAATACAATACTCTACCGCAAACCCTTCTTGCTCTACAAAAACCCTTTGTCGCAAACCCTATAAATTTTTTGTGCTGATATTTCTTGTCTGGTTCAGTGTACAGTTCGAATCTTCTCCGTTCTATCGACTCTACTTCAGTATCCCCGCACTCTGCTTCAGTCCTGCTTCAGTATCTTACCGTAGAGAGAGTCTCAAAGGTTTGAACACATGTCCCAATTCCTCCTATAATTAAAAAGTTCCTTTTCAAATGACTTAGATTTTAATAATACACAAAGTTTAAAAACTTGAGCTTCAATAGGTGGCCATTGCAATTGGATTAGTTGAACAATAAAGACTTACTTTCACAACTATGTTAAGTGTTAGAGCTCTAGAAGACCATCGTGTTTCATCCCCTTTCTTGTTCAAATAATATGCAAATATGGAAAAAACCCTCAGTCTTGAAGTTAGATTGTAAGAAAATTTCATTTTCTTCTTGTATTTCTTGGTTAGTAAACTAATTTATCATATGTTTATTTTTTATTTTTTTATTTTTTTGATTGAAAGGCCGCTTATATTAAATAGAAGAAACAATCCTTTACAACCAAAAAAGGAGTGGGTGGAGAAAGGAATCACACCCCAAAAGCTACAAACTTATCCTAATAGCGGATAAGGAAAACCAAGAGCACAAAAACAAAAACACCTAACACCCCGCAAAGCTTAGAAACCCTTTACAACTGGCAAGACCTTAAGGACAGAGGTCTTTGGTAGGCCAAATATTATCCTCAGCAGTGGAGGGCCTTCCCCATCCATCAAGTTGATCCACACCCCACCCAGAAACATGAGTGGTGGGGGAAGAGGGCTGAGACCAGCCGGAATGGTGATCATGACTACCCGAGGCCCCCCAGCCATCGGAAGGCCCGAGCGTGGGCTGTTGAGTGAACACCGACGGGCCAAGCTGAGAAGTGCCCAGAACTGGCTGCTGTAGCGTGCCACCATGATCCCGGGACCTGCTCCGTGGAGCCTGCCGTCGTGCACGTTTCGGGCGCCGACGCGAGCGGGAGCGGGCAGGGTGAGGAGGTGAGCGCTCAGAGGCCTCCCTACTAACAGCACAAGGGGCTTCACCCCAATACTTCAGCAGCGCCTGCAAATGGTCCAACTCCATCGCTACTTTTTTTGCTTGATCACAAATCTGAAACCAAACATCATGAAACACTTCAAGTTTGTCAGAAAAAGAAAAAAGCTGAGACGGATCCACCTGCTAGAAGACAATCTTATTTCTGGCTTTCCAAATGTGGAACAAAAGGCTAACTCTGAAAATGTGCCACACCTCCCTCAACGGGAGAGAGAACTGGATAGAATCCCCCAACAAAACATGATGCCAAGTAAGGGGCAGAGACATGAAGGGAGCAAAGAAGGAGCCAACCCAGCTCCAAGCGAGAGTAGCCCGCCTACAGGCCCAAAACAAATGCAGACAAGATTCGGGCTCATGACAGAAGGCACAACGAGGATCAGGAACCCCCATATAAGAGAGCCTGTTGCCAAGGGGTAAGCCTTGATACAACAAGCTCCAGGAAAAAAGGCTCTCTTTGGCTCCAGATACGATGCCCAAGCAACCTGAAACCGAGTTTTCCATCGAGAGGGCATGGAGATCAGATCCCATTTAACATTGAGCTTAGGCACTGTGGGAGCAGTTGGCGAAAGCCACTGATAGCCTTGCTTGGCAGAGTAATTGCGCAGCGGAGTGCTTTTATACCAGGCCCAGTATTTCCACCAGGGCTTCTGAGACCTGACTCCAAGTTTTTGCCACAAGGAAAAGGGAGTATGGTCGAGAACAATGTCATAAGTAGCCTTATCAGTGTTGTTTAAACCGAACAACCTTTTGAACTCATGCCAAGGAATCCAGTCCCTGCTCTCTCTGGAATAGAAGTCAAAAATGGACGCAATGCCCCGCTTATAAAATTTTTGAGCATGAACCCAGGGAATTTGCGCTAACGGCTTACCCTGGAGCTTGAAAATAGGGGACCACCAAATATTAAGCCAGTTAATGGAAAGGCCAGAGCGAGCACGAACCCCTTTCCAAACAATCCATGGATTTAGTTGTTGCCAGGCCTTCCATATACTTTTAAGAACAAAAGAACCAGGGATCTTAATAAAAATAGGGGCCAACACCAGAGAGGGCAGATCTAAGCCAGTCCAAGCACGCCGATTCAAAGGGAGCCCAGCTGAAATGCAGTGGCGGATAAGGACTTTCCACGCCTCAGACCCTTTGAGCGCCCGCACAATCCACTTGGCACACAGAGCTGCCCCTTGACGTTGACAGTCAAGCAAGCCCATGCCCCCTGCTGACCGTGGGAGACAACAAAAATCCCACTGAACTCTATGAAAACCCTTCCTTTCAGACCCAAAAGACCACAGAAAATCCCGCAGTAATTTTTCAAGCCGACTGTAACAAGCCTTGGAGGGGACCCAACAAGAAGAGTAATAAACATGAGTAGAAGCCAACACTTTCGAGCAAATTTGAAATTTTCCAGCCAAAGACAGCTTCTTGGTAGTCCAATAATCCAACTTACATTCGACTTTGCGAATGACATAAGCCCACAGTTGAGACGGAGAGCCTTGAAAAGCAAAAGGAATGCCCATAAATTTAAAAACCTCTCCAGGCTGAATCCAGTTCCACTGCACATGCTGCAACCATTGGGGAAGAGGCAGCAGAGATTGCCTGAAACAAGACGTTTTCCTCCATTGAATACTAGACCCTAAGGCTTGGCAAAAGATGTCAAGGCAAGACAGGGCCACCGACAGGGATTGCTCATCCTCATTCAGCGTGAGAAAGGAGTCATCAGCAAAATGGCCATTTAAGAGTTGCCCAACATTCTCAGGGAGGGAAATACCTCGAATCAGCCCAAGAGAAGCACGACTGGCCAACAAGTATCCAAAAGCTTTTGCTGCTAAAATAAAAAGCGAGGGGGCAAGAGGACACCCCTGCCGAACAGATCTATGCAGACCAATAGCATCCGTTTGAAGCCGATTGAGGGATAACACAACTGACGCATCCTAAAAAAGCATTTTGACAGAAGAGATGAACTGAGGACCAAAGCCCAAAGCAACAAGCATGGAAAGGATAAACACCCACTCAATGCGATCATAAGCCTTTTCAAAATCAAGCTTGAGGAAGAGAGAATGTTGACCAGACTTGCGAGCCCACTCCATCCCTTCCCACACAACCAAAACATTATCCAAAATATAACGGTTCTGAATGAACCCAGTTTGCTCTAGACGCACAATGACTGGGAGGATGGGCCTGAGCCGCAGCGCCAAAGCTTTGGCAATGATCTTGTAGCTAACATTGAGCAGCGTAATTGGCCTCCAATTCATGATGATTTTGGGGTCCCCATATTTAGGTATGAATTTGATAAGGCCCTTATTAATCAGAGCGCCGAGAGAGCCAGTTTGCAGGGCTTCCAAGTACACTTTATGCAAATCAGGGCCAACAAGCTCCCAACAGGTCTTATAAAACTCACAGGGGAAGCCATCAAGCCCTGGGGCCTTAGCATCCGCCATTTGGAACAAGGCATCCCTAAGGTCTTGAATTGATAATGGACGCTCACAGTTGTCACGCTGCCCTGGAGAGAGACAACAGGGGATAACTGCTTTGCAATCCTGAAGGGCCTACTCTCTTTCGGGAGAAAATGGCTGAGCAACAAAAACCTGAGAATAATGCCTGACAAATTCCTCAACAATCTCAGGGAAAGATAAGCTTCGAACCCCATTAATCATGAGAGCTTGAAATTGGGTAGAGGCTCGAGATGGCCCGAGTTTTAAAAAACTCCTTAGAGACACGGTCGCCCACTTTAAGCCAATGTAACCGTGCGCGAATCTGAGCCCCTTTGGCCTCATAAGCTTCAATGACCTTAAGCTCATGCCGGATCTGAGCAACATGTGCCTGAATGGAAGTGTCGAATGGGGAAGCCTCAAGATGGAGGGAGGCCTGAGCAAGCTCGTTATGCAGAGCGATATTGGAACGACGACGCAACTGTGCCACCTTCTTCCCCAGACTTCGAAGCAAAGAAGTGGTGCAAAAAAGGGCATCATTCCACCACTCAATCCAACCCGAATCACCACTGGGTCTGGGGACAAGGTTCCAGATCCGATGGATGTGACAGACAGTGGCAGAGTGCTGCAGGAAAGAGGTATTCAGAAAGAATCGAGCATGGATAGGCCACTAGCGGGTGGTAGAAGCATGAATAGAAAACAAAATGGGCGAATGGTCAGACGAAACTAAACCAGGAAGGGTTTCAACAAAGGGGACTGAGGGGAGCCGACAAGAAAAGGAAAAATCACCCTGATCTGACAACATTGCCCGATCCAATATTTTTAAAACCCTAGCAAAATCGGACTGAAAATTAGACCACGTGAACCACAAGTGTTCGAGAAACTGACTCGTAGAAAAGCAACTGTTGGGGTCGAAAACCCCCAACTTATTCTTCATAAAGTACCACGCCTGACGCTCCCCCGAGGCCCACCTATTAGGGACTGGCCCACCTTGTCATAAGCCTTCTCGACCATGTTGAACTTACCACATATCAACCAGACCGCAGCGGGTAGAGACAGGGCACACCATCTCCATAGGGCACATCTGTCTTGGACCTCATTTGAGGCATAGACGTTTAAAATCCCAAAGGAGAGACCACTAACTTCGAGCAAGACCCACACTGCGCGGTGAGAAGGGTCAAAACCCCATGTGACAAAATTGTGAGTCCACCTAGGACTAAGCAAAATGACAGCGCCACCACTGCCCTAATTGTGACTGGTATTATACATCTGACTACCAGGCCATAATAAAGAGCAAGCAGACTGCAGATTGAAGCCTGCCACCTTGACCTCTTGCAAGCAAACAAAATCCGGACGACCGTAAAGACTGGAGCAAGTATTTAGCTCATCCCGAATCATGTAGCATCGAACTGGGTCCGTCAACCCACGCACATTCCAGGAGAGGAACCACATTAAAAAGAGTCGAGGTTCATATCCCCACTGGCCTCCGGACCAAATTTCGACAACAATTGGTAGGGATTATTTCTAAGGGCCTCCATGGCGACAGAAGAGAAGGACAACTGCTTTCGCTTGTCTGGATGGGTAAGCCGTTCACCACGTCGAGGGCTCCGAGACCTTCGTCCTAAGCTCTGAGAAGAGCTTCCATCAACCGTCGTCGCAACCAAAGACCCCAAGGGCTCAGAGGATAGAAACCCCTCGTCTCGGTCGACAGACTCAATGGGAGGAGGAGGAGAATGGACCGGGGTCGATTCCAAGACCGACTGCGGTAGAGGAGGCTTAGGCGCTACAACTTGAGCAAAAGAGGCATGCCCAGTCTAAGCCGCCCTTCCTCCTTTACCTTTTTTCCTTGAAACTTCAGTCCACTCACCACCCTTGGAAGGAGGATGTGGGGTGGTGGGAGAGACAACAACACCAGCAACAACAGCGGGAACTGCACCGACCGCTTTGGCCTTAAACTTTTCTGCCATTAGAGGGCAATCCTTAATGCGGTGGGAGGCTGACTGGCAACGATAATAGGTGTTCGGGAGGTTAATGTAAACCACTCTCTGATGAATACGGGTAGAACCGACTTGGATATCGATAAATTCTTTCAAGGTTTTGGCCAGGTCGACTTTAACACACAACCTCTTGCTGGGACGCACAGACATGAACCGAGAGGGTTCGTCGTAGACAAATTCCCCGAGGGTGGAAACTAAATCCTTCAAGAAAGGCCAACACGTAGTGGGGAGGTCGGGAAATTCAACCCAGACAGGCACCACTAAGGAGACAAAATTCGAAACCGTGAAGTCTCGGCTCCATGGCTGGAAAATTAACAGCGAGCTGTTAATGTAACTAGGGCCTTTGTTCAAAACTTTTTGGGCTTGGTCAGGGCTACCGAAGTGAAAATGGAAGAACCCCTTAGACAAATTTTGCACATGGTCAACCTGAATCCCATATGGATGCCAGTACTGGTCAATCCAGTTTTTCAGAGCATGCTCGGGGGGAATCCGACCCAAAAAATACCCAATGAGCGTGTTATTTTCAAACCAAGAGCAAGCCTGATTAAATTCATGCAGGGGAATTACGAAATCGGGTTCAGAATTACCTCGTGATACACCTTGGGAACGAATTTCCTGGGACGCTTGTTCACCTCCGGAGCCATTCCTATCGCCGCCAGCTTCAATAGAAGCCGGGGAGGAGAGCCCGACATAGTAAAGCCTACGGAGCGAGCACAGCGCGACGGCCGACACAAGCTCCAAGAGAATGAGGGGAAGTTTCTAGAAACCCTAGGACAACACATAAACCGACATGCAGGGGGCCAACGAAGCGATGAAGCTCTATTTACTTTATAAATTATTTATCATATGTTTATGTATTTGTGGTTATAAAATTGTTGAATATGTTTCTTATGTGCTTCATAAATGTCTTATCATTTATCATCATACATAATAAAAATATTTTTACCAAAAGTTATGTGTTTTGTATATATTTCATATTACATTTGCAATACAAATATTCATAATAATTATATATAAAAATTTTGTATATTACATTCATAATAAAAATGTTCAATGATGGTTTCAAATGATTACATTCACAACACAAATGTTCATGATGATTTCAAATTAAACTTCAGGGAAGAAAAAAATAAAATTCATTCAAAGAGACAACTTATTCCTTTAAAACAATGCTAATATATGTTGTTTAAACATTTTACACAATGAGGAGGATGATGCATTGCCACACTAATAAAGTATTTTAACATCTTCCAAATTTAATAATCTTTAATTGATTGTGCCTTTGTTCATATCATAATTAATCATAAAATAGATATAAATTCTATTTTTACAAACATAAATTCATTAATAATGGTAGCCTTATGTTCATGAGTGGATGACATCCTTCAATAATAATTTTTATATTGATATATCAGGTGGTTTGCAACAAGTTTAACACTAGAGAAGGTACATAAAATAAAATTAAGATGAAAGTCTATTGCATATAGGTATATAGTTTAACACTTGCATAGAAAAAAATAAACTTGAATGGATACTTTTTATATATTTAAACATATAATTATTACTAGCATCAATACTACAATAGTTTGAATAAAATAATACATTGTTTAAAAAATATTATATAAATAATTAATTTTATTTTAAAAATAATTAATAAGGCAAATAAGACTCCAAGTTTATTGTAGAACCTCACTCACTATGAGGGGACAAGATCCCTCATAAAAACTAATTAAAAATAATTATTAATTTATAAAAAGAAAAAATAATTTTTTTTTGGTTATGTAGAAGTTGGTCACATTGACAGAAACACATGAACATGATGGATGTAGGACTCCTAAATTTGTGGGATACAAAAAAATAGCAATATGGAATAAAGCAGCAGAAAATGGCAAAGGGCATGGGGAATTATGGTTTTAATAAAAGAGGAATGGGATAGGGTCATTAAAATTGAAAAACAAGATGAAAACAAACAATACATCTGGATAAAGATCCTAGAAAATAAGTCAGTTATTAGCATAGCAACATGTTATTTTGCTCCCAAGAATTCTAAATTCTATAAGAAACATGACCTTAACAGAGAAGACCCATACTCCTCCCTAAAAAGAGACATTTCAATATACAATAAGTTGGGGGAGATTATATTAATTGGAGATTTCAATGCAAGGACAACAAATAAGCAAGCTAACATTCTAGAAGGTAACGAAGATATTGAGATTAATCCTCTTTGGATGCCGAAGAGGAAAATCAACAAGTGGACCAGGACTTCGAAGATGAGCATGGGGCTATCACGCAATATGGAGAAGAGTTGTTAGGTCTTTGCAGCATATACAATTTGATTATTTGCAATGGGATGAACAAATGGAAAAATTCAGGAAAGTATACATGCAAAACATATAAGGGACAAAGTGTAATAGACTATGTAATATGCTCACATAATTACATACCAAAAATAGAGGAGCTAGAAGTGGAAGATTCTCCAATGGAACTTAAGTCAGATCACAACCCAATTGTTATGAAACTTCGAATGCATGGAGACAAACCAAGGGAAAAACACTTGCAAGGCAATCAAAATAAATATCCTCACAAGGGAAACATTCTCTTAACAGATGAAAATCGGCAAAATTTTAGAGCAAGTATTAAATAACAAGTTAAAGAAAGGGAAGAACTACATCACAATAGTAGAGATTACAATAAGAGTGAATGGTTAATGCACGTTATTCAAGAAGCTCTAAACAAATGCAAGAGAGCTAAACCTAAAAAGAAAGAAAGGAATAGCTTCCCAACCAACCCATGGTTCGAGGAAGATTGCAAAAAAATGCGAAGATTACTAAAGGAACCAACGGGTAAAACAAGAGCAAACAAAAAGCATATGAGAAACTGGTAAGGGCAAAAAAAGAAGAATACACTAGAACAAGGAGGAAAGAATTGATTTACTTAGGGAAGCATGAACCAAAGAAATTTTGGAAGGAACTAAGCGTGAAAAGGATGCAAACCGAAAATAACATAACAGTTAATCAATGGTTGGAGTATTCAAAACAACTGTATCAACGTAGTAACCAGCAGGAGACACCCCCTACTATCATTGTCAAGAAAGAACTTTTCACAATTGAAGACATTATTCAAGGGATAAAAAAGTTAGCAACCGGTAAAGCCCGTGACATAGACAATCTTCAAGCAGAGCATATAAAATGGGGGGTAGATATCTTGGCACCGCAAATCAAAGAAATTTTCAATGAGGTCATACAAAATGGCTTCCCTACCGAGTGGACAACTAGCTTGACCATTCCTTTGTTTAAAAGTGGAGATGTAAATAATCCCTCAAACTATCGAACTATCATGATCAACCCTCTCTTTGCAAAGTTGTTTGGGAGTATGATAGAGCGTAGGATCAACATATGGGCAGAAGAAAAGGGAAAGAGAGCAAAGGGGCAAGCAGGTTTTAGGCCCAAGCACTCAACTATTGATCACTGTATCACGCTCGGACACATAGTGGAAAAAATATGGGACAAAAAAGAGGAGGCTTTTTGTTGTTTTGTAGACTTCAAAAAGGCATTTGACACAGTGCCAAGGAAAAAATTATGGAGCAGAATGGAAGAGCTAGAGGTTCCAATTCACTACAGGGCAGCAGTTCACAGACTATATGAGCATGTAAAGGCTAGAATCGGAACACAGGAAGGGTTATCTGAATGTTTTGGTAGTGACATAGGTGTCAAACAAGGTTGCCCTCTATCTCCGACCTTATTTGGGCTGTACATTGACAAGTTAGAAGAATGGATAAACAAATTTGGGGGAGAGGGTGTGCATTTAGCCAAATATGTGGTAAAACTCCTCATGTATGCAGATGATGTAATTCTTGTGGCCAAAACAACCAAAGATCTAGAAGATCACCTTCAAGCTCTAGAACTCTTTTGTAAAGAAGTTGGGATGCAGGTGAACACGAGCAAAACAAAAATTATGATTTTTTCAAAAAAAAAGAAGAAGCAACAACTCAAATTTCAGTTTGCAGGAGAACCGCTTGATGTAGTAGTAGAATACAAATACCTGGGCATAGACTTTCATGACAAACTTAATTGGAATACATGTAGGATGAAAAGAACTCAAAGTGGTTGGAGAGCACTATATGCACTTCAAAACAGGTGTAGGAATGCCGAGTTGTGGGACCGGAAGACCACCAAGGTCTTATTTGGCCTACTTGTTACACCGGTTCTCTTGTATGGTTGCGAGGTGTGGGCTAGTGGCACAACAAATGCAAAATGGAGGCAAATAGAAAGGATTCAAAAATATCTAATCACAAACTTTCTCAAAATTAAGGCCACAACCCCTTATGAAATTATTCTAGCTGAAACTGGAATGTTCCCTTTAGAAGCAATTGCTATGACCAAGTTGTTATGTTACTTGAAAAAAATAGAAAACATGACAAATGATAGATGGCCTAGGGCAGCTAGGGACGAAGAGTTGCATAGGCGAAAGAATACATGGATGAAACAAAATCAGAAATGGATGAAACGTTGGGAAATCAACATAAATGAATGCCCAAATGTCAACAAAGACATAAAAAATTATGTGAATGAAAAGTTCAGAAGTGGAATGTGGAAAAATGCAAGCAGAAAAGACAATATTATATTGCAAATTTTAACCCAACGTATGACCACAAGGAAAAAGCGTATATAGGCGCTGAAATCAAGTGGAAGGAAAAATACTCATTGCTCGGATAAGGACTAGCTCTCATAGGCTTAGATGTGAAACAGGGAGATGGACAACGCCCAAAGAACAATGGGAAGAAAGGATATGTACTCTATGCAAAGTACAGTGGCAATAGAGACAGAGGAACACTTCATCTATAAATGCCCGAGTTTTTCGGATATCCGTGACAAATACAAAGAAACACTTGGGAACGAGTTTATGGCAGATTTATTTGAAGACAATAAAATAAAAAAGTTGGGGAATTGCTAACACAAATCAGCAGGAGAAGGAACAACCTTCTCAAAGATATTAAAGATCATATGATATGATTTGAGTAATTGTACTTCCATATTTGAGGTCCCATAGACCATATTTGGGTCTCGCGGACGTAATTAAAATCTTTCATTTCATTTCAACCACATTAATTTTAGTTACTGGCATTCAAACCATAGGGGGTGCTCCCACCAAACCTATTCTGCATTATTGTTGAAGAAAAAAATTATTGATAAAACAACCCTTAAAAACAGACAAACAATTTTCACTTAATGCACGAATAGTAATTAATTAATTAATAAATTTTAATAATTAAAATGATGAAATCAAATAAATCTCATAAAATAATATCTTAATTTTAAAGCTTATTAAAAAAGTCTTAATTTTAAAGGACCAAGTCTTCAATTTCATATTGTTAAGTTTTTGAAATAACATTAAATTTTAATCTTATCAAACAATTCATGCTTAATTATCAAGATGTTGAAATACCATTATTATTAAGGATAGTGTGAGTAGCCTAACAAGGAGACTTTTGAACTAGCTTAATGGCGGAGACTTTGAAATTTTGAATAGAGGTTCAAATTCACTCTAACAATGAGACTTTGACATTTTGAATAGACGTTCAATGCTTGAATTTTTTTTTTTTTGGTAATTATTTTAATGTATTAACAATGGGTTTTTATAGAGGATCCCAAAACCTTATGTACAAAATTAGCCAAATTTCTAATGATGTATCATGCCTCTTAGCTGTAACAATAAGCCTAATTGCAAGTAAAGCCGTCCTAAGACTAAAGACTTGGAGACTGCAAAAAGGGCATTTAGGCCTGGAAAACCAAAGAAAAAAATGAAACAGAATAAACCCGAGAGAACAACAAGTAAAGGCCGAAGAACTGACACAAGGAAAACAAAAGCAAAATAGTCAAGACACCAGGAACAACTAATCCCCCGCAGAGGCCTTCCCGCCCATCGACATCTCCCCGTACAGTCCTCTCACATTCCATGAGAGGACTTTCATCTGGACAGTTTGAGGTTTTTCCTGCCTCCCCTTCCTTGTTGAGGGGGAGGTTTTGATGCATGCGCTTCGTCCGTCTGAGTGTCAAAGTCATCCAGAACCAGCAAACGCTGGGTTCCATTTGCAACGTTTGTTGCTGTCTCTTTGTCTCGTCTGTATTTTTTAGGAGGACGGCCCTGCTTCCTCTCACTACCAAAATCCACACTTTGCTTTCGGCTCCTCGTGATTCGGGGGCTAATGTGACCGGGTTGTTCACCCCTCCTTCCTAGGAGGTAATCTTCTAGCAGTGTCTACGACTGGCTGAAATCGGGATGGCCCAGGTCTTGGAGCAGAGAAACAAACTGAGTAATATTTTGGGATGGGGTCCGGTCCTTCTCCTCCTGCGATTCATTTTCCAAGTGGGAGTCTGCTCCTTGCTGATTGTCAGCTTCAAATTGCTCAGGGTCCGATTGGAGAGTGGGATTCTCTTCAGGCTGAGAGAATTCGACGTGGTCTCTGGAGGGGCCTGGAGATTCAAGGCCCTTCGCGTTTGGAATATTTGACTGCTTCACCTGACCTTCACCATGCTCCAGGGGGTTACAGGTTTCATGCTTCTGCTTACCCGGCTTTTGAAGAGGACAATGGGACTGGAGGTGTCCTTGGGACCGACACTGGGGGCAAAAATCTGGTCTATTTTCATAGACAATAGCTTATTTATGAAGAATGGTACCTCCAGACCGAAGAGTGATGTAAGTTGGGAGTTCCTCCTCCAGATCCGCTAAAACGCAAAAACGGGCTTGGACGAACCTTGTTCGAGCTCGGGTGGGAGGGTCAATGGTGACCAACTCCCCAATGGAGCGAGCAATACCTCTTATAACATTTTCATGCCAACCAAAGAGGGGAAGACTCGGGAGCCTAACCCATATTGGGGCGATGTTGATGCTCTGGGTGTCAGGATTGAAATCCATGCCCCATTTCCTAAGGAATAAACTTCTGCGGCCCAGAAACCATGGCCCACCAGCCAAAATTTTACAAAGAATCCTCCTTATTGTTCAGTCTAATGGCAAAAAACCCCGGGATAGGGCCGCCAGCTCCATATGACCAGAAGTCCTCCATTTACTTGCTGCCCACTTTCGGATGGTCTCCATGTCGGGACGACCGCCAATGAATTTGCCTATGAGGGTAAATTTCTCAAACTCCATGAAGCTTGAAAGGACTTCCGCCGAGATGTCCAGCTCATCCCCAACCGAAAACAACTCTTTGGTAGAAAACCCGTTTAGGGTTTCTGAGGCCGCTGCCTAAGCATAAGATTTGTGTGCCCCACCACCCCCTTTGTCTGGTGGGTCCTTACCCCGACCGACACCGCCGCCAGCCCGATCTTCATCAATGGGCCCGGACGCCTCTGTACCCCCGGGCTCCTGGTGCCCTCCGTCTGCTCCGCTGCGCCCAAGGATCGAACCATAGCCGCTCCCGAGCTCCCCCGTAGAAGCCTTCCCGCCCATCGACCCCTTTCGTTTGTGGATCTACCTTAAAAGGTGTTAATAGTTGAAAGAAAAACGTCATTCAATGCTTGAATTTTGAGAGAAAGGGTAGGGTCAGGGTTATACACCATTCATTGTTAAGTAGAGTATGAAATTATATACCAAAAATATGAAGAGTAGAGTTACATCCTATGCTTCTTAGTAACTAAAATATAGTTGGATAATCATATATTAGATAAGTAACATCTTTCATGCATAAATTATATACCATAACTAGAGTATAGTTAGATAATTATATATTAAATAAGTTATATCTTCATATCATATTGGACAACACAACTAAAATATGGCTGTGTTAATTGGAAGACTGCTCATATTATCCAAATTAAAAAAATAAAAATAAAATTATTATATAAATAAAATATTATATAAAAATATTTTAATTCCACATAATTAATTTAACAAATATTTTAATAATAAAAAATAAAACATAAACATTTTCTGTTGCATAGATTAATTTTTTAATTTGGATAATATGAGTATTTGTAGCATTATGCATGAATTAATTAATTTATATATATATAAATAACTTTTTTAAATAAAATTTGAAAAAAAAAAAAATCACGATCTTTCACAAGAGTAGCTTGATGTGGTGTGGTTTTATACCTTCCACGAAAACCATTCTCGGCCTCTCTGTTTACAACGGACACAGCAATCTTCAATTCTTCGTTTCTAACAAAAATGTATCTTGATAAATTTGAGAGATTATCAGCCGTCGAACAAATTTCTCGAAGACGATGATGCTTTCGGAAGAAGAATAAGAGCCACAGTAGCAGCTTCTTGCAAGGTAAACAAAATCTCTGCTAAAATTTTTCTCCTTTAAATTCCTTTCAAGGATTTCTCAATTTCGATTTTCGTAACGAAATTCGTCGATATATTTATATACATATATACATGGAATATTCTCTCCATTTACATTAGATTACAGCAAACGATAGCTAAATTCTTCAGTATATATATATATTATATACATGGAATATTCTCTACACGATTGCAGGCACTAGACAAGGTTTCGAGCTAGCAATAGGGGAGAAAATAGTATTTATTGCTTTAGAATGCAGGTAGGGTAAAATTTGGGATGCATCTTCTACGACTGGAGTGTGAAAGTGGCCTTCCCGTTTTTCCCGATGTTTGTGAATACCCAAAATTTTCCACATGTATTTTTAACCAGTTGTGGTGCAATGTTAACGGAGAACATTTGAAGTGATCGACCACTTTTCGAATCTCCCTTGTGTAATGAGGGTGTTGATAATCTCTGTGGATGTATAGCAAGCTTGCGGTGTAATAATGAAAATGAAGTGCAATCAAGATGTTAATACAAATTTTAAATGTGAAAATGCGGTGCATGTTTATCATGCACTGCAACAAAGGCGGCAAATGAGCCTTCCAAAAAAAAATTATTTTCTAATTCTTATTTCAAACAAATGGAGAAAAAATACGTTTTTTCCTTTTTTTCCTGATTTATTCGTGATAATCACGAAGAAACATACAAAAAAGGGAGTGTAATGAGCTGAGCTTTTTAATAAAATAAAAAAAAAATCATAAATTTTTATTCAGATCCATGTTAGTAGCTGAGAGTTTTTATTTAAAAATTTTTTTTAGCAAAAGGGGGACAAAATCATGTCTTTTGACTTATTTTTCCTGATTAATGGCTAATCCAATTTTTCTTGGGCCTTTCCGACAAGTTGCTCAACACGATTTTTTAAACTTTGGTTAAAATGTACGGTGCATAGAACTACGAGTAACATATTTTATTTTGTACCTTTAAAGATAATCAAATATTAACATATTCATTCTCACATATATATATATATATATATATATATATATATATATATGAATGAGTTATTAAAATATAATATAATTACAGTATTCCGCATTTAAAAGAAAATGTGTGATTTGTATCAAAAGTTCTTAACACGGAGAATGCAGTTTAAATTTGAATTATAATGGTAGTCACATGGTTCGACTCTGAAGTCAAGTTTGGCAAGATTAATGTTGGGAAAAATATGGCATATGGAGAAATTTGACAATGTTAGATATGGAACATGTTTAAAATATGGATATATATTTGTAATTTTATAGAGTTAAATAAAAATGAAATTAAAAAATTAAAACTAATTATAATGCAACTTGGAACGGACATCAGCTTATTCCCACAAAAGTTACCCAATACACATTGTTGAATTCACCTCTTTTTGTGTTGACAAAAATTATTCCACAAACTATTGATTTTAATAGGATTTCATTTGATTGGTCTTCTAGTTCAATGAAATTCGAACTTCATAGATAAAATTTGCCAAATATTGTTATAGAGATTATAGCATCCATGCATTACAATACTCATGGCCTAAAAAACATAGCAAATACAAAATCATCTTGCCAAATTTGTGAACTTTTGTGACTTGTGCTCTTTGTAACTGTTGTCAGTTCTATTCCAAACTAAAATCTAGCATATGCAAATACCTTCCATTATTCATACAAATCTATTTGATTGGTTTCCCAAGTGTCAATTTGTTACTGGTGACTGCCAATTGTTGATTTTGGCTTCTGTTGATTTTACACAATGAGGTCCATGGTGTATTTCTGTTCAACTTTGTCTCTAAAGATTTGCAAATGCATCTAACTTTTAAAGACTGTTTGGAGATATTTATAATTTACATCATGTAAAAAATCAAGCCATAGCAGTGAGGCATGTTGAAGGATTATGATGTTGCAGTTATTAGCCTATTTGATTTGCAAGCAATATTCCTCAGAATGCATAGTGATGCCTTCTATCAAAGAAGTACATCACTCACAAAGATATTTGGTCACCTTGGATTGAACAAAGACCATGTAAATTTACAAATAGACTTTTACTGCCCCAAAATGGTAAGCAGATATTGCAGAATTTGTAAGAAATACCCTATGCAACTTTCCAAGCTTTCAAGTTGGAATTTAGGTAAGTATATACCATGCTTGTATGAAGGAGACCAGGGGAATTGATGTCCAAGGACCCTGTCAATTGACTCCAACTGCTCAAAGGAAATGACTAGATTTAATCATTGCTTACTTGAGTAAGATGGTGATCTTAATTGCAGTAAGAAGTGAAGCACTGTTTTAATCTACCACACCTACCTTATTGGATTTTGAGTCTTTTGACTTCCATGTAGGTTCTTGAGCTGTTCTGGCAGGCCTTTCTGGAGTAGGCCTCAAGTACAGCTCAATATTTCATTCATGAACAGATGGACAGGTTCACATTGTCAAGTAAACCGTACTTCATCTGCTATGACCATGCAAGCACCAGAGGCTTTATGATGTGAACTTCCTTTATATTTACCATATTTTAGCTTTGTACGCATATCTCACCACAAAGTCATCTTTCAAAGCATACCTTGGTTCACAACCAAAGGAGCCAATGGTGATTAACTTAATAGTTTTGAGTAGAAGGTGCTATTTGTAGCTACATGTGCTTGAGTTCATTATGTGTATTCAACATGGAATAAGTATAGAAAAAATAGGCAAAAAGCTATAAAAAAGACATGACAATGATTGCGTTGATCACAATTTTCATTGCAGATCAAGGCTGGCTTCATTTTCCATTCAGGAGGGAGAGTTGTAAGTTGAGGCCTATTCATTATGGTCCTTGCTCCATACTAAACAGGTTGACAACAGTTCCTTTTGGTAATATTTATGTGAATTCTTTATTCTCTGGGAATCACCCAAATGTTCAATATAGACAGATTTCAAAGAAATTGTATGTGCTTGATAGATAAAGCGGAGAATGTTGTTATTATGTCATCGGTAGAACCTCCTTTTCCCAGTGTGCAGGGCATTGAAGACTTAACAAGGGATCATAATGTTACTCTGTGTTGGCTAGAGAATATTTTGTAATATGGATCTGGTTTAGTGAGAACCAAGCACAAAGCAATTTCCTATGTATTTTATATTCAGCTGATACTAGAGAAAAATCAGATCATGTTGAAGGTCAGATCATGCTCCAATATATCACTTGTTGCAAACAAACATTTTATTATGCTATTTTTTAGGATGAGTTTTCATGTCAAATGTTGTGGCTTGAGACCATTTTTAGGCTTGTCTTTTACATTCATAGGCTGAGTTTGCAGCCTAGCCCATGTGTCTTAAGACTATTTTCATTCTTTCTGATATTTGTAGGCTAGACTTTCATCCATTGGGGTTTTGGTTTCCTGTTGTGGGCAGTACTCATGTTTGGCACTTCGCTTTTTTGATAAGGATTGCTTCTATGGCCCCATTGGACACTATCACTATTGGTACTCCAGGATTAGTATGATCCTCCATTATGCTGGTATTTCTGTTGATTGTCGTACTTAGTGGATGCCCCTCCTCACCTTTTTTGCTTGAAAAAGTGGTCAACAAAGAAATTAGAGATGATATCGATTTGCAGTGTGTGGCAACCACTAGGACCTCTATCTTGTGATATCTTGCAAGAAATTCCTAGGGTGCCCTTGTTTCCTCATTTTTGAAACTCAAAAACTCTTTGGAAACTCCGGGAAAATTGTCATCTGACGTCTCACGTTTCTTGGCTAAGAGATGTTTCCAACGTTTCTTATCATTTTGAACCAAATTAAAAGTCCAAAGTTCAGGTTTTTAGAGGTTTCATGGGTATTGCCTAAAGCCCACATAGGACTTACATGACTGTCGTTGATAGAAATCAAGCTACTATAAAAAAAAGGCTCTAGGATGAGCAGAAAGGGAATAAAACTAATGATAACTTGAAAATATTTATAGGCTGGGATCAATGAAGACACAAAATCTAGAACAATTGGCATGCTTTTCGACATTAAAGAGGAAAAGCACATATTGGGTCACTCACTTGAAGCAAAACAAAAAAGAAAAGGATTTAGTTCTTTCTTTTTAATGCGTTATAAATTTTGTCTTGTATCTTGCAAAAAAGAACAGTACACAAGAAGTTAATGTGGACCCTGAAAATCTTGACTTGGATATTTCTATGGATGTACCTGATTTTGAGGATGATGGAAGTCCTCATACACCTGCTGTTCAAGCCAAGGGAGTTAGGTCTTACTTCAGTTTTGTTACTGATTTTGATGACTTTGAAGATTAAGAATTAAGTTTATAGTGTATCCCATGTAGTTTAGTTTTGCATGACATGTATAGCCTGATCTACAAAGGTTGAGCTTTGACATTAACCATTGTACTCTATATGAGATTTAATAATTAAATGTGTTTTCATCCATTTGTGATCTCTTTAATTCAATTTTGTCTTCAAATTTTAAAACCATTTCATTTTTTACCCTAAATCAGGCGTTTCCCTTATCGTTTCCGTGTTTCCAAAGGGTTCGAGGACTTCCATTTTGGAAACGTTACCCATTCTGAAGTTTCGTGCATCTTAGTTTCTATGGCTTCTTAGCCCTGAGTAGGATTTTATGCTGTGCAGTGTGCATTTCCTAGAGATAGATGACGACGTCACGACGTCAACAGCCAATTGGCTAGCTTCAATACCACTATGTGGTTATCATGTAATACGGATGGGATCCATTTCAATCCTGTGTAAGTGCTTTAAAAAAATTATATAGCTCTTATAGGTGCATGTAATTTCCTTTGACGATATTCATGGTTGGAATTAATTATCACTTCTTCTCTTTCCTGGATTTGTTTTGGGAATCATTGTATGCAATTTTTCTTTGTTTCTGTCCTCTGTGTTACTTTTAATGTATTACCTTATCAGGTGATTCACAAATAGTGCTTTATAACAATGCTTAGGTGTCTGATACTGGCCTGTGATTGCTTGCATGCAAGGCAGAGATGGGGATAGCACTTCAATCTTTGACAGCATGGACAGAAATGCTTGGCTGGAACAAGCAGTAAGTCGTGAATATTTTGGTTAGTTTCATATGATTCTGTTAATCAATTTTTATGTAGTTTCTGTCTAAATATGTCAATCTTGATATAAACATACAAGGCAAGGTGAATATAGACCTTTTTATTGTTAATATGGCACATTTTAACTTTCAGACATGTCCAAACGTATTGAAGTTAGTGTGATAAAGGTGTTTAAAATATGATATTATTCTACTCTAATAGAGGTTTATTCATAAGAGACTAGATAAAATAAGGGAAAATATCGTGATTTTGCTGGGGATGGAATTTTTATAGTAAGTGTGGATTTTAAATGCAATGTAACGATTTCTAGAGCAGCTTTATTGTCTGTTTAAGGGGAGTCTCTAATATCCATTCCGTAACAAGATTCATACACATCCTGCATGCTGCATGGTTACCTTACTACGGGAAACCAATCTTTCAGTCTGTAAGGACCAGTTGCAACCTAAGGGGAATACAAACATTGCTGTGGGGTTTATACATATGCTTCTATGCCTAAATATTGGAATTGTTCATGTAGAGGTTCTAAGTAACATGATTTCCATCAACCTGCATTAAGAAACAAGAGGCCTACTGACACTGAAGGGTCATCTTCAAAAATTAGCTTGTAGTGACTTGTTATGGTATCTAGTCAGTTGCAAGATTCAGACACATTCTGCATGCTGGATGGTGGGAAACCAATCTTTCCTTCGGACCAGTTGTAACCTAAAGGATAGAAAATATTTGCTGTGGAATTTATACATATGCTTATATGCCTAAATATTGTGGATTGTCCATAGAACGGTTATAAGTAACTTTATTTCTATCATCTGGCGGTCAGCAATAAGAGGCCTAATGAAATTGAGGGGTCATCTCTGAAAATGAGCTTTGTAGTGACTTGTTATAAGAATAATCAGTGATCATTGTAGGTAGTGACCTGCATGGAATTAAGACCCATATTTATCGTTTCTCTTTTACAAAAATTGATGCTGCAGAATACTTAAAATTCCTTTGTATTTCTTTTTGAAGTTCCTCTGGCTCTACCTTTTGTTATTATTTTCTATAAAGGTATTGCATTATTTGCATCTAAAAGGCATAAAGAAAATCGGGAACATTGTTTAAGGCTGAGTAGTGGGTTACATATATATTTACAAGATTATACTTATCTCAGGTTCAAATTTCACATTCCAGCCATCGTAGAATTCCTATCTTAGTATAAGGGTGGAGACTATTATGCCAATGCAATTTGAGATTTGTTCAGTGATTTTCTGAAAGCATGCAACTGCATTTTGTCACATCAAGGATTTTGTTTTCCAGGCACTTTCTGTCCTCAACATTAGATAAAAGGCTGTTTATGAGGTTTCTGCAGTGGTATTCTAATTCCTATGGTGGTAACGTGTGGAGATATACATAATTTCAATTTATTTCCACAGCAGTGGATAAAAGTCTTTTCAGGAGTTTTGGGAGGTTTCTAAGGACCTACTTTGGTAGTTCCTGGCTTAGGGGAGACTAGCTTACCGGCGTGGGATACTAGACATCATAGTAACTAGAACCCAAAGTGCAATTATTGGAGCAACTGGATAGGGAAGTCATCTGGGAAGACAAATGCATTCACATTCTCAAGTTTGACACTTATTCAGAAAAATTGAACTGTTCGACTGCCATTGGTGGAATTAAAATGGAAACGTGATGATTGGCATTTTTTTTTAAATTTTTAATTGGATAGATGGGATTGAAACAGGCCTCACTTGTATCACATGATGACCACATAGTGGTATTACCACAGCTTGGCTATAATGCATGTATCACTTGACAAGATTCAAACCTAGGTATTCTCCTTGAAAGTCGAGGAATTTAACCAGTTGAGCTAATGCCATTTAATTCTTTTAAGGTTCACTCATGGGATTGGAACCTTGGTTGGTGCCATGAAATTCTTCACTTCCAACCGATTGCCCTAAATCCCTTGGGCATGATGCTTGGCATTTAATGTTGGGGCTCATTTTGATTTTCTGATTCTCTTTCTTGGGAGACCAACTTGGCCTTTTACTCTATTATTTTGGGAAAAAAATGAGAGTTTGGGAGTGTATATTGTGCTCAAATTTGCATGGTGTATATAAATCTATCTTATTGGAGGTTTGTAAAATGATTCCTAAGAACTTCCTTTTCAAGTGTCTAATCCAAGAATTAGGGCCTTGTCAGAGAAACTAGAAATGGGGTGATAGTTTGTGAACCTTATGAATGATGGCAAAAGAGATGTTAAACACTTTAAAATCAAGTTCTTTTAAACACACAGTTCCTGCTTCAGCAAAAGGTTGGCATTATTTGACTTTGTGTTTGTTTTAGACGAGACAAATTGATTGTGCATGTCCTTTGGAATCCAATTACTACTTTGTTGAGATCATTTGGATGTGGCCGTAGGCAAATATTAGTTACTTATTTGTCATCCGCCATTAGTAGTGAGGTCCTATTTTAGGGATGCCTAGATGCTTAGAGACAGTTGCTGAGAGTTATGGTTTAAGGTAAGTTTGTCTTCAACATTTTTCCTTTGGAAGACAAGATACAAAGTGATTTTTCATGAAAAATAATTTTGTATTCTAGGAATCATGCTATGGATGTTAAATCCATAAAGAATGATTTCTAGAATGATGCATCTTTTTCGCTGTTTGAAGTTTGAACAATGAATCTGTAGTATAGCCACATGGCCTATACAATTATAGAGAATGAATATTTATATATTAAATCCAGGAAGTATACCATAGAGGACTAGGTGAAAGAATATTCCTCTGCTAATACCTTTCAGATATGGCTGCTGGCAAATTTTAGTTTTCATTATCCATCTCTTGTAGTGTTGTCCTACTTCAAGAGATGCCTAGATGGTTAGAAACAATTGCTGAGGGTTTGACATATGAAAAGGTTGTCTTTTACTGGTTTCCCTTGGAAGACAAGATACAAGATGATTTTTCATGAAAATAATTTCGGACTCTTGAAATCATGCTACTAATGTTAAATCCATAATTGATGATTTTTAGAATAATGTAGCTTCTTTGCCCATTTGCACAAGGAAAATGTAATATACCCAAGTGGTATATACAATGATAAGATAAGATGTTTCTATTAATGTCCACAAATGGCCAAAGTAGGGCCATGGGACATTGAAAAGAGCTGTTACAAATTACAATGCATTGTAGGAACCGCAAATTACTATGAAAATAAGCTAAAATAAAGAATCTAGTGTAAACTATTTAAGTGGAACAATTGTATGGCATAAAATTAAAGCGTCGAGGGTTACCCAAAATGGATAACCCTAACATGCTAAAAATAGTGATTGAGAGAGCTAGAAGTTGAGGTACAACAGAGATAAAAAAGAGCTCTAGTGGATCCAAATGCCAACATTAATCCATAGTGAGATGTAAAGTTGTTGTCACCACTTATCCCAAAAGGCCCAACACAGGATCTAATGAAGCTCCCAGGAGAATGGCCAAGACTAAGAGGGCCTGGTTGGATAATCTTGGGAGGACGTGGAGTTCGACCCTTCAAGTCTCTTCTAGCATGCATGGTTGTGGAACCAATAGAAGAAGACAAGAAACTATCAAGTTGTTCTACAACTCCTTGGAATGTGAGGGTTGGCCAAACCTGACGTCGAAGAACTGCAGTCTTGTCTTGTTGCAAGCAAGAAGAAAGAACAAAAGCCCTTATAGCCACTCTTGTATGCAGACAAGGGCACACAAATCTTTCATTAACATTTTGGATAATTGTAGCTTCAAATGAGCACTTATTACTCTTGATTGCAAAGATAGAGTGAAAGAATGAGGTGAATAGTTGAGTAGTAGTTTGTCTCCCCTATATTAATTGATGTTGAAGAGTGATTGCTTCCCTAAGGTAACAAGCCAAGCATCTTTGGTCAGTATATCCGAAAAAAGTGGCAAGTGATCCTCCTGAGTCCCTATACAAGCAATAGTACCTCCTTCAAATCTCATAATAAGTAAGACACTTGAAGATGAAATGTTCTTCAATCACCACCTCTCGAAAAAAGCAAAGACGACATACCCTATCCTTTTGAGGAATATGATAAAGAATGAATGTTTATGTATTAAAGCAGGGAAGTATACCATACATAGGTGAGAATGGAGGATTAGGGAAATATACCATTGAAGGGCTATGAAGATTAGGGTCATAACTCTATAGATTGACATTTGATTATTTTGATACGTAATACGCCCTTCCACGTTGAAAACTAGTTAGGGGCGTCCTTGAAGCATCACCAAATCCTTGAAAATAATGATAAAAATCATCTTTGTTGGTCTGGATTTGGAACACATGTCAAGGACAATGAAACATGTGGTTTTTCTCTTACTAACATCTTATGAGTAGTCACACTGCAATAAAACCCATCAATGGCGAAATAGGAATAAAAAGTTGACAATAAAGTGAACTACAAGACATTCTAAGTTATAGAGGCTACAATAAGCTTGAGAACTTCACCATTTGAGGCAAATTCCTTCTACAATAAAACATGCCATTTTATTTGGGAAAAAGGAGCACAGACTGGTTTTGTGGTATCCTATTGCTTGCCATGCAATTGAGCTGTTGAGTCTTATGAGAACTGAGATGAACAACACTATCAATTTTGACAATTTTGAATCTTCCTCATGGAATAAAGGGGATATGGTCCACCTTCCACTAGGCCTAGAGTGGCACACATTGATACCTTATGTGGGATGGGACAATGAACAACAATTCAATCCAAGAAATTTGAGGAAATTTCTGAACTAGAGAGACTTTGGTTTCTAGAGGGTGTACAAACTTGGGTTGACCATATTGAGCACATGGTGGTTCGGAGAGAGGAAACCTGGATGTTGCATGATTTGAAAACTGACCTCATAAATTTTCTTTAGTTTGACCCTTCAAAAGAATTTGAGAGGCCTGTGTTGTTAATAATATGTACAGTAGTTGGCTTTGTTGATAGTTGTGCATGATTTGAAAATTGACGTCGTAAATCTGCTTCCTTTGAAACTCCAAAAGAATCTGAGAGGCCTGTATTAAAATAATAAAAATGTCTCACCTTGTGCACGCTCTCTTGAACATCACTAGCTGATTTAAATAAGTCTACTGGGAATCTATCAAACCTTAAGTTTCCTTATAGAGTACCCTATCTAGGTTTTAGTTTTTCTATCAGGGCAAATTGATTGAGATTACTGTTTGCTTACACCTACTTCGGGGTTTAGTTTACAGGTCCTTACCTTAATCTTTTGCCAACTTCACAGTCATGTCTTTGCAAGGGATACAAATCTTTCCCAATCTTGGAACGCCAATGTTTCCAGCAACACTTCCAAGACATACCTACAAAGATTCACCTCTTTGATTGAATCATCAAACCGATTGTCCTTTATGGATTTGAGATTTTGGGTCCAAGTCTACGGTGGGTTGATTGGGCTTGCATTGAGAGGGTCCGAATTATTTTGCTTCACCTATTTATTTGATGTAAAAAAACCATAGTTGAGAAAATCTACAAAAAATTCTGATTCGAGCCAATTTTTCCCGATTCACAGCTTGGCCGATTTTTGCCAATTTTTTTTCCAAAAAATTGCGATATGCATGGAAAAAGCTTTTTTTTCAATGAAAAATTGCCAATTTTTTGCTGATTTTTCTCGATTCTTTTTCCATGCGGATTCCGATTTTCTCAACTATGAAAAGAACAATTCCCCAATGTGTTGTTTAGGCTGAGTTTGGTGCTCATCCTCTTTGCCTTGAGAGCATCTTCAAAATTATTTTTCAGCTTCATTGCCTTAGATCCATGGGTGATTGCACCTCAGGCTGAGAGAGATACCCATATTTAGCACTTTGCTCTTCAAAACGGATCACCTCTAGGAGCATTTTTGGTCATCATCGTGGATGGTACTAAGAAGTTAGTTATTTCTCTTCTTCAAGCAATTGGCATCTCCATAGATTGATCACCTCCATTTAGATACTTTTTAAATTTTCCTCCCCGAATTCTTTCTAATAAGAGGGTAATCAATCAAGCAGTCAAATGATGTTTATCGACAATATATTCAGATTAATTGGGTCGCTCCATCTCAACCTCTTAGTCCTATGTTGGCCTTCTATACTAAAGATTTCATGAGGATTGAGAGTGACATTATTACTCGTCCTAATTACGTCCAACGACATTGGATACACAACCTTAGGATTCCTTTTGGTCGGAACAAAGTATGCTCACATCAGTTGCGATGGAGACAGACCGCCATATTCCTTGAGAGGATAGGGTATGTTGTCCTTGTTCAATTTAGGAGGTGGAGATTGAAGAACATCTTCAAGGGTCCTATTTATTATGAGATTCGAGGGAGATACTATTGCTTGTACAGAGACCCAGGTGGATCACTTGTCAATTTTTTTCAGCTATCTTGGCCAAAGATGCTTGGCTCTATACCTTAGGGAAGCTATCACTCTTCAACGTCAGTTATTACAGGGGAGACAAACTACTACTCGACTAACCACCTCATTCTTTCACTCTTATCTCTGCAGTCAAGAATGATAAGTGCTTATTTGAAGCTACAACTATCCAAAATGTTAATGATAGATCTATACACCCTTGTATGCATACAAGAGTGGCTACTAGGGCATTATTCTTTCTTCTTGCTTGTGGTAGGACAGGACTACAGTTCTCAAGTGTCAGGTTTTGGCCACCCCTCACGTACCAAGGAGTTGTAGATAGATGCACCTTACCAATTTCTTGTTCTCTTCTATTGGTTCCACAACCATGGATGCTAGAAGTGTCTTGACGGGTTGAACTCCATGTCCTCCTAGGATTATCCATCTAGGCCTTCTAACTTTTGGCCACTCCCCTAGGAGCATCATTAGATTTTGCGTTGGCCCATTTGGGATGGTGATGTGAAGAATGTGCTTCTATTTTACATTCCACTATAGATTAATGCTTGCGCTTGGATCCATTCGAGCTCCTTTCTGTTGTTGTACCTCGACTTCTATCTCTCTCTTCATCATTAATTTTAGCATGTGAGGGTTTATCAATTTTGGGTAACACTCGATGCTGTAATTTTATGCTATATAGTTGTTTCACTTCAGTGTAGTTTACACTAGATTCCTACTCTAGTTTAGCTTTTTTTCGTAGTACTACAGTGCATGTTAATAGCTCTTTTCAGTGAGTCGCATTGGCCTAATTTGGCCATCTGTGGACATTCATAAAATTATCTTATCTGTCTACACTTCAAATGTATCTTAAAGTCAAGATTATCAAAATTGTGAAGAATGTGACCTTGTGCTGCTCAATCCAAGATTGATCTGCAGTAAGTATGATGCCATGATGGAATATCATGTTATTGCAAGGGCTGGAATGTCGTTCTGATATCAGACCCTGCCAGGAATGCTGCCATTTACAAAAATGTCCAAGGCCATTTGATCTTGAATTGCCCTCATACATTGGTTTTAGAACTCACATAAATCATCATGCTGCCTGCTTATGGCATTGATGTGACATATTCCTGGTATACTGAAAGCCTTATTCCACCTATGTAAGAGGGGTGTACTCCATTTATATCTTCAGGCAACCTTGTCGAGTGCTCTTGGAGATGGAGTTGCCTACTATTTCATTTTGGTTCTTGAACTGCATAATCTAAACCATCTCCATTCATATTTCTAAAGAGATACAGTAGATCTCTTTAAATTGTTACAAACTTCAGTCTAAGGAAAAGGTTGAAGAATGTTTAGAATCAAGACTAATCATTGAATGTCAAATAAAAATTTAACCTATTAGAATTTTAGAGTTTAACAAAGTTTGGATGTAAGTTTCAATGATTGTAATAGGCTCGTATTGTTGGAAATCTGGCCAGCCATACATTAAAACAAAAATTCGAGCTGTTAGATGACATTTTCAGCCTTGGAAAGCGTCTCCTCTTAGAGGAGACAAAACGAAATTGTAGAGCTTCGAAATCTGTGCAATCTGGAAAAAAACGGGCTCAAACGGACACCCGAGTCAAAAGTTATGGCCAAAATACTAAGACATGTAATAAACACCGTCGATGTAGATCCAACGGATGTGATTTGCTAGGGTTAGGGTTTGCTTTGTTTTTTCTTACTTAAGGCAGTTTTAGGGTTTTCTTTTATGAAGAAGAATTTTGCATTGTAGCAAGTGTGTGAGCTCTTCCGGAGCCTGTGAGGAGATTGTAACAGAGTATTGAAACTCTGCCAGAATTATTCCAGATAATAAGAAGATAATAGTTGCTCCAATTTTGTTTTATTGTATTATTGTAAATTCTTCACGTATTGATAACAAGAGAATATAATTTTGAATTTTTCAAATCTCTTTTGGTTTCACTGAATCTGTATTCAGAATATTGCATAGTGAGATGTTCCAAAAATATGTTTGGCAGTTGAAATGCATTTAAGACATAAATGGCTTATAATAGCACATAATCAATTGAATTTGCTCCTTTTATAGTTTAGTTCATTCAGAAGGCTTAATCAGATTCATAATGATGCTTAATAGAATTGCATTTTCTTCTATGTTACACGGAGTGCCCTTTTGGTAGGGACAGGGAAACATGGGGATGCAAAAAAGGGATGGCTAGAAGACACCCTTAAATTTTGTCAACAAGGGGGATGACAATATAAACAAAGAGTACAAAACTATAAAAATTAAAAATTACAATTGAAAAAACATTTTGAAATGCACAAATTTGAGTTAATAATTGGTTTGCTCATTACATCAAATGGCGTGATTCAACCAATTAAATTCCCTGACTTTCAAGGAGATCCAATTTTGAATCTTTCCAAGCAATATATTAACAGGGTTCCACGGGGACGCGTCCCCCCCCGGGGAACGCGTCCCCCCGTCCCCTGCGTCCCCGGGGACAGGGGACGGCATGGGGGACGTTTCCCCTGTCCCCCTTTTGGGGGACGACAGGGCAGCCGTCCCCGAGACGGCTGGCTGTCACAGGTGGCCTTCCTTGGGATGGCTGGCCGTCCCCGGGGACACCCAGCCGTCCCCCAAAAAAATTAAATAAAAAAAAAAAAAAAAAAAAAAAAAAAAAAAAAAATGATACAAACTTAAAAAAAAAAAAGGCTGTCATATTTGAACAGTTAGGAGTAACTGTCATTGCTTACATGGTGGGAACTTAACAATGGTGGTTGTCAATGTTTAAATATCACTTTAGTGATTGAACAGCAGTGCAGAATTGCTAGAGACTGAACAGTAAAGCTGTCTTGCTTTTATAATTTATATTGAGGGTTGTAAACTGATGACTGTCTTGATTGACCATTGATGGCTGAAAAAATAGATAACTATCTTGCCTGAACAGAGAAAAGTGAAAACCAATGACTATCTTGCTTGAACATTGATGGCCAAAAAGTAAAAACTGAGAACTGTCTTTGTTTGAACATTGGTGACTGAAAAAAATTAAAAAAATTAAAAAATGGTCTTTGCTTGAACATTGGTGGCTTTAAAAATGATGATTGTTATTGTTTGAATGTTAAAAGCTGAACAGTGTGGCATTCTTTACATGAGCAATAGCAAATATTTTGGTTAACTGTTAGAGATTGCACTTGATATCCTTGGCCGAACCTTCAAGTTACATTTGTTGAAATGGCTGCACTTAGTAATAGGCTAATAGCTGAGTTCATTTCAGATTGAAACATGTTTTAAGAACATGCATACTTTTTAAGTTTTTAGTATTTTCTTTTTTTGTTGTATAGAATTTGTAGATTATTCTAAATTTCTAAAAAAAATTATAGTATTATACCAGCCGTCCCCTAAAATCGGCCTGCCGTCCCCACAGCCGTCCTCGAAACGCGTCCCCCCGTCCCCCCATCCCCCAGGCTCGTGGAACCTTGAATATATACATATTGCCAAACTGTTATAATACCACTATTTAGTGATGATGTAATGAGCACATATCAATCCCATAAAACCAATTTAAAAAAAAAAAATTGTTTGCTCATTACTAATTGGCAATCATAGACAATGAAAATACGATGATATATTGTTTGGAGAGTATAGGGACTGGGTCTATGTAATTGGGCCATTGGACTACTAAGGAAGTTCTCCAAAGTATTGTGTTCTACTTCTTGGTTCTGGTGACTCATTTTTTGATTATATGTAGCTCTCTCAAAACATCCAAAAATATTATGTGGTAATCATAGACAATGAAAATACGATGATGTATTGTTTGGGGAGTATAGGGATTGTTTCTATGCAATTGGGCCATTGGACTACTAAGGATGTTCTCCAAAGTATTGTATTCAACTTATTGGTTCTGGTGACTCATTTTTTGATTATATGTAGCTCTCTCAAAACATCCAAAAATATTATGTAGCAATGCCATGCATTCATTGTATTTGCATAAATGGATTGCAGAACTTAATGAAAGATGCTAGAGTTAACTTTTAACAAAAGCTATGCATGCATCCATATATTTGCATTCTTGTCTCACAAAAGACTCTTTTAAGTTTCAAAATTTCAACTGTTTCTTTAATATGACAATTCTCTATATTACACAACTCTTCCTAGTTCAGCTATGGAGGCGCCCATACATTTGTATTCTTCCTGAGATACATAGGGGATTCCTAAGCGCCCAAGGGGATGTTTAGGTATCCCCTTCACGTCCTGCCCTAAATGAGGGTGGAGGGGATAGCTGGGGGATGTCCCCACCCTGTTCCCTTGTCTCTATCCTCATTCCCTAGTGGACACATCCCATTGGGTATACAAACTTGGGGACGCTCTTGTGTAACAAATAACTATTTAGAGAGGATAGTTATAAGATTTAACTAGTAACATGAAATACAAACTAGTAAATTTTGAGCACATGATATGAAAACCTAAGAACTAATCACATGAATTTATTTGCATGAAAGGAAATGAGCAATGAAGCAAAATATACTCAATATGAGCTTATTTGTATTGTTAAGGAAATTCAAATAAGCTCATATTGAGTATATTTTGCTTCATTGCTCATTTCCTTTCATGCAAATAAGCTAATGTGATTAGTTCTTAGGTTTTCATATCCTGAGCTCAAAATTTAGTAGTTTGTATTTCTTGTTACTATTTAAATCTTACATGGTATCAGAGCTAAGATTATCCTAGGCTAATCCAGATTATTGAGTTGTGGATACTGTATGCTTTCATCTCGCCCTTGTTTGGGATCTAGGTGATCAGAAAGTTCCTTGGATTTGTATCTTAGTGATTGTTACAGGGATTCACTACAGGGTGCACAAATAAGGAGCTACAAGTGGATTTCAGAGGGTCATTGTGATTTCAGAGCTTTTTTAGCCCGAATGGACCTCACCGTTGGATCTAGAGCATGCAAAAACCTTAAAATCAACTATCAATTTGTCTCGATTGGACAAAGTCACCCGGAGCACAAATATAAGGTGCTACTGGCAGATTTCAAAGGGTCACCATGATTTCAAAGCTTTTATAGCCCAAAAGGACCTCACTGTTGGATCCAGAGTGTGCCAAAACCCTATAATCAAATGTCAATTTGTCCCGATTGGACAAAGTCACCCGAAGCACTCTCCATTTTTGCAAGTTTTAAGAGATCATAACTTTCAAACGGTAGCTCGAAACAAAGTACCGTCCTTTTTTGAAAGTGCTTATTTTTTCGAGAACTTCAAAGTTAAAGCATTTTGTTTGTAGAAATTCTATTTTTTTATTGTAATTTCTAGCTTCCTTCACCTTTTCAAAGGTATAACTATAAATGCACTAAGTTATAAAGTGCCACAAACTGCAAATTTGGGGGGGTCTTCAAATTATTGATCAAGGGGGGTGTTTTGGTGCTGTGAGTTTGCACTTTCACTTCTACGCACTATGGATTCTTCCTTACCAGTTCTCACTCCTTATAATTACTTCAAATGGAAAACCGAAATTACATTCAAGTTAAGAGAAAAGGGATTCTTCACAGTAATTAATGGAAAGGAACCAAAACCTATTGATGATAAGGACAAAATTAAGTGGTTAAACAAGTGTGACATGGCATTGGGTTTTCTATGTAGTTGCATTTCACCTGATCTCAGATTTCATGTGGTTTCTCTAGATACTCCCATGGAAGTTTGGGAAAAACTAGAAAAACTCTATGGGCAACAAGATGAACTTAGGGGGCATATCTTAGAAAATGAACTCATAAGTCTAAATCCAAATGACTTTGATGACATAAGTGAATTTATCACTAAGTTCAAAACCCTTAGGTCTTAGCTTAAGGATTGTGGTATTGACAAGGACTCTCAATTAGTCCTAAGTGTGTTGTCCAAACTTGGACTAGATTATTCCGTCTTTGTGTCTACATTTTATGCTATTAAGGCAGCTAATGACACTACCTTCACTATGCCCTCTTTTGATGCCTTTTGTGAAGAATTAAATTAAAGAACAACACAAACTTGTCCAAATGGGTGTCCTTAAATCTTCCAAGCCTCATGCCCTAGTTGCTAGTCAAGGCTACAAGGATAAAAGGAATGAAGGGAAAGTAAATAAGCCTAACAACAAGCCAAAAGACAATAAGGATGATGGCTCATACAGACAACAAAAGTCCTCTTCTACACCTAAGAAAGGTGATGATCACTCTTCCACCTCCAAAAGTAACAAACCTAGGAGAGAGGGTTGAAGGATTGTGAGGATTGTATTGTTAAGGATTATATTGAGGGGGTGCTCTTGCTCATATTGAGTATATTTTGCTTCATTGCTCATTTCCTTTCATGCAAATAAGCTAATGTGATTAGTTCTTAGGTTTTCATATCCTGAGCTTAGATTTTACTAGTTTGTATTTCATGTTACTAGTTAAATCTTACATGGTATCAGAGCCAGGTATGAGTGGGTGCTCTTGCTAAAAAAAAAAAATCTATCTATATATATATATATATAAGCACCAAAACCCCCCCATAAGCGCAGCTTAGGCAGGAATGTGATGTGAGTCCTGGTGGATGCACCGCAATGAACTCAATACAATATGTCTCTCAATAGTACAAAGAAATAGAAAGTCCAGTGGGTAAAAACTCCTCCCTAAAAAAGATAACAAAGTGAAGGAGGTAGAAGACCCTCTTGTAATGATCAAGTCATTGACATAGAGCACGAGAAGTAGAAGATCATCACCCCGATGTAGAATGTAGACACTAGGGTCAGAATGGCATCTAGAAAACCCAAGTGAGAGAAGATAGGAATCCATCTTGGCATACCATGCCCTGGGGGCTTGCTTGAGGCCATAGTGACCCCAGTGTCTACATTCTACATCGGGGTAAAGATCTTCTACTTCTTATGCTCTATGACGATGACTTGATCATTACAGGGGGGTCTTCTACCTCCTTCACTTTGTTCTCTCTTTAAGGGAGGAGTTTTTACCCACTAGGTTTTCTCTTTCTTTGTATTATTGAGAGACATTGTATTGAGTTCATTGTGGCGCATTTGCTAGGACTCACATCACATTCCTGCCTAAGTTGCGCTTATGGGGGGGTGTTGGTGCTTATATTTATTTTATTGCATTATTAGTGCACCTATGATTAGCTTGCTTAGGTTAGTCTACTTTAGTTGAGTAAGTTGGGTTGGTTGAGAAGTATCTAGGATATTTGTGCTCCAAGTTGTCATATTTGAATTTGGTGCACATATCTCTAGTCTTCTATTCCATTCAGAACTCTTAGTGCACATATCTCTAGTCATCAATTCCATTCAGAACTCTTCTCTTTGACTTTGGTGCACACATCTCTAGTCATCAATTCCATTCAGAACTCTTCTTTATGGCAACTTGGAGCACAAATATCCTAGATACTTCTTAACCAACCCAACTAACTCAACTAGAGTAGACTAACCTAAGCCAGCTAATCATAGGTGCACTAATAATGCAATAAAATAAATATAAGCACCAACACCCCCCCATAAGCATAGCTTAGGCAGGAATGTGATGTGAGTCCTAGCGGATGCGCCACAATGAACTCAATACAATGTCTCTCAATAGTACAAAGAAAGAGAAAATCCAGTGGGTAAAAACTCCTCCCTAAAAGAGAGAACAAAGTGAAGGAGGTAGAAGACCCCCCTGTAATGATCAAGTCATCGACATAGAGCACGAGAAGTAGAAGATCATCACCCCCATGTAGAATGTAGACACTGGGGTCAGAATGGCATCTAGAAAACGCAAGTGAGAGAAGATAGGAATCCATCATGGCATACCATGCCCTGGGGGCTTGCTTGAGGACATAGATAGATTTTCGAAGGCAACACACTAAGGAGGAATTCTCAATGAATCTTTGTGGTTGCTCCATGTAGATCTCCTCATGCAAGTCTCCATGAAGAAATGCAATCTTCACATCACTCCCAATATTGTGAGGTAGCTATAGCAATGACAAGTCTAATGGAAGTCATCTTTGCAATTGGTGCAAAGGTCTCTGAGTAGTCAATGCCATGAACTTGTGAAAAACCTTTGGCAACAAGTCTTGCCTTATATTTTTCAACAGTTCCATCTGCTGCATACTTAGTTCGATACACCCATTTGCATCGAACTAGCTTTCTTCCCTTAGGAAGATGGACTAAGTCCCAAGTGTGATTCCTAAGTAAGGAATCATGCTCCTCTACCATGGCTGAGTCCCACTCAACAATCCCTGAAGCCTCCCTAAATGTTTGTGGGTCGGAAACTTGATCTAGATAGGCATGTGGCTGATCAATCATCTGAGATCGAGTCCTCCTAGAGTCAGAAGGATCTCCAACTAAATGTCCTTTTGATTGAAGTGTCTGGCGAGCCCATAGCGTCATTGTAGCAGAAAATGGAGTTGGGATGCGTGTCTTCTCAGTTCTCCCTTTGAATGGCTCGTAGGTGAGGATGGTGCATCCTTAGAGTCATTGTTGGAAGAAGAGACCTCTGTGTCTGAACTATCTGAAGGTTGATCTAAGTCATCTGAATCAATTTGAACATCCACTGATGAAGAAGTAGGGGGAGAATCGGAAGGAAGATTAGGTGTACCTTCCTCGAAACGAACACTCCGTGCAATGATCAACTCATGAGTGGTTGGATGAAGAAGTCTATACCCTTTGACATTGTTTGGATATCCAACAAATATGCAAGGCCTACTTCGAGGTTGCATGGCCTTGCGTTTCTCTTTTGGGATATGGACCCATGCAGAAGACCCAAACACTCTAAAGTGTTCAACCTTGGGCTTTCTATTGGTCCAAGCTTCAAAAGGTGTAACCTCCTTCAAGGCTTTATGAGGCACTCTGTTCTGGATGTAATTGGCACAATTTATAGCTTCTACCCAATATTGTGGAGATAGAGATTTGGCTTGGATCATGCAATTTTCCATCTCTTTAAGTGACCTATTCTTTCTCTCTGCAACCTTGTTCTGCCGAGGGGTGTAAGGAACTGTCCGCTGCAAGTCGATCCCCTCAGAACTGCAAAACTGCTCAGACTTATGGTGGACATACTCCCCCCCATTGTCTGTGCGAAGTTTTTGTATGACATTCTTTGATTGTTTTCCCGCTAAGGCTTTGAAGTCTTTGAAATGTTCAAACACTTCACTCTTTTTGCTCAAAAAATATACCCAAGTGAATCTGGAAAAGTCATCAATAAAAGTCAAGACATACTTTGCTTTGTTGAAAGAAAGTACTAGAAAGGGCCCTGAGAGATCACTATGAACAAGCCCAAGTAAATCTGTAGCTCTCCAAGCTTTGCCTTTGTCAAATTTTTCTTGTGGATGTTTGCCCAAGATGCATCCATGGCAAACTCCGTCAGAAAATTGCACTCTAGGCAATCCAAAAACCATATCTTTGGTACTCAATTGTTGAAGATAGCGGTAGTTAAGATGGCCAAATTGCTCATGCCATAATTTGCTCACATTGTTGGTGTGAATCAAAAGTGCCAAAGGAGTATCAGGTGCAAACTGTGAGAAGGTATACAATCTAGACTGAGAATCAGCCTTCCCAATAGCCACTGTTGCATCACTATGTAATTCCTTTATAACCACTGAATCTGGGTTGAACTCTACTCTCTTCCCATCCCCTGTATGTGTGATCTGATAAACTGAAAGGAGATTAGTTGAAAGTGATGGAACACATAGAACATCATTGAATGTGCCACCAAAAACTTCAACAGACCCTCTCCCACTAACACTTACTGAAGTGTTATCACCTATCAAAATCTGAGTTATGTTGCAAGAATCTGAGGAAAATTCCTCTGAATGTGCAGACATGTGATGTGAAGCTCCCGAGTCAATAACCCAAGTGTTGGAAGATGAAGATGCTAATGCAACAAGTGCCTTGCCCTTTTCTTTCTCTTTCTTCAAAGTTGAGTCCTTAGTGTTTGATGATGAACTAGGATTGATGTTGTTCTTTGGAGAAGCTTTGTAAGTTGATCAATTTGTTTCTTCATGCATTTGGACTCTTCATGGTTTCTTTTGCAATAATCACAAGTAACTCTTTCTCTCTTAGGTTTGTTACTTTTGGAGGTGGAAGAGTGATCATCACCTTTCTTAGGTGTAGAAGAGGACTTTTGTTGTCTGTATGAGCCATTATCCTTATTGTATTTTGGCTTGTTGTTAGGCTTCTTTACTTTCCGTTAATTCCTTTTATCCTTGTAGCCTTGACTAGCAACTAGGGCATGAGGCTTGGAAGATTTAAGGACACCCATTTGGACAAGTTTGTCTTGTTCCTTAATTAATTCTTCACAAAAGGCATCAAAAGAGGGCATAGTGAAGGTAGTGCCATTAGCTGCCTTAATAGCATAAAAGGTAGACACAAAGATGGAATAATCTAGTCCAAGTTTGGACAACACACTTAGGACTAATTGAGAGTCCTTCTTGTCAATACCACAATCCTTAAGCTGAGACCTAAGGGTTTTGAACTTAGTGATAAATTCACTTATGTCATCAAAGTCATTTGGATTTAGACTTATGAGTTCATTTTCTAAGATATGCCCCTTAAGTTCATCTTGTTGCCCAGAGAGTTTTTCTAGTTTTTCCCAAATTTCCATGGGAGTATCTAGAGAAACCACATGAAATCTGAGATCAGGTGAAATGCAACTACATAGAAAACCCAATGCCATGTCACACTTGTTTAACCACTTAATTTTGTCCTTATCATCAACAGGTTTTGGTTCCTTTCCATTCTTACTTTGGAGAATCCCTTTTCTGTTAACTTGAATGTAATTTCGGTTTTCCATTTGAACTAATTATAAGGAGTGAGAACTGGTAAGGAAGAATCCATAGTGCGTAGAAGTGAAAGTGCAAACTCACAACACCAAAACACCCCCCTTGATCAATAATTTGAAGACCCCCCCCCCAAATTTGTAGTTTGTGGCACTTTATAACTTAGTGCATTTACAGTTATACCTTTGAAAAGGTGAAGGAAGCTAGAAATTACAATAAAAAAATAAAATTTTTGCAAACAAAATGCTTTAACTTTGAAGTTCTCAAAAAAATAAGCACTTTCAAAAAAGGATGGTACTCTGTTTCGAGCTACTGGTTGAAAGTTATGATCTCTTAAAACTTGCAAAAATGGAGGGTGCTCGGGGTGACTTTGTCCAATCGGGACAAATTGACAGTCTATTCTAGGGTTTTGGCATGCTCTAGATCCAACGGTGAGGTCCTTTCGGGCTAAAAAAGCTCTGAAATCACAATAACCCTCTGTAAAACACCAGTAGCTCCTTATCTGTGCTCTGGGTGACTTTGTCCAATTGGGACAAATTGACAGTCGATTCTAGGGTTTTGGCACGCTCTGGATCCAACGGTGAGGTCCGTTTGGGCTAAAAAAGCTCTGAAATCACGGTGACCCTTTGAAATCCCCCTGTAGCTCCTTATCTGTGCACCCCATAATGAATCCCTATAACAATCACCAAGATACAAATCCAAGGAACTTTCTGATCACCTAGATCCCAAACAAGGGCGAGGTGAGAGCATATGGTGTCCACAACTCAATAAACTGGATTAGCCTAGGATAATCTTAGCTCTGATACCATGTAAGATTTAACTAGTAACATGAAATACAAACTAGTAAAATCTAAGCTCAGGATATGAAAACCTAAGAACTAATCACATTAGCTTATTTGCATGAAAGGAAATGAACAATGAAGCAAAATATACTCAATATGAGCAAGAGCACCCCCTCAATATAATCCTTAGCAATACAATCCTCACAATCCTTCAACCCTCTCTCCTGTGAAATGGAAGAGGAAGGTCCTACATATATAGACTTGAGTGTCATCATGCAATGGACACCAAAGTCATAGAGAAGAGTTTTGAATGGAATTGATGACTAGAGATGTGTGCACCAAAGTCATAGAGAAGAGTTCTGAATGGAATTGATGACTAGAGATGTGTGCACCAAAGTCAAAGAGAAGAGTTCTGAATGGAATTGATGACTAGAGATGTGTGCACTAAAGTCAAAGAGAAGAGTTCTGAATGGAATAGAAGACTAGAGATATGTGCACCAAAGTCAAATATGGCAACTTGGAGCACAAATATCCTAGATACTTCTTAACCAACCCAACTAACTCAACTAGAGTAGACTAACCTAAGCAAGCTAATCATAGGTGCACTAATAATGCAATAAAATAAATATAAGCACCAACAATAGTATTTTTCCTTTTTAAAGCAGTTTATACAGCAAAGCAACTTATCATCCTTGCTTGAGAGGCATTAGGCCACATCCTAGCATAAGCAATACATATTAACTTTATATGAAAAAAATTATACTTGAGTTCTTACATTTAAGCTTTTCTGGGAGATTCTGCTATGGAAATTGCATGTTTTTGATGATTTACTGAAATTTTACTCTGAACATTACTTAAGGAGGCATATTTCCGACTTTTGTTGTTGACAAGCATGCACCTTCTGCTCATTGTTTATTTATTGGTTAGTATGGGATTGTGATGGGTCCCATCTATAGTATATTATGACTGTATTACCATGGTATTTCAATGAACCACATTATCATGGCATTACAACAAATCATATTATCACAGCACCATGAGAATTGAACCTTGGTGGGCTTTTTATGTACCAAACATTCTCATCAGTCGGAATTCAATCCCATGAGCTAAATATTATGGTTTACCCATGGCATTGGACATTGGTTTATAGTGTGAGATTACTTGCTCCCCATTGCTTGCCCCAAACCCTATGGGTTTGCCCCGTTTCTTTTCAATCTTCTTTGTGTTCTTGCATTATTGTGCAGCTCTAGAATTATGTGAAAGAGAAGAATATTGTATTTAAGCAACTATTATACAGGAAAGGTATAGATGGCAAAGGCATTGGAATTTTCAATTTAAATAATCTTTTGTTGACTTTGTGCCAGCTTTGTACGGCCAACGTTATTTACATTATAGAAACCCTGCTGAATCTGATATCATAATTGCATATTAAGTATCTTTATGTTCATTTGTATACTTGGCATATTCTTGCTACAGATATGAGTGGAACTTCCTCATAGTTGTCATTACTCAAACATGTTTTCTTCTTTATGGTACAGAACTCGCTATGATTTATATACGCATAAATGTATTTTAGTCTCTAAAAGAGGCAAAGGATTGTGGAAGGTAAGAAAAACATGGAATTCGTTTGGAGCACAGGAAGCAAATATGGAGACAAAGGCTAGTGCTGGAGAAAAACTCCTGATTGACTGTGGACCTGATCAACAATGTGTGCTTGGTAGGTACTGTGAATTATGCATATAGTTTATGCATTCATTGAAGTTAATATGTTACTTCACAAAGCATCTTGTCAATTGATGTCAGACTTATTAAGGCATGGATTAACTTGAGAATTATCATGTCTTGTCTTGGGTTTTTGGAGAAAGCATCTCTTATTAAACTTTAAAATGCTTTTGGTGATTGGTTTCATGGTATTTCTTACATGGCTTCTATTTGCTCTCTGCGAGTGTGTTTCATGAATGCAAAGTAATCTGTAACTATTGGTAAATCAGTAATTATTTTACTGTTCTACTTGAAATCAGTCCTATCATATTTATCTTCTTCAAACTGTATTCCTTTAATCAAACTATAGATTTTAAGGCCTTGTCTAATTGTTCTGATCCTATTCATATAGTGGATGAAAAGCAAAAGATGTCTCTGATCTTCACATGTATGAATGTCCAGAGGCCCCTGGTATTCCCTGAAAATACAGAGTATCCTGCATGTAGTGAGGGTTTGCAAAACAGGAGTATTCCTCATATAATGGATTTAACTTAGAGTTAACAAATTTGTTCTCTCTGAAAACAATGGTCTAAAGTCTTAATATGGTGGTTTTAAACAAACCTACTACCACATAATGGGAAATCTTAAACCACAGAGCAATTGTGTGCATATGTATCTTTGGGGTGTCATTGAAGTCATCATGAAAGTGGGGATAGTAGCAGAAGTTGTGAAGGTGTTTTGGTGTGGGAGGCTTGTGTAGGTGAGCTATATGTCTTACCGTGGATGCCAGTATTCATATTCCTCTTGGTGAGGTCAGGGGCATTAATGGAAAAATTTAAAGGAGGATGTCTCTCAATGTCAAGGTGTCGGAAAGTAAAGGTGGCCTTGGCATACTGGTTGAAACCATTTTTTTGTCTAGCAAGTTGCATTGAAGTTTGAAAGTAAAAAAGAAGGATATCTTTTGTAATTTAAATGGGAATCAGGATTCCTTGGATTATCTGGAAATTAAACTATTTAAATATCTATGACATGAATAGTGGGTGTGATCCAAATTCAACCAAGATGATTTTATGTCAGGTAGTCTTTTCAGTATTGTGCTTTGACAACATAGAAATCAAAATTTTCTTGTCATGAACCAAACCTGTTTGTCTTGGTCTTGAACCTTAAACATCAAGTATAGGTGTCACTAAGGTATGGAAGTGGTGGATCATTACCCAAATGTACCGCAACTGATGCTAGAGGCACTGTATCTCCAATGTTGTCAAATTGCATTTCCATTATTTGTCTTGCATCAGTGGCAAGTATCAAGCTGAAGAAAGATTCATGGAGAACGACACCCAGATATGTTAATGATATAATGAGCTCAACCAACCTTTGTTGAGAGACTAAGTGAAGATAATATGTTTTTAGAATCTAGACATGTTTGATGCCATTGTTTTTGTCTTTCCAAGGGAGGCCCATGTCAATGGACAATCTTTGGAGACCTTGTGCACTATGGGTTAGTAGAGTGATGTCACAAGCAGATAGCATAATAGCAATGGTGACTTCAAAAAAAGAAAGAAATAAATTATGTCGATATCCAGAATTGACCAAAGTTGGTCAATAGACATGAAAGTATACATGTCTCAATAGAAAGTATGAGGGTAATGGAAACCCTAAGAATAGAAGAGTAACTCACAATTGTTAGGAGGTGAAGTCAATATCCGGATCTCCAATGTTCTTCAGCAGAGAGGTGCATGGTGGTGCAGCTTATAAAGAGGAAACAAACAGTATTCTGTAGTCTTCCTTTGGGAGAGGAAACAAACAGTCTTTTGGACTCTTCCTTTGGAAGAGGAAACAAACAGTTTTTGGACTCTTCCTTTGGAAGAGGAAATGAACAGTTTTTGTTTTTTCTATAAAAGGGAAATGACCCCTTGCATGTAAATTATGATTGAATGTAATTCTGCCGAAATCAATAAAAGATCAAGCTGCCATTGCCCCATGGTTTTTCCCTGCACATTGCAGGTTTTCCACGTAAAATCTGTGTTACTGTTTTTTCCGGTGTTATTGTGTTTTTCTGCTTGCACATAATTTTGATATATTTTCTAACATTTGGTATCAGAGCCTAGGGTTTTGTGCGAGTGGGAGCTGCAACAATGACTGTAAGTGTAACCAAGTTTGAGATTGAAAAGTTTGATGGCAGGAACTTCGCCCTATGGAAGATGAAGGTGGAGGATTTGTTGGTTCAAAATGACCAAGCCCTAGCCTTGAAAGGGGTCGCGAGTAAACCAAGCAAGCATGAAAGATGAGGAGTGGGCAACGCTGGATAGGAAGGCGGTTTCTACAATCCGTCTATGCCTAGCGGACTCCGTCTTGTTCAATGTTGTTGAAGAAAAAACCGCGGAAGCCCTTTGGAAGAAGCTTGAAAAGTTGTATGAGATGAAATCTGCAACAAATAAGGTTTTTCTGAAAAAACAACTTTATAGCCTAAGGATGAAGGAGGGCTCATCTGTGGCAGATCACTTGAATGAGTTTAATACCCTTATCAAGAAACTGGTTTCAATTAATGTGAAGATGGAGGATGAGGACAAAGCTATCACCCTACTTTGTTCCCTCCCGGAGACTTGGGATCATTTGGTGATGACCATCAACAATTCATCATCGGGAGCTCTAACTTTTGATGATGTGGTAGCCGCTTTGTTGGCGTAAGAGTTGAGGCGGAAAACGTCTTTGGAACCCTCAACCAATGAAGCCCTAGCCGTGAGAGGTCGATCTTTCGAGAAGAGTCAACAAAGTAGATCACAATCCGCATCTAAGTCTAAAGGACAAAAGCTGAAAGGGAAGTGCTGGCATTGCGGGAAGCCAGGGCACTCAAAGAAGGATTGTTGGCTGTTAAAAAAGGAAAAAAATGGTGAAAACCAATTTCAGCCTTCAACTGAAGCCAGTATAGTAAATTCTGGAGAGACGGCAACATGTGAGGCTTTCTGTATCAGCAACAACAGATCTGTTTTATATACCTAGGTTTTGGACTCGGGTGCATCTTTCCACATGTCTCCTCACGAAGACTGGTTTGACAAATATCAGCCATATAGTGGTGGGAAGGTCTACTTGGGTGATGATCACCCTTTAGAAATTGTGGGAAGAGGGGACATAAGGATCAAGTTGGACGATGGTAGAGAAAGGATGTTATGTGATGTGCGACATGTGCCAGATTTGCGGAAGAATTTGCTCTCAATCAAGATGATGGATAAGCTAGGGTATTCTGTCACTTTCGGTAACAACTATTGCAAAATTACCAGAGGTTCTATTGTAGTAGCAAAGGGAGAATCTTATGGGACCCTATATCGTTTATGCGGTGATACGGTGACGAACCATGCAGCAGTAGCAACTTCAGTTCAGGATGCAGTAATGCTATGGCATCAACGCCTAGGCCATATGAGTGAAAAAGGTCTGAAAATTCTGCATGACAAAGGTATGCTTTCTGGGCTTAAGTCTTGCAATTTAGACTTGTGTGAGCACTGTATTTTTGGTAAACAAAAGAGGGTTCGGTTTACTGCAAGCCCTGGTAAGAGTTCTGATTTTCTGCAACTTATACATTCGGATATATTTGCGGTGACGAACCATGCAGCAGTAGCAACTTCAGTTCAGGATGCAGTAATGCTATGGCATCAACGCCTAGGCCATATGAGTGAAAAAGGTCTGAAAATTCTGCATGACAAAGGTATGATTTCTGGGATTAAGTCTTGCAATTTAGACTTGTGTGAGCACCGTATTTTTGGTAAACAAAAGAGGGTTCGGTTTACAGCAAGCCCTGGTAAGAGTTCTGATTTTCTGCAACTTATACATTCGGATATATTTGGACCAGTCCCCACTAAGTCCTTAAATGGTGCCATCTATTTTCTGACATTTATAGATGATTATTCTAGGAGAGTGTGGGTTTATTTTCTGAAGAAGAAGTCGGAAGCTTTGCAGAAATTTAAAGAGTTCAAAACTCGAGTAGAGAAAAGTTTGGGCAAGCCCTGCTTTATGTCTTAGGTCAGATAATGGGGGTGAATATTGCTCCAAGGAATTTGATAAATTTTGTACGCAGGAAGGAATTAAGCACCAGAAGACTGTACCATATACTCCACAACAAAATGGTGTGGCTGAGCGAATGAATCGCACAATCATGGAACGTGCAAGAAGCATGCTCAGCGCATCCATGTTGGATAAAAGGTTCTGGGCAGAGGCTGTTAATACAGCTGTTTACCTCATTAACAGGTCACCTACAACTGCGTTGGATGGACAAATTCCAGAGGAGGTTTGGTGTGGTAAGCCATTTGATTACTCTCATTTGCGTACCTTTGGCTGTGATGCATTTGCCCATGTGCCTAAAGAAAAAAGGTCCAAACTTGACCCGAAGTCAAGCAAATGTGTTTTTCTCGGCTATGGAGATGCAATAAAGGGGTATAGACTGTGGGATCCTACTGCCCACAAGGTAATTATTAGCCGAGATGTTATTTTTGATGAAAAATCCATGCAAAGGAAGGAGGTACAACAAACACCTAATGTTGTACCAATTGAAGTAGACATGAACGAAGATGAAAATGAAAATCAGCATGCTGAAATTTTTGACCATCATGCTGAATTTTTTGACCAGCATGCAGAACAGCATGCAGAACAGCAAGTAGAACAACAAGTAGAGCAGCCACAACAGTCACAAGACCAAGAGCCACAATCAACAGATCATTGGGTTAGAAGATCTACACGTCCACAAAAGTATCCGGAAAGGTATTCTCATGTTTATCAGTCCTCTTTTGCTTTGTTAACTGATGATGGTGAGCCTAGTTCATTTCAGGAAGCTAGAGAGTCTGAGAATGCGAAAAAGTGGAGGAAATCCATGGAGGAGGAAATCGAGGCACTTCGCAAGAATAAAACGTGGGAACTTGTGGATCTCCCACTTGGAAGAAAGACCGTTGGAAACAAGTGGGTGTACAAAGTGAAGAAGAACAACGATGGGCTGTTGGAACGCTATAAAGCTCGCTTGGTGGCAAAAGGCTATGTGCAAAAGTAGGTATTGACTTTAATGAAATTTTCTCTCCAGTTGTGAAGATGACTACTATTAGAGTTCTACTTGCACTTGTAGCTGCACAAGATTTAGAACTGGAGCAGCTTGATGTAAAGACTGCTTTCTTGCATGGTGATCTCGAGGAGGAGATTTATATGGATCAGCTTGAGGGCTATGAGGAAAGAGGCAAAGAGCATTTGGTTTGCAGACTGAAGAAATCTTTGTACGGGTTGAAACAGGCGCCAAGGATGTGGTACAGGAAATTTGACACCTTCATGAAGAGCCAAGGTTTCAGCAGGAGTGAAGCTGACCATTGTGGATACTATAAGAGGTTTGATGATGGCAGTTTTATTATTTTGCTGTTGTATGTTGATGATATGCTGGTTGCAGGCCCCAACATGAAGAAAATCATTGATCTTAAGGCTCAGTTGGCTAGGACATTTGAAATGAAGGATTTAGGAGCAGCAAACCAAATTTTAGGGATGAAGATACACAGGGACAGAAAAGGAAGAAAGATCTGGTTAAGTCAAAAGTCATATATAGAAAAGATTCTCGCAACGCTTCAATATGCGGAATGCAAAACCAGTTAGTACCCCACTTCTTTCAAACTTAAAATTGTCTTCCAACCAGATGTCCTAGAACAGAATGCAGAGAAGACAAGCATGTCTCGTGTACCGTATTCATCAGCAGTAGGAAGCCTCATGTATGCCATGGTGAGCACCGGACCGGATATTGCCCAAGCAAGTGGGAGTAGTTAGCCGGTACATGGCAAATCCCGGTAAGGAGCATTGGAATGCCGTGAAGTGGATATTTAGATATTTAAGAGGCACTTCGGATGCTGCTATTTACTACGGATCGGATAGTTTGCAAGTTAAAGGTTTTGTGGATTCTGATTATGGTGGAGATAGAGATGGGAGAAAGTCCACTACAGGATATACTTTCACTCTTGCTGGTGGAGTTGTGAGTTGGGCTTCTAAGTTGCAGTCTGTGGTGGCTTTATCAACCACTGAAGCAGAATATATTGCAGCGACTCATGCCAAGCAAAGAGGCAATTTGGCTAGAGCGATCGTTGGGTGACTTCAAGGTAATGCAGGGGAAAATTATGTTGCATTGTGATAGCCAAAGTGCTATTCAGCTAGTGAAGAACCCAACATTCCATGATCGCACGAAACACATTGATGTCAAGTACCACTTTATAAGAAATGTGGTGGAAGAAGGTAGGATCCTGTTGCAGAAAATCGACACCGAAGTGAATCCTGCAGATATGCTTACTAAGCCGGTCAAGACAGAGAAGTTTGAGTGGTGCAGAACTTCTCTGGGCTTGCTGAAAATGTGATAAGGGCAGCATTGGGCAATTGGCACTTGGATGGAAAAACATAGGCAAAGAATTCCCGTATATCGACTTCAAGTGGGAGAATGTTAGGAGGTGAAGTCAATATCCAGATCTCCAATGTTCTTCAACAGAGAGGTGCATGGTGGTGCAACTTATAAAGAGGAAACAAACAGTATTCTGTAGTCTTCCTTTGGGAGAGGAAACAAACAGTTTTTTGGACTCTTCCTTTGGAAGAGGAAACGAACAGTTTTTTGGACTCTTCCTTTGGAAGAGGAAACAAACAGTTTTTGGACTCTTCCTTTGGAAGAGGAAACGAACAGTTTTTGTTTTTTCTATAAAAGGGAAATGACCCCTTGCATGTAAATTATGATTGAATGTAATTCTGCCGAAATCAATAAAAGATCAAGCTGCCATTGCCCCGTGGTTTTTCCTGCACATTGCAGGTTTTCCACGTAAAATCTGTGTTACTGTTTTTTCCTGTGTTATTGTGTTTTTCTGCTTGCACATAATTTTGCTATATTTTCTAACAACAATAAATACTAAAATTAAGATAATGCAAAACAGATAAAACAATAGGGGTAAACCCAAAAGTGTTAGAACTCTAGGAAATATGATTCAAGTACAGGTATAAATAGCCAGGAAAGAGAGTCCTTCAGTAAGCCATGAGTTGGTGAAGAGGAATGCTGAAGAGCAAAACTATGAGGTGGCATCATCATGTATCTTAGCTGCACTATAAGCCAAAGAGTCAATGGCATGGATATAAAGACAATGCGATCTAGTGCCCAAGGTCACTAAAATTAGGACCTTTAACTTAGCAATATAAAGACCAAAAAGTTTAAACAAGTGCATAGTGGTGATATACATTCATAGTCCTATGCACATCAGTCACAACGCCTGCTTTTATCAACAAGCTTGTCAAGTCCAATGCTTGACGCTTGTAGTATAGCATTCATGTATACCATAAAATGCAAATAAATAACGTACAATAACATAAAACAGAAATAAACTCTCAATAACTTACAAAACTTGTATGTTGTTATCATATGCAACAAAGTGACAATCCAATCTTGTACGTAAAACAACTCTTACAATGCACACACAAATATGAATATGTGATTACCATATGTAACATGTACATGTCCAAAAAGGTAGAGGGTAAATATATACAAAGGACTTATTGGAGGAAAAGTTGGTAACCACCCAACTACCAATTACCCAATTATTGTATAGTGTATACATAAAAAATGAATAGTAACCCCTACTAAGTTATTACAAATATTAGGTGTTGCACACCCACATGTGACAACCTACATATGATGACTACAAACTAAAGGAAACTATGTACATGACAAAATGCTTATGTGTATAACCATGTATGTGACGACTCAATATTGTGATGGCAACATGTTTAATTTGTTGAACCTGCATGCTTGGCCCATTGTCTCTCACTCCGTTCTCCTTCCATATCGTCACACAGGTTCCGATATGATGGACAAGGTCTTCCTTTCCATCACCGTGAAACTTCGTGTTTTGCTTAGTCTCTCCTGTTGCATCCAGTGTTAGCTATACTGGTCATGTGTTCATCCTTGGTGTGGCTGGTTCATTGTTTGTTGACAAACTTGCTTTGTTTGTTGATAGTCTTTCTTCACCAAATATATCTCCTTTCAATGCTTGTCCAACTTAGACACCTTGTGATGCCCATGATAATGTTTTGTGACCTTCATTGCAAATATACTATCGTTGACTCTAACCGACTACCAAAATTCAACCCACTATTAGAGACGTTCCCTTGCGATTGTCTTTGTGTTGGAATTTTGTGTCATGCACCTTTAAACACCTCCTCTTGCACTTGTGTTGGTAGCGGAATTAGTTGTCGATTGTTCTTGTTGCCTTCATAACCCACTCCATCACGATTTTCTTCGCATCCTTTGAAATGACCTCCATTTGCACAACCTTCTCCGTCTGCATAAGCCTCTCTGTTTGCACGGATTGCATCATCTACATAGATCTTGTTTGCATGCGTATTGTTTGTGCAAACCATGTTGTTTGTGTGCACTTCGTTACATGTTCAGTTAGCATGTTTGGACTTCATCGTCTCTACTTCTTCTGTTGTCACCAACAACAATGCTTCTCATCAAGCTTGCTCTTCTTATTCCTTACTTCCTTGTCAGGGAAGGACTTCCCTCCTCTTGAGGGGGCTAAATATGTTCAATTTTAGGTGACAAGACTCTATTTGTCAGCAAAGAGTGGGGACAATGTTGTTGCTAGTATCAGTGCATCTTATTCCAAAAATAAGAATGGACAGAGTTGTTTGTACACCCTCTCTTCCCTTGTGATGAGGGAGCTCTACAAAAGGCTTACCTTCTACACTTACTTCCATCCTAGGAAGGGGATCTTGTGGTTTTGTTGGACTTCGTTAGATATCCTTGTGCATGTCGTCTACACCACTTTTGTTGTTTGTCGTAACCGTACATTTTGTAATCTGCTCAGATCTACATGTAGGCTCAACCGACATTCATGGCTGTCCACGTCTATGTCAATGTACACTTCCTCGACTGTCACGCATTAAGTTGTGTTGCTGTGGCTCCTCAACCCAATCTCATTGCAACAATGACACCAAATGTAGCATAGCAATTTCGTACTCCACACAATGCAAAAAAATAACATACAATATCATAAAACAGAAATGAACGGAGAATAACTCCTAGAACTTTTATTTCATTGTCATTCGTAACAAAGTGACAATCCAATCTTGTATGCACAACAGAACTTGTATAATGCTTGAACAAATATGAACATTTGCTTATCATATGTGACATGTACATCTCCAAACATGTAGGGGGTGAATATATACAAATGGGTCATTGGGGGGACAGTTGGTAACCAACCAACTACCAACTGCTTGATACTTGTATACATAAAAAATGAAAAGTAACCCCTACTAACTTATTACAAATATTAGATGTCACGCATCCACATGCAACAACCTACATACGGTGATAAACTATGGCAAATTATGTACATGACAAAATGCTCATGTGTAAAACCATGTTTGCAACAGTTCAGTGCTGTGATGGCAAGTGAGCTGGCACCATGTTGGGTTTTCTGCTTACAGCATCTTTGTCAAATGAGATGTATTAGTAGAGCAAAAAAGGTTTTGCAGAAGTTAGGGAAGCAATACTAAACTTTATCTTGTTGCTGTTTGCTTTGATAATGGTAGTAAGAAGAATTCGTGACAGATTTGTTGATATCTCTTGAATTCTTGTTGTCTATTCCCAAAGGCTGTTGAAATTAATCCTTTATGAAAAATAGCCATGAGTGCAGTGGCAGAGACATTTGCTACTGCATGTGTGATCATATTTGTCCAATAGTTTTCTTGCTTACTTTGGTTGCCAAAGTTTAAGACAGGATGGATGATGTGAGATGTTAAAGATTGAAGGAAGCCAAGAGGCAATTCAATTAGAAATTTCAGCAATGTAAACAGCAAGGACTGCTACACCGGGCTTGAGGAATTCAATTTTTAAATATTCCAGAGTCTAGGCTTTGTTAGATTAGAGCATAAAATTGGCATATCATTGGTACAAAGTGTCAACAAATTGGTCTTGGTTCAACAGTAACAAGGGTCATATTAAGGACATCATAGAGATATGTGACATTGCTGAACCAGGTATGGGAATCTGTGATGTCACATTTTTTGATTAGAAAAAGTCTGCCATGACATTTAAGCAAGCTTAGAGCAAGAGGAAAAGCTGGTTTCAAGGGGATTATTAGATCATTGGCCATCTTTTCACTCTTAGGGCTATTATTGAGGAGGCTTGTCAGTGCTCTCCTAAAGTTTTTCGTTGTTTTGGAGACTTTAGAAAGGCCTTCCACACTGTTCCTGGACAGTTTTTGTTGTAGAGGCTACTGGGCATCTCCAAGATCTTTATTACCAATATCATGAAACTTTATGAGATAGTTGTTGGTCACTTTTAGACTGCCTTTTATATCTCAAATGAGGTTCACAATGCAATTGGTGTCAAACAAGCATATCCTCTTTCTCCTACATTCTTTGGGATGTACATTGATGAGTTGAAAGAATTTATTCATCAAAACACATGTGAATGATGGTTGCCTTCTGCATCATGTCCTAATAGCTATGTTGCTTTTTGCAGATGATTTAGTTCTTCTTGCTCACACGTCTAAGAGCCTGCAAGGACAATTGGATTGTCTTGCTTGCTTTTGTGACTTGAGAGCTAGCAGTCAACCTTAGTAAAACCAAGGTGATAGTCTGCAATACATCAAAGAATTCCCTTTTAATGCTCTATTTATTCTATTAGGGGAAGCCGATTGAGATCACCACTTAGTACACCTAGATGGGGGTTCCTTTTAATCTTTAGCCATCTACTTAGTAACGACTTTGCAAGCGATATTCATCCCTCGCAGTCATAGAGCCCCTATGTTTCTAGCTGTATTTTCAGGACATAGCTACAAAGATGCATCTCTTTAATTAAATTATCAAATCCACAATCCTTTATGGATCTAAGAGTTGGGGCCGAAGTCTAGGGCGTGTTGATTGGGCTTGTATTGAAAGGGTCCAGACGTTATTTGCTCCAATGATTCATCCAATGTAAGAGAACAATTCTGTAGTTTGTTTTTTAGATTTAGTTTGGTACTCATCCTCTTCTCATCCTCTTCACCTTGAGAGCATATTCAGAATCATTTTCATCTGCATCGTCGTAGATCCACGAGTGATCAAATCTAAGGCTGTTGTGAGACATTCGTAGTTAGAATTTTACTTCTTAGAATGGGTTCCCTATAGAAGAACTATTTGTCATCATCAAGGTTGGTATTCTAAAGCTAGACCACTGAAATCAATTGGCATTTGTATAGATTGATTGCCTCCTTTAAGATGCTCCTTGAAGTCTTCTTCCCATCTTTTTCCTATTAAGAAAGTGATTGACCAAGCAGGCAGTGATGATAAATATTGGCAAATATTCAGATCACTTGGATTGCCTAATCCTAGTCTCTTAATCAAGTTAGCCTTCGACATTGAGATTTCATAATGATTGAGGATGACATCATTACTCCTCTAGATTATATCCAACGATATTGGATTCATGGACTAGGGTCCCTCATGATCAGCTTAGTGCTGACTCACATCAATTTCAAGTGGAGACAGATCACCATATCCTTGGAGAGTGTTAGGGTATATCGCCTTTGCTCTATTCGAGAGGTGGAGATTGAAGAGCACTTCATATTCAAATTCCCTACTTATTATGAGATTAGGAGGTACTATTGCTTGTTTAGAGACTCAGGTATTATTGCTTACCATCTTTTTTGCTATTCTAACCAAAGATGTTGGGCTTTATACCTTTGGGAAGCTATTGCTTTTCAGCGTTAGATATTGCAGGAGAGACCAACTACAACTCAACTAATCACCTCCTTTCATCTTATCTCCATTATTGGGAGTGATGAGCATTCTTTTGATGCCACAACTCTCTAAAATGGTAATGAAAGATTTGTGTGTCCTTGCTTGCAGCTAAGAGTAGCCACATAGGCTTCTATGCCTTCTTCTTGCATGTGGCAAAGTGGGACCATGGCATTCCACTAGAGGATATCAACATTTGCCCAAGAGGGTTAGATAGATGCAACTTACCAGCTTCTTGCCCTCTTATTCTAGTTCCTTGGTGATGGATGCTAGGAGAGTTCAAAAACATGGACTTTATGCCTTCCTAGGATTATCCAACCAGGTCCCCTTAGTTGTGGCCATTCTTCTGGAAGCATCATTAGATCTTGCGTTGGCTCTTTTGGGTGTTAGAAAATATAGCAAAATTATGTGCAAGCAGAAAAACACAATAACGCAGGAAAAACAGTAACACAGATTTTACGTGGAAAACCTGCAATGTGCAGGAAAAACCACGGGGCAATGGCAGCTTGATCTTTTATTGATTTCGGCAGAATTACATTCAATCAACATTTACATGCAAGGGGTCATTCCCCTTTTATAGAAAAAACAAACTGTTCGTTTCCTCTCCCAAAGGAAGACTCCAAAAACTGTTCGTTTCCTCTTCCAAAGGAAGAGTCCAAAAACTGTTCGTTTCCTCTTCCAAAGGAAGACTCCAAAAAACTGTTTGTTTCCTCTCCCAAAGGAAGACTCCAGAAAACTGTTTGTTTCCTCTCCATAAGCTGCACCACCATGCACCTCTCTGCTGAAGAACATTGGAGATCTGGATATTGACTTCACCTCCTAACATTCTCCCACTTGAAGTCGATATACAGGAATTCTTTGCCTATGTTTTTCCATCCAAGTGCCAATTGCCCAATGCTGCCCTTATCACATTTTCAGCAAGCCCAGAGAAGTTCTGCACCACTCAAACTTCTCTGTCTTGACCGGCTTAGTAAGCATATCTGCAGGATTCACTTCAGTGTCGATTTTCTGCAACAGGATCCTACCTTCTTCCACCACATTTCTTATAAAGTGGTACTTGACATCAATGTGTTTCGTGCGATCATGGAATGTTGGGTTCTTCACTAGCTGAATAGCACTTTGGCTATCACAATGCAACGTAATTTTCCCCTGCATTACCTTGAAGTCACCCAACAGTCGCTCTAGCCAAATTGCCTCTTTGTTGGCATGAGTCGCTGCAATATATTCTGCTTCAGTGGTTGATAAAGCCACCACAGACTGCAACTTAGAAGCCCAACTCACAACTCCACCAGCAAGAGTGAAAGTATATCCTGTAGTGGACTTTCTCCCATCTCTATCTCCACCATAATCAGAATCCACAAAACCTTTAACTTGCAAACTATCCGATCCGTAGTAAATAGCAGCATCTGAAGTGCCTCTTAAATATCTGAATATCCACTTCACCGCATTCCAATGCTCCTTACCAGGATTTGCCATGTACCGGCTGACTACTCCCACTGCTTGGGCAATATCCGATCTAGTGCTCACCATGGCATACATGAGGCTTCCTACTGCTGATGAATACGGTACACGAGACATGCTTGTCTTCTCTGCTTCTGTTCTAGGACACTGGTTGGAAGACAATTTTAAGTGTGAAAGAAGTGGGGTACTAACTGGTTTTGCATTCTGCATATTGAAGCGCTGCAGAATCTTTTCTATATATGACTTTTGACTTAACCAGATCTTTCTTCCTTTTCTGTCCCTGTGTATCTTCATCCCTAAAATTTGGTTTGCTGCTCCTAAATCCTTCATTTCAAATGTCCTAGCCAACTGAGCCTTAAGATCAATGATTTTCTTCATGTTGGGGCCTGCAACCAGCATATCATCAACATACAACAACAAAATAATAAAACTGCCATCATCAAACCTCTTATAGTATCCACAATGGTCAGCTTCACTCCTGCTGAAACCTTGGCTCTTCATGAAGGTGTCAAATTTTCTGTACCACATCCTTGGCGCCTGTTTCAACCCATACAGAGATTTCTTCAGTCTGCAAACCAAATGCTCTTTGCCTCTTTCTTCATAGCCCTCAAGCTGATCCATATAAATCTCCTCCTCAAGATCACCATGCAAGAAAGCAGTCTTTACATCAAGCTGCTCCAGTTCTAAATCCTGTGTTGCTACAAGTGCAAGTAAAACTCTAACAGTAGTCATCTTCACAACTGGAGAAAAAATTTCATTAAAGTCTATACCTGACTTTTGCACATAGCCTTTAGCAACCAAGCGAGCTTTATAGCGTTCCAACAACCCATCGCTGTTTTTCTTTACTTTGTAAACCCACTTGTTTCCAACAGCCTTTCTTCCAGGTGGGAGATCCACAAGTTCCCACGTTTTATTCTTGTGAAGTGCCTCGATTTCCTCCTCCATGGATTTCCTCCACTTTTCTGCATTCTCAGACTCTCTAGCTTCCTGAAATGAACTAGGCTCACCATCATCAGTTAACAAAGCAAAAGAGGACTGATAAACATGAGAATACCTTTCCGGACACTTTTGTGGACGTGTAGATCTTCTAACCCAATGATCTGTTGATTGTGGCTCTTGGTCTTGTGACTGTTGTGGCTGCTCTACTTGTTGTTCTGCATGCTGGTCAAAAAATTCAGCATGCTGTTCAAAAATTTCAGCATGCTGATTTTCATTTTCATCTTCGTTCATGTCTACTTCAACTGGTACAACATTAGGTGTTTGCTGTACCTCCTTCCTTTGCATGGATTTTTCATCAAAAATAACATCTCGGCTAATAATTACCTTGTGGGCAGTAGGATCCCACAGTCTATACCCCTTTACTGCATCTCCATAGCCGAGAAAAACACATTTGCTTGACTTTGGGTCAAGTTTGGACCTTTTTTCTTTAGGCACATGGGCAAATGCATCACAGCCAAAGGTACGCAAATGAGAGTAATCAAATGGCTTACCACACCAAACCTCCTCTGGAATCTGTCCATCCAACGCAGCTGTAGGTGACCTGTTAATGAGGTAAACAACTGTATTAACAGCCTCTGCCCAGAACCTTTTATCCAACATGGATGCGCTGAGCATGCTTCTTGCACGTTCCATGATTGTGCGATTCATCCGCTCAGCCACACCATTTTGTTGTGGAGTATATGGTACAATCTTCTGGTGCTTAATTCCTTCCTGCGTACAAAATTTATCAAATTCCTTGGAGCAATATTCACCCCCATTATCTGACCTAAGACATAAAACAGGCTTGCCCAAACTTTTCTCTACTCGAGTTTTGAACTCTTTAAATTTCTGCAAAGCTTCCGACTTCTTCTTCAGAAAATAAACCCACACTCTCCTAGAATAATCATCTATAAAAGTCAGAAAATAGATGGCACCATTTAAGGACTGAGTGGGGACTGGTCCAAATATATCCGAATGTATAAGTTGCAGAAAATCAGAACTCTTACCAGGGCTTGCAGTAAACCGAACCCTCTTTTGTTTACCAAAAATACAGTGCTCACACAAGTCTAAATTGCAAGACTTAATCCCAGAAAGCATACCTCTGTCATGCAGAATTTTCAGACCTTTTTCACTCATATGGCCTAGGCGTTGATGCCATAGCATTACTGCATCCTGAACAGAAGTTGTTGCTGCTGCATGGTTTGTCACCGTATCACCGCATAAACGATATAGGGTCCCATAAGATTCTCCCTTTGCTACTACAATAGCACCTCTGGTAATTTTGCAATAGTTGTTACCGAAAGTGATAGAATACCCTAGCTTATCCATCATCTTGATTGAGAGCAAATTCTTCCGCAAATCTGGCACATGTCGTACATCACATAACATCCTTTCTCTACCATCGTCCAACCTGATCCTTATGTCCCCTCTTCCCACAATTTCTAAAGGGTGATCATCACCCAAGTAGACCTTCCCACCACTATATGGCTGATATTTGTCAAACCAGTCTCTGTGAGGAGACATGTGGAAAGATGCACCCGAGTCCAAAACCCAGGTATATAAAACAGATCTGTTGTTTCTGATACAGAAAGCCTCACATGTTGCCGTCTCTCCAGAATTTACTGTACTGGCCTCAGCTGATGGCTGAAATTGCTTTTCACCATTTTTTTCCTTTTTAATCGCCAACAATCCTTCTTTGAGTGCCCTGGCTTCCCACAATGCCAACACTTCCCTTTCAGCTTGCGTCCTTTAGACTTAGATCTGGACTGTGATCTACCTTGTTGACTCTTCTCGAAAGATCGACCTCTCACAGCTAGGGCTTCATTGGTTGAGGGTTCCAAAGACGTTTTCCGCCTCAACTCTTCTGCCAACAAAGCGGCTACCACATCATCAAAAGTTAGAGCTCCTGATGATGAATTGTTGATGGTCATCACCAAATGATCCCAAGTCTCCGGGAGGGAACAAAGTAGGGTGATAGCTTTGTCCTCATCCTCCATCTTCACATTAACTGAAACCAGTTTACTGATAAGGGTATTAAACTCATTCAAGTGATCTGCCACAGATGAACCCTCCTTCATCCTTAGGCTATAAAGCTATTTTTTTAGAAAAACCTTATTTGTTGCAGATTTCGTCTCATACAACTTTTCAAGCTTCTTCCAAAGGGCTTCCACGGTCTTTTCTTCAACAACATTGAACAAGACGGAGTCCGCTAGGCATAGACGGATTGTAGAAACCGCCTTCCTATCCAGAGTTGCCCACTCCTCATCTTTCATGCTGCTTGGTTTACTCGCGACCCCTTTCAAGGCTAGGGCTTGGTCATTTTGAACCAACAAATCCTCCACCTTCATCTTCCATAGGGCGAAGTTCCTGCCATCAAACTTTTCAATCTCAAACTTGGTTACACTTCCAGTCATTGTTGCAGCTCCCACTCGCACAAAACCCTAGGCTCTGATACCAGATGTTAGAAAATATAGCAAAATTATGTGCAAGCAGAAAAACACAATAACGCAGGAAAAACAGTAACACAGATTTTACGTGGAAAACCTGCAATGTGCAGGAAAAACCACGGGGCAATGGCAGCTTGATCTTTTATTGATTTCGGCAGAATTACATTCAATCAACATTTACATGCAAGGGGTCATTCCCCTTTTATAGAAAAAACAAACTGTTCGTTTCCTCTCCCAAAGGAAGACTCCAAAACTGTTCGTTTCCTCTTCCAAAGGAAGAGTCCAAAAACTGTTCGTTTCCTCTTCCAAAGGAAGACTCCAAAAAACTGTTTGTTTCCTCTCCCAAAGGAAGACTCCAGAAAACTGTTTGTTTCCTCTCCATAAGCTGCACCACCATGCACCTCTCTGCTGAAGAACATTGGAGATCTGGATATTGACTTCACCTCCTAACATTGTGATAGTTGGTGATGATGATGACTTTGCTTCTGTTTCTACTTCTACTTGGCATTCCCCTACTGATTAGATATGGCACTTGGATCCTCTTGAGTTCTTTTTATTTTCTTTCTTTTCTTTGACTCTAGGCTTTTTGATCTCTTCATCATTACTTGCAACATGTTAAGATTTACCAATTTTGGATCCACTCCTTGAGGATGTGATCAGACTCTGTACAGTAGTTTAACTTATAGTGAATTTCACTCTATACCCACATTTATTAATATTTTCTCGGCAAGTACAATCCTTCATGACAACTTGTTTACATTGTGTCCCTTTTACGTCCTTAAGATTCATGGATATTAATACAATTATCTTATCTTATCTACTATGTCCATTTCCTTTAACATACTGTTATTGTTTTACATTCTTGAGGGCTAATGAGCCGGGACATAGTCAAATTACTTTGGGCCTTGCAATCTGAATAGTACCAAGGTTTCTAAAGATGGTCATCCTTAGTGATGGAGGGGTGAACATTGTGTATGCTACAGGGAAATGTGCTTACATCAGCAGTCCAGATTGCCTGCAAAACTTGCTTGCTAGTAGTAGGAAACTTACAGTTGTGGAAAGCGGCACTACTTTTCAACTTGACATGTCTTTCATCAATATATTGATGTGCAGTACCTGGTGTAGGATTAAACTAGGGGAGATGGTTATAGCAATATATCAACCTAGGTTACCGGTTCGGCACCCTAGGACCCTCGGACCCGAATCCGGGACGTACCCGATCCGGATACGGTTCTGGTACGTCTGTGGGTCCGTCCAGGGTTTTGCCTAGGGGACCCGGATACGTTCGGGTTCGTTGACGGACCCGAACGTATCCGGGTCCCCTAGGCAGAATCCTAGACGGACCCACAGGGTCTGGGGATGTATACCACTACTTAGGGATTTCCTTTGCTTCTGCTGGCCAGAAGCTTGTCTCCTTCCCAGTTTTGGAAACAGTTTGCAGAACTGCATCCGGCTTCACATTCCCTTTCACTGTTACCTTTTGCTCTTTCAAGTCCACATCATATGATTCAACTCCGTCCATTTTGTTAAGTACTCTCTTCACAGCTCCAACACAACCTTCACAGGACATGCCAACCTTCAATACCACTATCTCGGCCATTGCGACGGTGAATAATCCACAATCGAAATCTCAAATGCCTCTGGAAGGTCTCGATGGACAATGTGCAATATGAAAATGATGTGCAATGTGCATATATATTCAGAGCGAGGCCTTTGGTTTTCTTATAAGCTGCCAAGTGTTTTTTTTTTTATTTTAATATTATTTCGGAAATTCTTTGCTTATAACAAGCGCTGCCCTCCCCTCTATTGCATGTGTAAGTGTCTTTTTTTAAATTTTAATATTAATAGCACGACGCTGATCTGGCGTCTATTGAATGTGTTAATTAAAAAAAAACAGTATATAGACCATGGTTACCATGGACCATGCTTTAGTTATAATTATAAGTTATAAGTTATAGTTATAACTAAAACATGGTCGTAAACAACTAATAACATAGCCTCCCGACCATTGAACGTGTTAATTAAAAAAAAAATACATATGGACCATGGTTTTTTAGTTATAATTATAATTTATAAATTATAAGTTTATAACTTATTTATAAGTTATAGTTATAACTAAAACATGTTTAATAACATAGCCTCCAGACCATTGAACGTGTTAATTAAAAAAAAAACATATGGACCATGGTTTTTTAGTTATAATTATAATTTATAAATTATAAGTTTATAATTTATTTATAAGTTATAACTTATAGTTATAACTAAACATGGTTGTAAACAACTAATAACATAGCCTCCCGTCTATTGAATGTGTTAATTAAAAAAAAACAGCATATGGACCATGGTTTTTTAAAAAATAAAAATGGACCATGCTTTAGTTATAATTATAAATTATAAGTTTATAACTTATAGTTATAACTAAAGCATGGTCATAGACGTAAACAAGTTGAAATTTAATTCAACATTAATACTTGTCTATTTTTTTTATATATTATTATTATTTACAGTTTTATAATAATTATTAATTTATTAATTATAAATTTATAATATTCATGGGAGTGGGAGTGTTAGTGCTAGTGCTAATGCTACTGCTTGTGGTTCTAATGAATCACATGTTGATGTTAATGCTTTGGATGAAGACATTGAAGAGGAATATTAAAATAATAAATGTTTGATATTTTAATATGTGATAGTGTTGATGTGGTTCATTAGAAATGTTGACAGCCCAGTTGTGATAGTGTTTGTACCAATGTGAAATGCTTAATGTTGATTTAGTAAATGAAAATGTTGATTTAGTAAATTAATATATGATTTTTATTAATTTTTGTACGGCCGAACCCAAAACAAACCCAAGACAAAAAAAAAATTGCCCGTATGGCGAACCGGGTTCTTCGAACCCGAACCCGAACCAGAACCTAAAACGTACCGGTAACCAACCATTGCCATAGTATCAAATCTGTGAGAAGTTCATCTTATTTTGCTATTACTCAAGATTGTAGTAGTAACTATGGCAACTACCTTTTGGTGTAACACTGTTTCCAAAATCACCACAATTCTCAACAGAAGTGAACAATACTTTTCTTTGAAACTTGTGTAATATAAATCATAGTATTAAGACTCGGACTCATCTCTTACTTGGCAAGTCTGTTTTTTGATCCTGGACTCAGGCTGGAGGTGTAAAACTTGGGGAAAAAGTCGACAATGAATCCACAAATAAGAAGAATATACAAAAAGAGATTCAGCTAGGGTCACAATGACTTGGATGAGGTGACCCAACTCATGGAATTACTAGTATTTGCTGACTCAGGGAGACTCTCAACACTATGATATAAATTGTGCTAAAACATTTTAGCGAAAATAATGAAGTATGTTTTTAAGAGCAGATAAATTAGAGAACAAAATCCCTTTATAGAAGAAAGAATCACAATAGGGAGCATTATTCTTTACACACCAGATAAAAGAAGGCAGTGGGTATGATAGTTGACATTATCATGAAATACGATAACATTAACATAAATAGTTACTAGTACTATGAGAAAACTAGGTTTCTTAGGAGAACCAACCATATGTGTGATTGCCACTGAGAACAGTTAGGGAAAGGATTGTTATGACACTTTGAAGGGTAAGACACATGCCATTTTCTCGTGCGCTTTCATAGTTTCCAAGAAAGAAAGGTATCTTTAAAGGTATATACTTTTAAAAAATATAGAACCGGCTGGCAATGCAGTTCAGAAATATCTAATAAATGAGGACAAACTTATGCTTGGAGATTCACTGGATATAGACATTTGTTCTATAACAATAGAAATGAACATATGAAAAACTCATGTTAAATTTCATAATTCATCTAAAGGAGTAGAATATAAATCTGGCAGTATAGGAAATAGATAGTGACAACTTCTTCACGTATGTAGGGGTCCACTAGGTCCATCAAAGAAAGAAAGAATGAAAGGGTCTTTATCATGGAACAATAAGTAGAAGCTTTTGCTTAGTGAGGGATATTATCAATTAAATTCATTTTTTTAAGAAAAAAGGTTCAAACTTCTATGTCAAGGAGACTAAAATGAAAGAACATAGATTAAAAGATCTGGTAGTGTTGAAAATCTAGAGCAAATATTAGTGAGGGTCATTGCTACTAAACTTCTACATCACATAAGCCTGAGTAGCAAATGATAATAATGTGTTCCATATCATAATCGATAACTATCATAAATTAATTTCTTTGTTTCTTAGCTGTTTGGTAAATTTACGAGTGGTTATTTATTAGGAAACCATGTATTAGAACTTTTACGCAGTCTTAAAATTTGAAAATATAAGAGACTAATAGATCTTTTATGTGAAATCCATAAAGGACTTAATATATAATGTAACATATAAAAGAGAGATGAATGGATGCCATTTAAATCAAATGGGAAATGGTTATGTGTAATATCATGGGTATAATCTATGTTCCACGCAGTTTCTGGGGTGGGTTGGCACAGTGTGATGGGGTACGTCTCAGTGACGGTAGGGGTTGGCCCCAAAATCCGAGATGGTTGGGGTTGACATACATAAATTTAAGCCCAAACTGGATTTTTTGAATATGCAACATTACATAATATGAAAGCAAAACAATTAATTATACTTCCTCAAAGGGCCAAAAAGTAAATTAAATTATTAGTATGATTTGGCCTATACTCACCTTGCAGTAAATCATTAGTCATGTTGCAGCTGAAGTAGTATAAACATGGATAACAGTCCAGGAGTCCTTAGATTGCATCTTTCCAGCTTTGCCAAGCATCTAGGATTCAATTCTTTGAGTTCACATGTTTCAGCAAAAGTAATAATAGCATTTGTACCTCCTAGAGAGTCCTAGGATTGCAAGTTTTTGGCTGTGCCAAGCATCATGTGTGTCAGGTGAAGTATGATAGCATTGGTAACCTCCTAGGAAATCCTTGGATTGTATGATTTTCAGTTCTGCTGAGCATTATCTATGATTCAAATCCCAGATTTGATATCCTGTCTCTTGAGCTGCCTATTGAAGTTCTAATGCATGTGATTACCTAGCTAGTTATTAAGGTTCTTTGCAAGAAGGTAGTCCAAATTTGATTGGCAGTGAGTGGATGATTGCATTGGATTTCAGCTTTTCATCTCATGTATATAAAGCTATGTTACTTGAAGTACCCTTTTGGGGCGGTTAAGTTATACCCAATGTTAATATGGGGACACATCCCACTTCTGGAAGTCTCTTTGTGACAGTTGTTTTCAAAAAATATATGGTTGGCATTGCAAAGATTTTGCCTTCAAAATCCTTGACCTGAAAACAATGCTGCATGGAAACAAATATCGCATCCAATATGGATATGGTATTGGATATGGAGACGACAAATTTTAAGACCCCCTGATATGCATATGACATTGTAAAAGCCATTCATATTTTATATATTATAAAAATGTAATATAAAAAGGTTAATTTTTCAAACAAATATAAGTTGTACATATGATATTTTCATTTAACTGAGAGGAGGATTTATATTGTTAAAAATAAATAACTTAAAAGCTGTTTTAAAAAAAATTATATGTTCTTTTTCTGATTTCATGTCTTAAATATGAATGCAGACATGCCTAGGCCATATCTGGATGTATTAGCTATGGTTCAGATATGGGCATGTAATTGCATATGATATAAATGCATCTGGCTATGTCTGGTTATGGTATCTGCAAATTGTTGTATCAACATCCATGTTTTATATGTGTCTACATGTATACAGGCAATAGGAATGTTGGATATGGTAACTCTGCCTTGAAATACCAAGTCATCTTTTTATTTCAATGCAATCAATCCCTGCAGTATGATTTGATATTGGGATTCAGACAAATTTGTCTTTTTCCTTTTAACACCTTAGGTTGCACCTTGTCTTATTGTAAGTGACAGTTATTTTTAGCTTGTGTCTCTTCAAATATCAGGTCTTACCTTGCTGTATCTTGGGTTTTGCCTTTTGTAAGCTCAGAAACAGGGATAGAATCACTCTGAGAAACATGGATAGATTTATAGCATAATTCTTATTGATTTCATAAATAGCATGCACATAAACTGTAGGACTTGAAGAGAATATGAGGGTGTGTCTCTTATGCATCTTAAAATAGAAACAGAAAGGTGGGGCACAATGGAAATGTGAGTTGAGACTGCTCTCTGTACCTACTGGTAACCACCCAAATACCAAAAACAGGAAAAGAAAAATAAAGAAACTCATTTAACACAATTTATTCTAAACATGATAATATGATGTAGTGTGTTTATTCATTTATACCATGCTAGGATAAGAAAACAAGTATTTCTCAAATCCCATGCGTACATCCATCCCCACTGTATGGTTGGTCAGGATCTCTGTAGACATGCATGAACTTGCTGGAGGACATAAGAAGGGTAATAGGTCAAGGCAAAAATAGGGACAGTCTTAGAGACTGTAGGAAGAGTGGAAACCAACCGTTATGGTTCAGACATCACTCTCTATGTTTCTTGCGTCCTCTAAAACTTCCTACTCTGCCAGGTCTCTGTATTGGGCTGCTCCTACCAATATGAGTTCTGATCTCCAAAAGTGGTTATTGACATCAGAAATGATGTTGCTCACTATTTCCAGATATCACAAGTATGTTGGTGTCATCTGCCCTAATATTAACATCATTCACAAAAGATTCCAAGTTTTTTGTGCTGTATGGAACATATTGATGTCTCCTGTGTATAATGCTGTCAATTTCCTTTATCTGATGGCTGAAATTTTCCTTGAAAACGTTTTTGCAGCTGAGCCCAGAAACATACCTGAAAACAGCCTTGGAATTGCTCTGAATAATAGCAATATTCTTCTTCTATTTAAAAAAAGATCTGTTCTATTCTTCAATGCTTGTTAATCTAACTTTGAGTGCAAGGAGAATAACATCCGGAAACATATATATGTTTACTTAGGATTTTCTCAAATATTATTAATAGGATTTAATGTAATTAGATTTGTTTGGTTCATATCTTTGATTAGTATAGAGTCAAACTTGTGACCTTTTACTTGTGGATGGAGAAAATCACAATTAGATGCATACTTGAGCAAAACACTTTATTGCATTAGATAGGATGCTAAGTACAGGAGTCTTTCATCGTTCAATGCATATTTTTCCAGATAGATGGCTCACACATCAAATCACAGGCCTTATGGTCTATTTATTGATATTCTCACATACAAAGACCAAAGCTTGTGCCTATCTACCTTGTTTACAAAAGAGTTATTACTGATTTTTGTTTGAGGCAATCTGTTGTTGCCTGAAGTGCTAGAGTCACCTATAGTGCACACTGGTTATTTCCTGAGTTAAAACAACCAAATCCCTTGGAAGCTTGTTATCCTTCTATTTCTGTTGTGTCACCCTAAGTATTACCATTTCCCTGGAACATATTCTGTTGTTGTCTGTAAATTGTATTGCATCTGTTGAGCCTCTTCAAAGCTGTTTCTTATTTTCTTCTTTCTGATTCTAATAAGGTGCAGACTTGCTGTTTTATGCTAGGAACATATTCCTTCTAAGAGATGCTATATCGACTCTTATTTTTAAAATCGGATTTCTTGACAGGAAGTTTAGAACAATTTAGGCAATCATGCTGTGTGAATAACAATTCACTATTAGGTTGTAAATATCTCCTGAGAAAAATTTGAAAAATATTTATTAAATAATCATGGTCTTTTATCAAATGGCATGAGCTCAACTGGTTAGATTCCTTGACTTTCAAGGTTTAATTAAGTTATGACAAGACAAGGTGGGGGATGGCCCTAGCTCTACCCACATGTTCTTTTAAACCTCAACCAAGGCAAGACAACAAAGTAAATGCAATGGGGAAGAAAACATGAGTTACTTAAATCGTATTTATTTATTTTTCCATCACTGTGCCCCTCCTTTAGCAGGCATACAATTTTTAAACAAGCATTCAAACAATATCATTTAGTAACATTCAATCATCTATTATATATCATGATCTTACAACTAATCATGCACCCTAACTTATAACCTAAATTTCATTCCATGGTGTGTGCATATCTCTCTAGCTGTTTGCTTCTCCTGAATCTGTCAGCCTCTCCGTGGTGATATCTTCTCTCTTTCTGCTCCTGGAAAGTACCTGCCCACACTTGCTACAGGAAAATAACTCAATCCATTACAGCCATTGAAATAATAATAATTACATTAATAATCAAACAATATTATTTATTAATCACAATAATGATTCAGAATTTTCTACGTATTTCAGTTTCTAACTTTTAAGGCATTTTTCAGAATTTAGAAAACTTGGGATGTGACATACTTCCCCTATTAAAAAGAGTCTTGCCTGATGGCTGCAAGCAATAAACATTAGAAATGTTATACAATCAAATATAGAAATCTCTATATTTGATGTATTCTATAACAATATCTAAAGCAATCATGTTCATGCAGAAATCTGGAAACTTAACTATATTTAACATTCAACTGCATTCAAAATTCTATGTGCATACTAATGTTGTAACAGAATTCAGCTAAAAGATGTTTCAATCAAGGAGATGGGGATAGAATCTCTGGACGTTCTCAAAATTTTCCATGTTGCACTCTCCTCTGAGGATTGGTCCCATTGGATCTTTACACTAATAGACTTCTTGATTACTGAGTTGTATTCTGTGTGTACTCTAAATAATTTCTTGCATTCTTTTCAACAAGGTGGGGCATACACATCAAATGGTATTTACTCAACTGGTTAAATTCTTTGGACTTTCAAGAAGGCTTCAGGTTCAAATCTTGCCAAGTGATACATGCATAATAACCAAGCTGTTGTGATACCACTTTGTGGTAATGATGTAAAATCGGTAAGGCTTGTTTCAATCGCATATAACAAATTGAAAAAAAAAAAAACAAGGTGGGGCATACATTAAAGGTAGGACCATTCTATATTTTATTAGAATTTTTAATTAGGATTCATCCTAGCAGAACAAGGGAACAAACATAAACAAAGCAAGCTTGATATTGTTGTTGATGTAGGGGAAATAATTTCAAAGAAAAGCAAGAGTGAATGTAATTTTGACAAGGTAGAGAAAAGTTCCTTATTTCCCAGGAACATGGTGGTACTTAGATGCAACTACCTCTTGTCTTCAATGAAACATAAGAGGATTCAAGGAAAAAATTAGTATAGAGGATCATCAGAACAAGGATTTAGTTATATGCTATATTAATTTTGTTAATAATAATTATAAAGTTTTATTTGATTCTTTCAATTAAAAGATAAAAATAATTTTATAATTGTTAATAAATATGAAAAAGTTATAATTTGGTTAAATTCTTTGACTTTCAAAAAGGAGATGCATGTGCAAATCTTGTCAATTGATACATGCATAGTTGTCAAGCTGTTGTAATACCCCTATGTGGTCACAATGTAATACAGTGCGTTCCATTCCAATTCCATATAACTCATTAAAAAGTTAATCATGGTCTTTAGACATCTTAATTCTGTCTATAGACTGGTTTCATGTTGCAATGATCATCTGATAGAAAAATAATTGTCTTGTGAATTTCCTTTCACAACATATCTTTTAAACACGCAAAAACTGGCTCAATGGCCCAACTTTCCTGATTTGACCTTTTTAGTACTGTTCTGGTGTTTTAAGTAGCAAAACATTAGTCTTGTGATGCCCCTCTTGATATAACAAAATCTTGAGTTAAGAGATAATATTATACCTTTTCCTCTCCTGAACAGCGACCAAATGTTGCGTTGTTATACCCATAGAAATGCGTATTTAGATAGATTCAGTGGTAAACTGAGTAGTGTACTGTTTGGGCCTTTTGTTAATATCACTAGATACAGAAATCTGCAGAAAGAAAAGCTTAAGAATTTAGAATCTCATAGGTTTTTATCAAATTTCTCTCTTTCAAATATCTATTCTTTTGCATTTACTCTCTGTAACCCCCATAGCTTTCACATTCCAACTGCATATGACTACATGGTTCACTTCTTCCCTTGGGTTTCTGAGTGACCACAACGAGGTTTTTCCTGATGCTGCTGCTCTTTTCATATCTCTGAATATGATTTCTCTCAACTTTCCTTTTCAACCTTTCGATATTTTTGTTGATGTAACAGCAGGAAGAAGTCTTGTGGGAACAGATACCATTATAAGTTATATCCATGCCCTGTACAATTAATTAAGAACTCAGGACGATTTGATATGCTTCTATAGTAATACACACTCTATACTATGCATAAAGTCGTTTTATATCCTTCCTGCTACATCTTTTCTATGAATAACCTGATACAGTTGAAAAGCCACATTGGCTATGAAAATGATGAAGCTGTGTAAATATTTTTGCTGTGCATTCTTAATCATTTGCTTTTGTCCAAGGACAACATAATTAGTAAAATATTTATTGTTTACATGTAATTAATATTTAAAAATAGACGCTAGGCCATGTTATCCAATTGGGCTATCAAAATACTTGTCTTTCAAAAGGGAGAATAATTAATAGCATTCAGAGGATAAATATAGTTCAAGCGTTTTAGTATAAGCAGAAAGCTATGCATTTCTTATTGAACATTTTCCCAATTCTAACAAGTGGAAGAAATATAAAACTTGTCAGGGGGAATTGTTGCACTTGGAAAATTTGATGCATTGCATGTTGGTCATCGTGAACTGGCAATACAGGCAGCAAAAATAGGGGTGCCTTGTCTTTTATCCTTTGTAGGAATTGCTGAAGTCCTTGGCTTGGAGAAGAGGTATTTATCATTTTGGGTCGTGGTTTTCATTGTTTGAATTGATTCAGCTGATCTATCAGAGTTTTTTACCTCCTTTATTGAGCTTTTTTGAAATGCAAGAATACAAGCTTGTCAGTTTTGTGTAGTTGAAAAGTTTATATAAAATCCATTGATGAATAAAAGCAGAGTCCTCCAGTCTGAATTTTAATAAAATACTAATAGAGAAAAGGATAGTAAATTGTTGATGCAATGGGTTGGTGGTACACCAGATTTCCAAATTGCAAGTGATAGATTAAGTGTTGCTGAGGAGATGCATTTGCTGCAGATATGTTGCAAATTTGTTTTATATGCTCGACAATAATTCCCAAATCCCAGAAAAAGGCAACTCTTTACCCAAGAATGACATTCGGTACTCTATATGCTCTTGAAGTCTGCCTTCCTTGTACTTTCATAACATTAGACGTCTTTACCTCTGGTTAACATTCAAAGCAATGCCAAACAAGCACTCGGGAAGTTAATTATACATAAGACTACTTGATTATGTGTGGCCATTGCCGAATTCTTCATGGCAGTTCTCAATAGGCACCATTTGACATTCATCATTGGTAACTTGTTGGGAGTGAGGCTCACTAATTCATGGCTTGAACCATCTCTGCAGATCCATCCTACACAAAAAAACATAATGGCCAGGGCACCGACATACCCTCTAAAGAAAGTTTAAGGGGCTTGCAACTTTTAGCCACAGGGCAGCAACATTTCCATCTGGAAGTAGATGGACCTGTGATAACAGAGATAAAAACCAGACGGGTAGCATGCCAACATTCCATTTGATATCATCTGAAGTAGGTGTTGCCAACAAAGAGCTTATGTACTATCTCATGCCGTACGTTGGCACATTCATGTTTGTGCTTGAGTTCATCAAGGATAAAAATCGAAAAAATTTCGCCACTAGAATAAAGCCTATAAAGTTTGGTATTTAACAAACATAAATATATTATATTTATTAATATAATATTATACATTATAAATTAGATTAAATATAATAGTATACTATTGTTAATATATTACACCCATGAGATTTGGGACAAGTTTGTGGGGAACAAAGAGTTTCACATCCCAAACCAAGGTTCCAATTGTGGAGGTGAACCTTAGCATTTTATCAAATGGCATGAGCTCAACTGATTAAACAAACACCTCCACTTTTAAGGGGGAGACCTAGGTTTAAATCTTGTTAAACGATACGTGCATAATTGCCAAAAATGCTGTTGTAATATCACTATATGGTTATGGTCATGATGTAATATGGGTGGGCCATGCTGCAATATGGGTGGATGGCTTCAATCCCATATAATCAATTAAGAAAATATTGTTAATAAACTATATTATTATATTTAATATAAAATGTCATATTAAAATTTAGTAATATATTTAGTTCTTATATATTATATGTTTTTATTGTATAATTTTCATTATCTTCAATATAACAATATAGACAAATGTCCATTATGTGAGAATAGGAACTATCAACTAAATATATCAAATAAAATCTAAGATAAATATAATAAAAGATTAACCTAAAAATTAAAAGACTCGCATACATTAGTATGCCATGCAAACACGGCTCAGCCACACTCTACACCACATCCAGGCATCAAACCAGGTTGTGCAGCTCAGGATGTTTTTGGAAGCACTTAGGGATGGTACGGTAAAAATCTTGTGACCGATTGTAAAATTTTGGCTGTCGAGAGGATAATTTCGATGACTGAGAATGCTTTTGAGTCTGATAATAAGAGAGAAGGTGCTTCCTTTGTCGTTTCTCAGAGTAATGTGCATTCTGGACAATTAAGAAAGAATCCTCAAGGAGAAGTTCAGACAGAAATATTAAAAGGTAAGTCTTTTCTTCTTAATTTTTATGTTGAATATTACTTTCAGTGTGAGATATTACCTTTGACAGCTTTGTACCCAACTAAGGCACCTCTGTACTGAATCTCAAGATCGGATTCAATTTAAATCGGTAAACTGATTCAGCTTTCAATTTAAATCGGTAAACTGATTCAGCAACACTTAAAAATGGACCATTTTTGAACATTTATTAATTTATTCACCAAGCATGGCAACAAAGTTTATGGCCATGCATTAAATTACTTAATAATAACTCCAATATTCATTATTAATTACAGCAAATCATATTCAAATGGCATTAGCTCAACCGGTTATATTCCTCAACATTCAAGGAGGAGACCCAGGTTTGATTCTTGCCAAGCGATATATGGATAATATCAAAGCTGTTATAATGCCACTACATGGTGATGATGTATTATGGGTGGGGCCCGTTTCAATCCCATATAACCAATTACAGGAGATCATAGCAAAAAATGAGCAAAAAATAATCAGAGAAATAAATTACATGCATGGCACAGATGAAAAACATGAGAGTAAAGTTTGTCTCTATTTTAAAATGAGAGTCAATTTTATAGGTGAATTTTATATGCACAGATCTGTTCCTGAGTTTTTTGACCTGGGGCTATTATTGTGCACGTGTTAATCCAATGTGAATGTGATGAATGACTTTCTGTATATACATAACTAATGTTCAAACTCAATACTTTGGTGGGCATTTAAGACTTTATTCTTGGCATTAAAAACATCATTTTTCTCATTAGGGGGTATTGTCTTCTGTCTTCTATGTGCTGGCTGTCTTGTCTATTAAGTAGCCAGTGTCCCTCATGCAAGTGACTATCCCAGTAGTCAGCTTTGTGGTTCTGGTGATTAACTCAGTGATAGCAGGGGTTATGGTGGCTTATGTTCCTTACATGTTAATCCTGTTTAACTACGTGCCTGGGGGTTAAGGTGTCTTCCTCTCCCTCTTTTTTAGCATAATATCCCGTATTAAAATAAACTGAGGCTTCTCTGCATGACTTTGAAGATACAGGTGGCTACATCCTTGATTATGGTATGTCTGTGTTGGGCTGCACGTTTGTTAGTGTGAAAAACTGGGACAATCGATTAGGATGTCATATTAATTGAAACATTGGAAAACATAGGTCACATAGCCCAAATGTTTTTTCCATCTAAAATTTGGAAAAAAAAAAATACTAAGAAAATTAATAAAAATATCAAAAAATGCACTATCTTTCTCTCTCTGTGAATTGGTAAAGTGAAAAAGATGCAGCCACCACCTTAGATTGGTGGTTGATAAACAAGAACCTGTCCAGTAATCCTACCATAGCAAGACAAAATCTGCAGATCACAGCATTACCAAAAATTTACAGCTTATAAAACAGGCCTTTGTGGCCTCCACACCGTCTAAACAAAGAGAACTAAAGAGGAAGCCTTAACTGAAACCAACACCAAATGCCAAAACAATCATGAAACAGTGCATAACATGAAATTATAAAAACAAATCCAAGATGAGAATAATTCAGTTGGGATCACGAACACATACCTTGCACCTGTTGTGGGCATCAGCAAGCATGCCATGCATGCAGTGGATGAAGTTCTTCTCATTTTGTAATGCATGTGCAATTGCTGTTGGAGTCTAAATGACAACACTCCAAAGGCTGAGTTTGAGTTCCAACATCTCCCTTTGAAGCATGCCAATGGCCTCGTCCATGCAGGCAAGCTGCCTAGCCATTCCATTGCATTGGTATTCCCTGTGCAGCCTTCCTCTGTTTGCCATCACCGCTTGTTCATATCCACTGTCCTGTTTGCTGTTTCTGCCATGAGGGACATTAGGGGTCCACCCAAGCGATACCACCCACAATGCCGCCAGTGCCCACAGACATTCCAACTCCCGTGGCTGCTGTTGCTCCTCTCTACTGCTCCCCATACTTCCTCCTATATCCCAACTACCACCAATTGTCCTGAAGTCCCAGCTCTTCTTTTTTCTCTTCCCCTGGAAAGACAGTCCCTGCTCACATGCGGAGTGCTCCTTGGGGACAACTGCAGCTCTATTTATGGCCTGGATTTTTTCCTTTCCAAATAGTAATATTAAATTTTTTGTCTTGCAGTAATATTTTTTTCTTAAAAGTAATTGTTTGAAACCTCAAAGGAAATCACAAATATAATAAATATACTGAAGTGTATCTTAAGTTAAAAGCAAGTGGCCAAACCTCATGTCAGATTTTCAATAAAGTTCCAATGTTAAATATTTGACCTTCTCAACAATGGGAACCGCATATGGGTTCTCATGCTTTAACATAGTAGTTCACAGGCATTTATGGACCTCTTTGGCTGCAAGAGACTGATGCTTATAGAGTGTGCCTCATTTTCTGTATTATGGAGAATAAGCAATCCATGAGCAGTCTCACTTCATTTGTATTAAGGCTGTGGATGATTGCCAGCAACTGCTTAATAGTTTGGATAACAGTTGATGACCTTCTTCAGTTGATGATCCAAGTGTTTCCAACGGTACATCCAAGATGATATCCACTATTGTTTGTGTTATCAAGTGAAAGTGATGAGAATTTAGTTCATTGATTAGAGAGGGAACAGGCAATGGACGACTAGGGATTTAAGTTGAGTCATTGATACTTATATGTTTATTCCATAGAAGAGAAAATCGGAGTCGGGTAGTAAATCGGTTGGTTTAAAAATTGGTAAAGAATCAGAATCGGCAAAAAATCGGGGAAAAAATCGGCAATGAATCGGCAAAAAAAAACCGAAGAAAATGATTTTTTTAAAATTTTATTTTTAATTTTTCATGCATATTACAATGAATTAACATTATGCAAATCAAATATTGCAATAAAAGCAACAATTCAAGTCAAGACATCATACAAGACTCAAGCTTTAAGTACACATGAAAGTGACAAAACACATCCTGTATTGCTTATAATATGAAAAGGTACAAAGTTACAAGTAACAAGAAGGAAAAAAAGGTTTCATTTTTTATATGCCTGCACATGGAAACAAGTAACAACAAAGTTACAATCACTTGAAAAAAAAACCTAAACCCTAAACCAAAAGGCTAGGGTTTAGGGTTTAAAATTGAAACATTGACAGCTGAAAAATGGGCTTGCATACATAGTTATCAGGCAGCAATATTTACTTAAAAAGAGGAGGAAAAAAACCCAAAACCCAAAACCCTAGGGCCTAGACTAGGGTTTAGGGTTTAAACTTCAAGTTCAAAGTTCAAAGTTTCAAATTCAAACACTAACAGCTTAAAAATGGGCTTGCATACATAGTTACCAGGCAGCAATATTTACTTATTTACTTAAAAAGAGGAGGAAAAAAAAAACAAACCCTAAACCCAAACCCTAGGGTTTAGGGTTTAAACTTCAAAGTTTCAAACATTAACAGTTGAAAAATGGGCTTGCATACATAGTTATCAGGCAGCAATATTTACTTAAAAAAAAAGAAAAAAGAAAAAAAACCCAAAACCCTAAACTAGGGTTTCAGATTTAGGGTTTAAACTTTAAACTTTGAAGTTCAAACATTAACAGCTGAAAAATGGACTTGCATAAAAAAACCCTAAATCGGCCACAGCTGGGAAAAAAAAATTATTATAAAAAAAAAAAAAATTCAAAAAACAAATTGCAGATTTTTTGAAAAAATCACCGATTCCAATTTTTTCAAAAAATCGGCAAGAAATCGCCAATGAGTCGCCAGACTCGCGCTAGTTTGCTAAGTGACTCATTTCACGAATGACTCGCGATTCTGGCGACTTTTTGACGATTTTTGTAACAGAGGTTTATTCCAAGAATTTCTCCGGTTCCTTTATTAATGCAAACCAAAATTTTTAATTACTATATTACAAATTTCTTTTCCCTGAATACCATGTATCTTGTATGGAGATTGCATTCGATTATTCTATAGTGAATGCAATCTTCCTCTTTGAGTCTTAGCCGGTGCGGCTATTTGAATTGAAATTCAGAATTGCTTCCAAAGGGTATCCTTTCTTATTAATTATTAATGCCTGGCATTGAATAAGAAACAAGCTCAATTGATGCTAATATTCTTGTTTTTATGGCAAAAATGTTTCAGAACAGGATTTTTTCCCCTAATATAAGATAATGTAATTCTGTTAATGTCCATGAACAACCAAAGTAGGCCAGGGACTCACCAAAATCACTGTTACAATGCACTGTAGCAGTCAAGAAAGTACTAACAAGATAAACTAAGCTAGAGTAAATAGATTACAGTAAACTACACTAAATCAAAGCTATGGTGCATCACCAGATCTCAACATCATGAGCTGGACCCAGAAATGGGTAAACCCTTAGAGCCCAAGGTCCATTTGGTCCTTCCACTGATTTGGTATCTAGGGAGTGACCAGTGGATATATTCCTTTGACTTTTGGAATGAAGTTTGAAGCAAACTTCTGAACTTATTGCTCTTCTCCCTCTCATCCTGAAAATCATTTTCTTCACAAAGTTTTCCCATTTCTTGAAGTGTGAATCTGATAGGATTCTCAAATAAGTATTTCTAGAAGACCTCTTGAAGAAAGGATTGGCAATTGCTAGGTACCCAAGATAGGTACTTAATAATTTAATATTGTATTGTATAATGGTATGAGCCATAAATTAACTATTGAGTAAGGAAGGCCACATGTCAAATTAGAAATAGGTATGTCATAGAATCATATATGTAACCGTTGGGGAATATTCAATATTGTCATATGTAACCGCAAGGAATAATGTCATATTGTTATGCACTTTGTAACTCATGGGAAGTGAACCACCACAAGGGTGATCTTGTAACTCATGGAAGGTGAACCATCACACTCTTGTATAAAGAGAGATGTACCCTCATTGTAAAAGGGGTTATGTATGAAGTATTCTTGTAGAAGTCTTGGCTCATGGAGTTGGAGATCTTGCAGAGTGGCTTCCTTCCAATAAGGAGCATTGTACGGTGTTGCCCTACCTCAAGGGTATAATCAATCTCTATTTTGTTATGTGGAATTTATTGTGCAATTTATTTGTGGATGCATGTTGATATTTATGCAAATTGTTGAATGATTTATGGTAATGAGAAAAGAGGTTCACAACAACAATGTTGGGAACTGATTGGTCAAAGAGCATGTGATAGTGATGTGGCTGTTGGCTTGACAAGAATGACATGAAATGTTCACAATAACTTCATTGCTTTCCTTTGAATCTATGTTCTGCCAGGAATGTCCTTGCTGATGTGCATCTTAAATCAAATTCATATTCACACTAAAAGTTCTCTGATATAGACACAAACCTCTAAAGAGATTTACCAATTGTCCTTCTTGTCTTCCTCAAATGCAGAGAAGGAAATTAGGAAGCTTAACCTGTAAGGGGTAGATAAGATAATATTATCAATGTTCTCGGATGAACAAATCAGGCCAAAGGGACTTATTGAAAAGAGTTGTTACAATGCATGTACTAACCAAAAAGTACTACGAAAATAAGCTAATCTAAAGTAAAGAAACTAGGGTAAACTAGACTAAAGTGGAACAAATGTATGGCATTAAATTACAGCCTTTGGGTTTGACCTAACATAGGTAAACCCAAACAATATGAAAGTAAGTAGTCCAGGTAAGAGAGAGATAGAAAAGAGCTCTAGTGGATCTATGAGCCAACACTAATCTATAGTGAGACACAAATTAGAAGCAAGTCATCATCATCACCAACCACTCCAAAAGGGTCAACACGCTATCTGATGATGCTCCTAGGAGAATGGCCAAAACTGAGGGGGGCTGATTGGATATTTCTAGGAGGACCTGGAGTTCGACCCCTTAAGACTCTTCTAACATCCATGGCTATGGAACCCATTGAAGAAGATAGAAAACTGGTAAGTTGTGTCTGTCTACAACTGTTAGGTATGTGAGGTGTGGTCAAAACACGTCTTGCCTTGTTGTATTGATAGGGATTAGCATTGTACAACATTTAATGCTCACATGGATTGGGTGCATTAAATGCCACTTTTGTAAAGGCAGACATGCCTATAAAAATGTTTTTGGTTTGAATTCAATTTAAGTTTTCATCGTGCTCATTCTTGCGTCTTGCTCTCGAGTGTTCATTCCATATCAGTGGTATCAGAGCCGATTGTTGGATTGGAAAGTATCCTCTTCCCCTAGGCTAGGCTGGTTCACAGGGGGAACAAGAAAACCACCAACAGATCTGGGCTTGGGAGGAACACTCTTCCATTTTTCACACGCCTTTTGAGCATTTCTCATTCGAAAACTCTGCGGAGGTCCCTCTGGTCACCGACCTTCAGCTAGCCAGGGTTCCTCTGACCCCAACCCTCGGCTCTTGATCCAAGTTTTCGTGCTTGGATTTGTCATTCATTTAACACAGTCCTCCAAACCCTTGCATTAGTTTGACCATTCGTCCACCTCATGCTTGGCCTATTGTGCGATTTCCGTTGGTTGACTGTTTTGTCCACCTTCCTGATTGTTAGGGCCTCGCTTGCGGTGCGCTTTCCGTCAACTGTCCATTGGAGTGTTGTAAACCCACTGACCATTGGGGCATTGATTTTTGTGCGCGTTTCATAAGGGTCTTACTAGCCGTTGAAGCTGTCCAGTGGTGCACTGGCACCCAACAAGCATTTGCCTACTCCTAGTAGACCGATGGTGACAAACATGGCCATTGTTGAAAAGCTGGCAGAACTCACAACTTCTCACAATGAACAAAGGGCAACTCAGCAGGAACAAATGGCAAAAATGGCTGCCATATTGCAAAACATACAAATTTCTTTAAATTCTTCCTGCCCAAAGTGTGATGTGAAATTATATGAAGGCTCTCGGGATCCTGATGTACTCAACAACTGGATTCTTGACATGGAGACTTGGTTCGAGTACTACCAGACTCCGGAGATGGGAAAAGTTCCAATTGTAAAGCTCAAAATTTCTAACATAGCCAAAGTCCTAATCGCCAATCGCAAAATTGGTACATGGGAGGAGATGGTACAAATTTTAAAGGCTTCTTTTTATCCATCAAATTATGAGGACGACTTATTGAATCAATGGCTACGACTCCGTCAAGGAAAAAAGGAATCAATGCAGGATTTTATCCATAACTTCAACCGCCTTTGAATATTACTTGGGATCTCAGATTCTGATGCGGTCTTGATTGCAAAGTTTAAAAGTGGTCTTCTAGCCCACTTTTACAGAGAATTCAAATACATTGTTTGCATTACATTGGATGATGTTTTCAAACATACCCTTTTAGCTGAAGAGAAGTTCATCGCACAACGTCGGGAGCCTCGCTACTCGGGTGCATCAACAGAGGATGGGTACAAGAACCAGGTTGATAGAAAGAGATTTCCTAATGTTTCTTCTTCTGTTAATCCCACTTCTTATGCATCCCTTGCTTCTAAAAATTCTTCTTCTTCTTCTTCGTTTTCTCATGCTCCAACCACTAAATTTTGTAACTATTGTAAGAGGCAAGGCCATGATAAAACTCAATGCCCACAATTACAAAAGAAGAAGAATCTTTTTGTACAGTCCGATGAGGGGACTTGTGATAACCCCATCGAGACTTCTGGTGAAGAAGAAATTTATGAAGAGTTGAGAGGGCAACTCAATAATGTAACGCTCATGAATCACCATTCCCGAGCTGGTGACCGTGACCATTTGTTTGTCACTAGAGCTCACTTACTCCATAAATTTGTAGTAGATTGTATAATCGACAATGGCTCGCAGAAGAACCTAATTGCGCAGTCCATTGTCGACAAGCTTAAGCTCCCTACTTCAAAACATCCTAGCCCATACTCTCTTGGGTGGAAGGACAACACAAACACATCCAAAATAACACACACGTGCACCCTGGCTTTTGCATTTGGCCCCAAATTTCGAGATTCAGTAACGTGTGATGTCACACCGATGGATTGTTGTGGGTTACTTTTGGGTAAACCATATCGATATGATAGGAGAGCAACATATGATGCATATAAAAATACATACACACTGCAAAAAGATCAAAAACATTTTCTCATTAAAAGCACTCCAATCTCTGCAAAGCAATCAAATAATCTTTTGCTTACTTGCCGCCAAGCCAAAAAAGCTAGTAATAATGCTCAAGCACTTGCACTTATTTTCATTCGTCCAAAAGAACAACAAGCAAAAGACAAAGGGCACAAACACACCATTACTTCTCAAGTCAACAATTCCCAAGTAAACAGAATACTGCAGAAATATGAAAGTGTGTTTCAGGAACCCACTTCTTTACCACCTGAAAGAGCAATTAATCATGCAATTGAGATCATTCCAGTAGCACCTCTTCCAAATGTTCCAATGTACAGGCAATACATTCTACAGTATGATAAAATACTTCTTGTTGAAGAAGAAAAATTTGTTGAAAATCAAGAAGCAACACCTGGATTCGAACCAGGATCTGTGGGCAAAAGGCCCACCGTCTTGCCATTAGACGATGTTGCTAATGGTAGTGACATTTATTCTGATGTAGATCTGAGCTCCTTGGAAGCTCCCGATGCAGATCCAGCCCTTCCAGACGTTGAGTTGAAGAACCAGCTGCCATCTCTACTACCGTCATCGTGCTTGCTACATTACATGATCCGCTCGTTCCTCCTGGCGATGTTGTTCCAAACGTTGATTTGTTGTCACCGTTGTCTGATCTAGTTCCATCTAATCTCAGCAGCCCTGGACGTCTGCTGTTTGCCGATTCAACATTTTTCAACGATGATCTCCTGATTTCAGGCGACGAGCTATGAGAAGATTTTTTGCCAGCTTCCACCTCGAAACCATGGCGACGACCATTTGATCCCGACGGGTGTTGCACATACTTCTGGACACATTTCCTTAAATTAAATTAAATTAAAATTTTTAATTTAATTTAATTTTTCTATCATTAAACTGCATTCATTAATGCGTTTATTAAATTAAATTAAATTTTTAATTTAATTTAATTTTTCTATCATTAACCTGCATTCATTAATGCATTTGCCACTTGCACGTGTTTTTAGCCGTTGTCATTCCCTTGGAGAAATTTTAAAATTAAATTAAATTTTATTTAATTTAATTTAAAATTAAAATATTTAATATCGCAGGTATTTTTAAATACCATAATTATGTGTTAAATTAAATATTCTCCATTGACCATTGTCTCGGTCTACTTGACCGTTGTCCCGGTCCACCCATAATTTAATGCCAACAATTAACCACGCATTAATTAAATTAAATTAAATTATTTTTTAATTTAATTTAATATTTTCCCACCTCACGTGTCGTCTAGGCCCACTTGACCGTTGTCCCGATCACCAATAATTTAATGCCATTGATTCAATCCATTGCACATCCACCACCATTTTTCAAATGCATTCCATAAACCCTCATTTAAATTAAATTAAATTTTTATTTAATTTAATTTAATCATTTCATTCATTGCCTTTCATTAATGCATGTGGTCCAACATTCAAAACCAAAAATCAACTGCATCCGCAATTTCCAACTTGGCTCATTTTGGCACGTCAATCGAGGAATATTTTACTGCATCTTCTTCGACACTTCAGTTGTTGCTGTCTTCTACCAAATTCAGAGACCTATTTCAGTTGTTCGCCAGTATAGCAGTGTTTACAGTTGTTGGAGAGTATTTTTCGAGCATGTTCCAGATCCAGTGTCAGATTTTTGTTTTGAAGATTTGTACAAATTTGTCATTTTGGTCTTCATGGTTTGTAACAAGAGTGCATTTTCGGTAGTACCCAACACTCTTCAGCTCCACATCTTTTTCTTCTTGTACGCATTGGGGACCAATGCTTCCTCAGTGGGGAGGAATGATAGGGATTAGCATTGTACAACATTTAATGCTCACACGGATTGGGTGCATTAAATGCCACTTTTGTAAAGGCAGACATGCCTATAAAAATGTTTTTGGTTTGAATTCAATTTAAGTTTTCATTGTGCTCATTCTTGCGTCTTGCTCTCGAGTGTTCGTTCCATATCACGTATGCAAGAAAAAGAAAACACCAAAGTCCTAGTAGCGATTCTTGTATGTTGACAAGGGCACACAGATTAATCATTAACATTTTGGAGAATTATAGCTTCAAATGAATGCTTACTCTTGACAGTAAAGGTAGGGTCAAAGAATGAGGTGATTAGTTGAGTGGTAGTTGATATCCCTTGTAATAATTGATGTCAAATAGGGATTACTTCCTAAAGGTACACTCGAGCATCTCTTGTCAAGATGGTTGGAAAATGTGGCAAGTGATCCACCTGAGTCTCTATACAAGTAACATACCTCCCAGAAATCTTGTAATAAATAGGACACATGAATATGGAATGTTCTTTTGTCTCCAACTTCTGGAGAGAGCAAAGACAACATACGCTATCCCTATTAAGGAATATGGTGGTCACTTTCCACTCACAAATGATGTGAACATGCTCTGAGTTGACCAAGAGGAATCCTGAGGTTGTGTCTCCAATGTTGCTAGATATAATCGGGACAACTATTAATACCATTTTTAGTCCTCACGAAATGTTTGGTGTAGAAATCCAAACTAGGACTTAGAGGCACAAGTGAATTGAATATATTGTCAATAAAAATAATCTTTGATTGCTTGATTAATCACCTTCATATTAGGAAGAAGGCGGGGAGGAGCATTTAAAGAGTATTTGAATGGAGGTAATTGATCTACAGAGATGCCAACTGATTGAAGAAGAGAAGTAACTTTTGAGTACAATCCACGATGACGATCGTAAGTGTGAAATGTTCCTAGAGGAAATCCATTTTGATGAGCAAAGTGCCAAATATGAATCTAAGGCAATGAAGTTGAAAAATAATTGATAATTCTAAAGATGATTTCAAGGCAAAGAGGATGAGCACCAAACTCAGCCTGAACAATACATTGTGGAACTACTCTTTTGCATTTGATAAATTGTTGAAACAAAATAGTTTGGACCCTATTATTGCAATCCCAATTAACGCATCCTAGACTTAGGTCCCAATTCTCAGATCCGTAAAAGACTATCGGTTTGATGATGCAATGTTGGAAATATTGGTGTTCCAAGACCGAGAGAGATGCATATCCCTTTCAAAGTCGCGACAGTGAAGCTAGTCGAAGATTTAAGGGAAGGACCTATAAATTAAAACCCCAAGTATGTATGAGCAATGATGATCTCAATTAGCTCACCCGCATAGAAGAAATGAAACTTAGAAAGCATATTCTTTGATGTATCGAAGATCATCACCTTAATCTTGCTAAGTTTGATTGTCAATGTTTTTAAGTCATAGAAGCAAGTAAGAGCATGGGCAAGAATTACTACGTCATCTTCAAAAACCAATATAAATGTAAAGCATGATGGACAAGGCAACTATTGTCACCCATGTGTTTTGACGAATAAATTCTTCAAGCTCATCAATGTAGATCCTAGAGAGTGAACGAGAGTTTGACGACAATGGTGCTCAAGATATTTTATAAGAAACCAAAAACAGTCCGAAAACGACCAATAACTACCTTATATAGTCTCTTGATGGCAGTGATAAAGAGCTTCAAGATTCCAATGTCATGTAGACTTTGAAACAAAAGGTGCCTAGGAACAGTGTCAAAGACCTTTTCAAAGTTCACAAAACAACATAAGACTTTCAATTATAGCCTTGAGAGTTAAAACATGACTAATAGCACCAGCCTGCACTTTAGCTTTAAGCTTTGCCATGGTCTAATACTTCTACGAGTTTCATATTCAAAACTGTGGCATTAAGTTTAGCAAATGTGTGATCTGATCTTGATAAGTTTGTGGGTATTTGGATTTGAAAAGGGTAGAGCAGAGAATGCAATTTGAGGGATCAAAATCTGGATACCATGGGTTCATGAATAGTCTACAGCTGCCCTAGAACCATATTCCACCATCAACTCCTTTTGCTTTTTTAAGTGGTCATATGGGGTTGACATGGGTCACATCTCTTTTCCATTATGACCAGTTTATAGCAATATTTGAACAAGCCATATTATCATGGGCCACATTAACTTGGGAGTGTCCATCGGGTTTTGAACTCGGGTCACTCTCATATATTTGTTTCCTCCAAAATGCCTTGGTTAAGGTTTCCCTTGGGATGGAACCTTGGCTTATGCTATGAAACTTCTCACTCCTCACCATTTGTTGCAAAACCCATTGTGCTACTGTTAAGGTTAACCCTTGGGATTGAAACCTTGCCTTGTAGTGTGAAACTTCTTGCTTTCCACTACTTGCCGCAAACCCATTGGGCAAAATGTTAAGGTTTGCCCATAGGATTGTATCCTTGGCTTATAGTAAGAAACTCTTTGCTCCCCACTACTTGCCCAAAACACATTGGACTGAAATGTTAATTCATCCATGGGATTGGCCACCACTTGTTCAAAACCCCTTGGACCATACCCTACCTTTAGTTACCCTCTATCCGTCTTCAACATTTTTAAAGTTCACAATAAGAAAGAAATCTTTGTAAAGCAAATAAAGTTGAAAAATTGGTAAATGGTTCTAAGAATTATTCAGTCAATCGTGTTAATGGCCAAGACCCATTCAATTTAGAAATTAGAGTGTGGGGCTAAATTCAACTATTAGCCTCACACTCTTCTATGCAGACAAGGGCACACAGATCTGTCATTAACATTTTGGATAGTAGTAGCTTCAAATGAGTGCTTATTACTCTCGACTGTAGAGAGAGTGAAAGAATGAGGTGATTAGTCGAGTAGTAGTTTGTATCCCCTATAATAACTAACGCTAAAGAGTGATAGCTTTCCTGAGGTAAAGAGCCAAGCATATTTGGTCAAGATAGCTGAAAAAAGTGGTAAGCGATCCACCGAAATCTCCATTCAAGCATAGTACCCCCCCTGAATATCATAATAAGTAGGACACGTGAAGATGAAATGTTCTTCAATCTCCACCTCCCAAATAGAGCAAATATGACATACTCTATCCTCTTGAGGAATATTGTAGTTTGTCACCATCTGCAATTGCTATGAGCATACTCTGAGCTGATCAAGATGAATCCAAAGGTTGTATGTCCAATGTTGCTCCAATGAAATGTAGAAGGCCAACTTAGAACTAAGAGGTTGAGGATATATATATATATATATATATCAAGAGAGAGAGAGGCTTCTAAAAGCTATGTTCATTAGGCTTGGAAATGGCCACTATACTGTTAATGTTTCTGCTGCTTTTCATGACTCTGTAATTGTTTTGAAGCCAACATTCTTTGGGAAACGACTGCTGGGTCTCAATGCCATGAAAGGTGAGCAAGTTCTAGAGGACAAATTGGCAGGTTTGGTGATGTCCTGTCCAGCTTATCTCACCACCCAACTGCTATGGATGACTTACCTATTCCCATTACTATCCAATATGGAGTTGAAATGGTCCTTGATTTCCACCATACCCTTCAAGCCTCTAACTTCTATTGTTATCTATATTTTTCTATTTTTATTTCTTATTAATTTTTATTTTTTAAATAGGATTTTCTCAAGCCTTGACATCCAACTTAAAACCATGGTCTTCATCTATACTTTCATTAGAGTCTAAAGATGAAGCAAATTTTGCAAGGAAATCAAGAGCTCCATTACTCCTCAAGTATGATATTCAAATTTGACCTGATTCACACTGTCTCCACATTCACATTCTCTCAATGAAGGAAAATGTGCCATTTATTTGGACTGAGCTCTTTTTCCTTTGTTAAGAATGTTGGCTAGGATTTTATATTCCATTTCAATAATTATTTTCTTCTGACCTAAATCTCCTCTTTTTATCCTTTCCTTCACTATCTCTTCGAGTTGCATCTGCACCAACAAGGCCAAGGTTTCCCTTGGAAGCCATGCCTATATTAACTTTGATCCATTACTGAGGTCTGATCCATCTAATCAATTGCCTAGGAATCCTTTCATTCCAACTTTAATGACCTCTTCATTGGGGAATGAGGGTGCTCCTTGTTGCTCTTGTATCTATGACGAGATTTATTTGGGGAACACTATTATATTTCAGTTTACTTGGAGTAAACCCATAAAGTTTTCAATGAAGAGTAGAAGAATGAAGGGACTAAGTTCATCTATAAGAAATTTTGCCTTGGAACATTTTTCCTTTAAGCCTTTGGTGTTTTTACCAGGATCAAGGGTAGGAGTGGCAAGTTTCACCTCAAAATTAGAATACTTGTTTTGATGAAGACTTGAGCATCAGACTATGAGTGGTCTTGAATCATATTGCAAAATTGTTGGAGTTTATTACATTATTTGGTACTTGCAAATATTTTGTAAATAGTTTCTAAATGTGGTGTGAAAAGAGTCTTGTAAATATGAGTTATTTAGAGTTTGTCATTTAGTAATCATTAGAGGTTTGTCATTATTTAGAGTCAATAAAATATATTTCTCTTATGATAAATATGAAGAGTCATATCTCCCGGATGTTTAAGGAGATGAATAGTTTGTTGAAGATGAAATGTCAAGAGTCTTTGCAAAGGCTATATGTAGAGGAATCATATGAGACTTATGTAAGGAAATTTTAGTACTTCATTAGTACTAGAATACTGTGTTTATCTTCCATGGAAATATAGTGAGATTGTGTGAATACTTGTGTATGTCATTTTTATTATGTGAGAATATTAATCTTGATATTATTGTGTGAGATTGGCTTATATGCTAACAGTGGTATCAAAGCCATGTTAGAGTGCTTTGGGAAGAAAGAGAAGCCCACGTTGAGAGGAGTCAAGGAAAGAGTGGAAGCTAACAGTGAAAGGAGGAACGATGAAGAGAAGCTAATAGTGAAAGAAGCAACGATGAAGAGAAGCTAGCAATGAACGTAGCAATGGTGAAGATATGGTGAAACAGAGCAAAGGTTGAGGTAAAGTGGAAATAAGGTGAAAAGAGGAAAGTAGCTCAGAAGAAAGTCACACTAAGCAGAGGTCGTTATAGCAACAATGTTGGAAGAAGTAGAGCCACGTTGGAAGAAGAAGAACCACGCTAGTGAGCATTTGGTAAAAGAGAGAATGCCTGGTGAAAGAGAAAGTGCTTGGTGAGGAGAAACACGCAAGAGTGAATGTCGGATGAGTTGGAGAAAATTTGGAAAAGAAAAACCATTTGGGAGTAGCGCCGAGGAGCTATGAAATAAGCTATGGGTTGAGAATAGCAAAGGAGAGGATAAAATGGTCTTTGGAGTCCAAGTTGTAGACATCAACAGAGCCAGAGCTGCAAACGTTAACCGAACCCGAGTTGCAGACGTTAATAGAGCCCAAGTTGCAATTAAGCCCGAGTTGTAGACGATGGAAGGTAAAAAGGAATTAGGAGAGAGCAGCAAAAATCTGAGCAAGAGAGATGTTTTGGTTGCCAACAAAGAAATGCCCGAGCACAGGAGAGAAGAGCGACACCCTAATTTGGAGTTTGGAGGAAATACGCAATTTACGAAAATTGCCAAGGTACATTAAACCAGCTCTTCATTAATATTTGAGTAAAGTGAATGCATAGTGAAAAAGGAGCTTAGCAAAGTTGATATATTAAAGAAAAGATTTAAGGAGATATAAGGTAAAAGGAATATTTAAAAATAAAGGAGAACAATTGAAATAAGAAATCTGTTTCTGAAGAGAAAATGAATTTATTAAGATATTTGAGAAGAGAATTGAAATATTTGAAAAGAAGAATTTGAAGAAAAAATTTAAAGTGAAGAATGTGAGAAAAAATTTAAAAGAGAGGAAAGAATTGAAAGGGAAATAGATTGAGAAAAGAGAGAATTTGAAGTGAAAAGAAGAAAATTAAGAGAAAGAATACATTAAAAGAAATTTTTCTGAAGAGAAAGGAAAAATTGAATTGAAGAAGAATATTAAGTTGAAGAAAGAGATTAATTATATTAAGTTGAAGATTGAAGAAAAGAAGGAAATAATTTTATTTGAAGAATAGAATATTTGAAAAGAAATTTGAGAAAAGATTGAAGGAAATTAAATTGAGAAAAAAAGGTAAATTATTATTCAAAGAAGAATTGGAAAGAATTGTTGAAGAATTATTTTGAAGAAAAGAAGGAATTCTTGATTTATATTTAAAAATAAAAGGGGGAGAGATATTGAAGACATGTTAAAGGCACAAACAAATTATTGAAGATTTTTACTAGGAACAGAAATTAAAGTGAAGACATTAAAGATTGGTCAAAGACAAATTATAGAAGATTATTTCAAGGTATGAAATATATATATATATATATATATATCTTCTCTAAAGTTGATTAAAAAAGAAAAAAGAGAATATTAAAGAAGATTTAAAATATTGAATTAGGGAGTTAAAAGGTTTTCTATTGAAGAATTAAAGTGAATGTTGAAAAGAACATAGTCAAAGGAAATATTTGAAGAAAGTTCAAAGAATCAGAAGAATTGATTGACAAAACAATCAAAAGGAACTTATTTAATTATGACTCCATCAAAAGGTTCTTTCACAAAGTCACATATGATTAAAGAGGTAAACTTCATTAAGAAAGAATTTTGAAAGTAGAGAAAATATTGTCACAAACATGTTTTGAGATATAGTGAATCACCACAAGCAAATTAAACATAACCATAATTTTTGGTATATTGATTTAGGAGCCAGCAATCACATGACTGATAATCTATATTGGTTTGATTCTATTCAAGTGAAACAAAGTATACCAATTAAGATTGCAGATGACAAAATTTACCAAGTCCAAGGAATAGGCAATGTTGCACTTAGAGAATGTTCTTTATGTTCCAGGAATATCAAGTAACCTAATTTCAGTATCATAATTGTTGGATAAAGGAAGAACAATAGAATTCAAAGTCATCAATGGCAGTAAGAAATGTTTTATCAAAAGACAAAACAAGATTGAAGCCCTTGGGTCTTACAAAAATGGTATATTTGCTTTAGATGTGATAGCACTCTCTCAAAAACATTTAGATCAGCTTCTACCAGAAGAACAACATCAGAAAAGATATTTAATTGAACACAAAATTCTCATGGCAAAAGAACAAGATAGTGTATCAACAAAAAGTACTCTACAAACTGTTCTTGAAAGGATGATAAAGAAATTGAAAAACTTGTTCATTAGCATACTACAAAAGAGGGACACATATGATCTTCATAAGAGGACTGATATTCAATATGTGTTGAAACCTAAAATGGTAGATGTAAGTTGTGACACCAGTGATTTAAGGGCCATGAATGCATATGGTAATACTTGTATACACAATAAAGACTTGAACAGTATTGACGAGACTGAAATATTTTCTAGTGGTCACAATGAAAAACATATTATCAGGGATGTTTCTAGAATTGATTCAAACATTATAAATAGTTATGATGATTCAAATAGCAGCAGGGACAATAATGATATAAGCTATGTCGATGGTTTTTATTATTGTGATGACTTAATAATTACAAGTAGTATCAAAATAGGGGATGCCATGACAGGAAACAACAAATTCAGATTAGTGACAGGGAATGCTAATTTTTTAATACAAAACTATGAAGACAAAAGTTTGACAGGTACAGGTAACAGCTGGTATCGGTATTGGGACAGAGACAAGTACTACTTGAATAAGGACAAAGATGAAGATTAAAAAATGATCAAGGTACAACATCACCATGAAGAAGGACAAGAAGTGATCAAGAAGACCAAAGCAAATAAAGACAATGGATCTTATACCAAATAATGTAATATGGGGGGTGTTGGAGTTTATTACATTATTTAGTACTTGTAAATATTTTGTAAATAATTTGTAAATATGTGGTGTGAAAAGAGTCTTGTAAATATGAGTTATTTAGAGTTTGTCATTTAGTAATCATTAGAGGTTTGTCATTATTAGGATTCAATAAAATATATTTCTCTTATGAGAAATATGAAGAGTCATATCTCACGGATGGTTGAGGAGATGAATAGTTAGTTGAAGATAAAATGTTAAGAATATTTGCAAAGGCTATATGTAGAGGAATCGTATGAGACTTATGTAAGGAAATTTTAGGGCTTCATTGGTATTGGAATTCTGTGTTTATCTTCCATGAAATATGTGAGATTGTGTGAATACTTGTGTATGTCCTTTGTATGTGAGAATATTAATCTTGAAATTATTGTGTGAGATTGGGTTATATGCTAACAAAAATGTCCAGCTAGGCATTGGCCTCAAGAAGAGAAACAAAGATGTAATCAAGTTAAAGGCCAGGAGAGGAGTCAGAATGAGCTTCCACCATAGGAGGTACCTCCAAGACCTGTGCAGCCAGGCAGAATGTAGTGAAATCAATCCATTCACATTTCCAGGTGTTGGTGCCATGCTGGCTGCCATGTGTGCAGTCATGCAAACTACAACAATGGACTCGAAATATTTGAACAACTTTCTGCCACCTTATTTCTCACACCGTGAATTCTTAACCAGATGGCCTCCCTTATCCTATACATAATCATAAAACAATCTTTTTTTAAACTCTACAGATTAGCACTACAATAAATTATAATACACTTTATCCTTCCAGTGTTCCTTTATTTCACTCACAGAAGCTTTTAACATCAACAAACTTATGGTTGAACACCGCTACTTAACAAAAATACCTAAAAAAGAAAGGGATTTTTTTTTCATCACTGACATTATTATCAATTATAAATGGTAAGATGTTCTTCTTTGTACACATTTTCACTTTGGAGGTCACTCACTATCCATATTGGAACAAGTTCGTTCCGTTTCCTTTTCCTTTTTCATTTTGTTAAGCTTTTTGTGTCATTATACGATTTACATGAATAGAATATCAATTCAAATTTTCACTTTTAACTCTTTTTTTTTTTTACATTGAAATTTGTCGAATATTTATCAAGTAGTGATGTACACATCATGCCCGTTGTTAAATATATATCAATGTCATATTCTATCTTTACGCTGGTTAAACCATTACAAAATACTATAGCTGCATTTTGTTTTATTGACCAATTTCTAGTGTTTTCATTTGTGAGGTTCACTAATATGAGTACTCATGAAATACAAATGCCTAACTTTCTATAAAACATGGGCTATTCCAAGAGAACGTGTGATAAGAGAATGGCTTTTACAATATATTTGGACAGCCTTTCAAAAGTTGAGATTTGGAACTTTTGATGAAAAAGAGATTATATTACTCTTTGGATGACCAAAGTAGTTTGATGGGACTTCAAAAATACAGGTTACAGTAGCCAATAAGAAGGTTAATAGGGCCTCATCAACCAAAAATTAAAATTCAGAAATAACTCTAGAATTAGACCTAGGAAACAAAAAAATCTTAGTAACAGAGGATACCTCAAATGGGTAAACCCTGGACAAATCAATGTATATCTCTATTTTTACTTGGTTATATGGGATTGAAACTGGCTCTACCTCTATTACATCATAACCACATTGTGGTATTACAACAGCTTGACAACTATGCATATATTGTTTGACAAGATTCAAACCTGGGTCTCCTTAAAAGTTGAGGAATTTAACCAGTGGAGTTCATTCCATTTGATAAAATGAATCAATATCTTAAAAACCAGATAATACAAGATAATCATGTGAAAAAAATCATGTTAGCAGAGAACCACTAGTGGAGCCAGGGAAAGAGAGCCAGAGAAAGAACAAGACATTAATTTGCATCATTAGTTGGGAATAGAAAAGGGACCAGCATTGATGTCAATTGCCAGTAAAGTGCCAATACAGAGAGTGATGATGTCCTTAGGAGAAATGTATCATTCATTTAATAAAGGAATGGGAACATGGTATATTGCTATATAAGTCCACATTGCAAAATTTTCAAATATATTAGTGTTTCCAAAGAACAAATGAAATGATAAACCATCTGTATAATGCCCACAAATGATTTTGGCGCAGCTACTGATGGACACATGGAAGCAGTGTCAATCTGACTGTTTACAGTGCTTTTTATCAAACCATGGCTTCAAAGTTATTCCTCAAACCATTAACCATTTTTAAAACGTGGGTTGATATATTTAGAACAAGACTTCAAATTGCATCAGAATTGGGAATGGAAAAGAGGCCAGCATTGTTGTCATTTGTCAATCACCAGTAAAAGGCCATGCATTATTTAATAAAGTAAAGGAACTGGAACATGTTATATTACTATAAAAGTGCTGGTTGCAAAGCTTCCAAATGTAAAATGATAAACCATTTGTAAAATGCCCACAAACAATTTTCATGCAGCTAGTAATGAACCCATGGAAGCAGTGTCAATCTGGCTGTTTACAGTTTTTTATGAAAGTATGGCTTCAAAGTTATTCCAGAAACTGTTAACCATTTTATAAACTGGTGTTGATATATTTAATATTTGTTTCATGATTTCCTTGTGAAGCTTTATCCACTTCATTTTCACAAATTTTGTAAACCAACACTTTAAACTGCATCAGAGTTAGGAATAGAAAAGGAATCATCATTGTTGTCAATAGGCAGTAAAGGGCCAGTCCAGAGACTGATGATGTCCTTAGAAATTTATCAATCATTTAGTAAAGGAATGGGAACATGGTTTATTACTATATAAGTCCGGGTTGCAAAGTTCCCAAATATTAATGCTATGATAAACCATTTATAAAATGCCCAGACACTTTTGCTATGATAAACCATTTATAAAATGCCCAGAGACACTTTTGGTACAGATACTGATGGACACGTGGAAGCAGTGTCAATCTGTCTGTTTACAGTGATTTTATCAAACCATGGTTTGAGATTTATTCCTGAAACCGTTAACTATTTATAAATTAGTTTTGATATATTTATTTCATAATTTCCTTATGAAGTTCTATCAACATCACTTTCACAAACTTTGTAGAACATTTGTAAGGATTAGGATGCATCCTTGTTAGAGACATTTGAATCAGGCATGTGACAATGAACGAGGTCCACTTCAGAATGGACCACCCGAATGATGGCCATAAGTCCACACAAGAGCATGACAAATTGAAAATGAAGTTTGACAGCTGTGGGGAACATGCACTTTTGGAGAAGAGATTAGAATCTTAAACTCTTATAATAGGTTGGACTCTTGAGAGATGTACTTCAGAAAACAATTGAAATGGATATGATTGACTACTGCTTCTGTTGGACAAACTGCAAATTGAGAAATACATGTTGGATAAAAATTGTGTCCAAAAATGAACACTTTTCACATACTTCGAATGAATCCAACTTGCACAGTTGCTATCTTTAATAGGATAGAGCAAGATTATGGAATTCTGTGGACGTCCTTCCAAACAGGATCATTTTTTTATTCAAAATTCAAAGGAGAAATCTGTAAACATGGAAGAACCTCTGATTGATGGTTTCAGCTTTCCCTTATTCTTGTTTAAGGTTCCTCCCAGGATATTTGATAAGCTATCATTTTGTTGAGAAGTGTGTGTGCAGTTTTTCTTTCTCCCAACTGATAGGGCTTTCGTCATACTTGTCACATGTGTAAAACTTGACAAACATGCCCTTCTTAAGAATACAAGAGTCTCATCCTTGTCTGGCAATTCAATTGTTCTGTCCTCATATGTCATTTTTTTGATCAAACTGATTGATATCTTTGTTTATTTGAAGTTTTTGCAGATTTCTTAGCTGTGGTTTTGATTTTGAGAAAGATATTTATGATATCTTGTTTGTGCAGGCTACCAGTGGTTGCTAAATATGATAGGAAGCGAGCACTTTCTATGTGGGCACCTTTATGTGGTGGCATGGTTCCACATGAGTACCATGTTGAATTTGCTAAAGTTCGTTCATTGAGCCCCCGTCAGTTTGTTGAGAGGCTTGCAAAGGAATTAGGAGTAATTGGAGTGGTAGCGGGTAAGTTTTGCCCAGTATTCATGCTCTTTGAAAATGATATAAATTTCTTTGCTGACATTTGCACCTCATTTTTTTGGTTTTATTTTTTGCATTTATAATTAATTAATGCAACCCCTGAAGGAAGTTCCGAGATTTTCCTCTAGTCCATGCTCCACAAGGACCTCTGCAGATTAATTCCTAGATAGTTCTTAGAGCAATATTTGGTTAAATTGATCAAACCCAATTATTTGCAGGTGCAAATTACCGATTTGGATACAAGGCCTCAGGTGATGCATCAGATCTAGTTCAGTTGTGTGGGGAATTTGGTCTCAAAGCTTACATTGTTGACCCTGTAATGGATACCTTTGAAAGATCAATTTCAGAACAAGAAAGTATGGGAACAGATACACGAGAGAAAGGACAGGTCTCTTCTACTCTTGTCCGCAAAGCTCTAGCTGCTGGCAATATCAAGCGTGTTGAACAACTACTTGGTAGGAAGCATCGACTAATGCTAACAAGAGCCAATTATGTTGTTACAGAAAATAAGTTGGTAGCATGCAGATCATGTGTGCTTAATCAGCCACCGCGAGAGGGCCACTATGGTTGCTTAATAGTGATCAAAGATTGTGATAATGTGGAGACTAACTGCAATGAAAATGTTTTAGGATATGGTGATTTGAAAATAAATTCTTCACAAATAGAAATCACCGTACGTGAACATAACTCTTGGCTACCATTAGATGAAAATACTCGTATTGCCCTACAATTGGAAGGTCAAGAACATGCTTGAGTTAGATGCTTTGGATAATTATTTTTATTTGGAGGCAACATGTTTTAACTTAATTGTCTATTTGTTGGGCATCCTTCAGGCTGGCATAAAATGTAAATTGTGCAAGTTTTATGCAACAAGTGCGTTTAAATCTTATAAGAGCACAGATTGCTGTTAACCTGTTGCATAGTTGCAATCAAGAAAATATCATCTCATCTCAGCCATATAATTTAATAATATTCATATATTTTACAATTTACAGACAACTGGTAGGTTCCTAGTGTGATCATCCTAGTCATGGACATTGCACAATTGATACCAACATCTTGTATTGGATTTTCGGATGATCACTCATATTCTTAGATGGTATGATTATTCTGAATATTCCCTTCAAATTTGGAGGTCATCTGTAACTTTAATATCGAGATAAATGCGGAACCATCCTGCACGTTGAATATTTCAAATTGTTTTTATGGAAGGAAAGTACATGTATTGAAAACCTCTGTGGCTTGTATCCATTTGAATCTAAATTTTTTTCTGAGAAAATTTAATGTTTAATTAACTAAGATATGTTAAATGTCAGTAATTTCCCAAAGAATATTTTTTCTTAGAAAAGGTCAAATATCTCAGTCGCAAAGTTGCAATGTCAGTCAATTAGGTGAGCTATTTGTTGTCTCTATAGCAATGATGTGTGGCTAAAGACTCATTATAGAGATGAACCAAGAGCTTGTGAACTTGTAGTAGACTTCTAATGAACTATTTGCATGACCATATCTAGTAATGTTGTTGGTTATTTGCATGTTGGGAAATATTTGTTGTGTTATTTTAGATTTCTCTAATATGAAAGAGCCTGTAATTCAAAACCAGTGAAATTGAACTCATTAGTAGACATTGCCTTTGATTTTTGGAGGCAAGGAAATTCCGGCAGATGGATCTTGTCTCTGAAACCAAGGGGGGTGTGCTAGTCAAGCAAGTGCTCTTGTTGGCATTGTTACAAAACTTTATTCTCATAAACATAAATCATTCACCACTATGTAAAAATATCAAATCATTCATCCACAAATAACAATCCACAAATGAGACAAAGATAATACCCTTAAGATAGGGAAACACCAATAATACTCCTTAGGGAAGGAATAATTCCACAAGATTTCCCAAGATGAGAGTGCCACTTAAGGAGGGCAAAGTCCCATAAGCCACTTCATGGGCAAAGACGATTACATATGATTGATCTCTATGATGACTACAATGACAAATATCTATTTTTGATATACCCATCTTCTAATTCTACTATGGGGAGCCTACTACTAATATTATATTATATTATAATACAATCAACCTTGGGTTATGTGTGGCCCGTGCCAACCCTTATACAATATAATAATATATCTCCAAATATTTGTTCCTAGGTATCCTAACATGCCACCCCCCTCACAAATGTTTTGTCCTTGAAACATATGAAGAAACAAGATAATACGATTTGTTAAGCAATGTTAGCAACTGGTACCAATCTCGATAATCCATCCATCCTAGTGAAACATTGATTGGTGGTGGTGGTCGTTGATGCTGGTATGCCATTTTACCACTTGACTAACCAAATCTACTTTGTTGGCTACACGCTTCTACTACTTTATTTTGATAATTCGAATGATAGGTCCACTTGTTCTTTAATGTTGATGAACCAGTCTGAAAACCAGGATCACTATGTTTTCTTTGCTAAACACTGCCATACTTGGTGCCCTTCTGATTCCATGTAGAACCACAATATTGTTGCCTTGAGCCATGCCTCAAGATTGTTGCCACTTATGGTGGTATGGATGGCGATATGGTGCAACCTTAACTGGATGTTCTATCTTTTTTGACTCCTCAACTTTTGGCTCCATTGTTTTAAATTCTTCTACACATTGTTCTTTCATGTTCCCTTTGTTTGGTGTATCCTTGTGCTCTTCTAACAAAGTTTCCTTGGACTTTGCTACTGTTATTTCCATGGACTCAATTGTTGTTGCTTCTTCCATGGACTATATTGCTGCTATTACCTTCTTGGATTTTATTTTAGGTTATTCTATTTGTTCTTCAATTTGTTTCTCGACAACCACTTCCTGTTTTTCTTTGGATCCTTACTTCTTAAGCTGAGAAATATCCTGCAATGTTATCTTCTTTCTCTTGTACCATAACTTCATAAACTTCTTTTGCACATTAATGTTAACAGTACCCAAAAAATCTAACCAAAAATAACCAAGAACAATATCCTCGTCATCCATCTCAATAGCATCAAAACCTAAATGTAAAATATATTTATCCATGGTGATTTTCAAATCTTCAAAAAATTTAAACATTCTCACCCTCCAACTGTATATCGAACCTTCAACCTCTTAGCCAAAGCAATATTAATAAAATTATATATGCTACTATGGTCAATGGAATAATAACCTGTTCTTTTTGAATGCTTCAATGCACCTGCAAAATAGAACTTTTAAATGAATTTAAACCTTTTTGATCATTCTCTTGCTTTTGAAAATCTAAATATGTAGCTTCATTCTTCTTGTTACAAAACTTTATTCTCATAAACATATATCATTCACCACAATGCAGAAATATCAAATCATTAATCTAGAAATAATTATCCATAATAACAATCCACAAATGAGACAAAGATAGATAATACCCTTAAGGTAGGGAAACACCAATAATACTCCTTAGAGAAGGAATAACTCCACAAGATCTCCCAAGATGAGAGTGCCACTTAAGGAGGGCAAAGTCCCATATGCCACTCTATGGACAATGACATATGATTGATCTCCATGATGATTGCAATGACAAATATCTCTTCTTTATATATCCATCTTCTAATTCTACTTTGGGTAGCCTACTACTAATATAATATAATATAATATTATAATACAATCAACCTTGGGTTATGTGTAGCCCATGCCAACCCTTATACAATATAATAATATATCTCCAAATATTTATTCCTAGATACTATTTTCCTAAACAATTTACTAAATAGGATATTAGATCCAAAGTTTATCAAGAGCCGGATTCTCCTTATGCTTCAAGAGACAAAAGTAGACACAAACATACAAATACTTCAGAAATCACCTAAACATATTTTGTTCCCAAGATATAATTTTGTCAACATTAATTGACAACAAATTGACGTATTATGATAGGATATATACAGTATTTTATCATCCTACAAAAGCTTTGAAGGCTATTAAACAAAAACTCAAAACACCAGAAAAAGTTCCACTCGGCATTCTTTTATCTGAAGTGAGGATATGCAACAATAACTAAGAGGTCTAACTAACCAGTGTAATGATTTACTTTACACGGTGGAGGAAACAAAAATCTAAGATCAATTTGATTTAGGATGGGGTTTGGAATATGAAGTTATTCCCTTGTTGAACAGGGCCAAGATAAATTGCAAATGTCCTATATCCAAAATAGTTCCTATAAAGAGATAAAAATGAAAAATTAGCCGGGTCCATCTAAATTTGCCATATAATTAATTTGTTATAGGTATTAAAAAACTTGTGATTATTATCAAATGGTACAACTCGACTTGTTAAGTACCTGAATTTTAAAGACGAAGAAAAAAAAAAAAAGATTATTTTAACTTGTCATTTCATAATAAAAACAAAGCATTCGATAAGAAACTTTGGCAAACTCAAAAAAAATTGTGACAACCTAGAAGGAAACAAAAACATGTGTTTCTTTTTTAAAATTAAATTTGATAATAGTTTTAAAAATCGCGACCTATTGTGGAAACAAGACACAAGTATAATCCACATATAAATGCCTAAAATATTCTTAGTTTAATTAGAGAAAACAACAAATGATTTCATTATTAGCAGTTTCATTGAGTCATAGTACGAATTTTAAGGAAATGATTTTGTAATTTAAAAACATTAAAATCTTGGTTGACTGTTAATAAAATCAGACTTGAATTTTAAAAAATATACCTTTTTGTTTACATATTAGATTATTGCATTGTTGGAATTTGCACCTTTCTTTCAATGATATATGTTCCTTTTTAATTGGTTATACGAGATTGGAATGTACCCACCAGTATTAAGATTTGAACTTAGGTTTCTATCTTGAAAATTTATATTTTTAAATAATTGTGTTCATGTCATTTTGATATGTTATATAATAAATTAAGTGCTTTATTTTTTAAACAATATTGAAGGGGAAATAACTTGTTAATGTTGATTATTACAAACAATAATCTCATTAGCCAAATGAATTCCAAAAGCCAAAACATTTAGAAAAGCCTTTCACTTATAAAGAAGTTTTAAAGAAGTTTCAAAGGAGAATATACAATTATATGTTTACTTCATTTTGTTGAGTGTTAATGATATTATGGTTTCAATTTTGGACTCTTATTAGTGTCAATTTGGAATAGAGTTTCTAACATCAAATTCAAATGGACATAATTTCATTCATTTAAAAATATCTTAAATTGTAGACAAGTTTACTTATAACAAAATATCATTTTTTAAAATCTATAAGAATATTTTGTACATTTTTGAAATAACATTAGCAACTCACCTTTGAAGGGGTGATGAAATTAGTAGCAAAAACATTTAGAAAAGCCTTTGAATTATAAAGAAGATTCAAAGGAGAATATACAATTATATGTTTACTAATTTTGACGAGTGTTAATGAAGATATTATTATTTCAATTTTGGACTCTTAATAGTGTTAATTTGCAATTGAGTTTCTAAATCAAATTCAAATGGATATAATTTCATTCATTTAAATATATCTTAAGTTGTAGACTATAGACACGGAAAATTGACCTAGCCAAATGAGACAATTTTCCTTTAGATGTCTAGAAAACCTCTTAAAGTTACTAAAAGCAATTCTTGAGCTCCCCACCCCTTAGTTCGATCTCTTTTCCTAGCTTTGTTGAATTTGTGGTTGTCCCAGATCGATTGTGAATTCGTGCAATGTGCTTTTTTGTCGATCTGACCTTTAACGATCAATTTTTGTGAATTCGTGGTTGTCCCAAATCAATTGCGAATCCGCAATTGTCTCAGATCGACCACGAATTTGTAAATTTAGGGTTTTGCCATCAAAATCCTAACCCTTGAGTCGACCTTTGCCTTTTTGAGCCTTAGACCTAGTTTTTGAATTTGATTTCTTTCCTGCGTTGCCCTTAAAGCCTTTATAAATAGGGGCATTGAGTCTCATTTTGGCCCATCGATGATCCATCATCTGTAATCTATAAGTAACTAGAAATCCGTGATTTGTGAGCAACTACATTGACAAATTGATAGCAAGCAACGATACTGTGATTTGATAGCTACCATCATTTGTGATTGATTGCTTTAGGATTGAGTACAAGCAGATCTTTGCTTCACAGAAGGAAGGAGAGATAAGCTCACCCTAGGGGACATTCCCCTCTCGGTTGTTGCCTCCCCCTTTTTTCTCGCTTATTCTTTGCTTTGTTCTAGTTTCTATTTTATAGCCATAGTTCCTTTCTAATTATTTTGTTTGTTTTTGTTTTCTTTGGTTTTAGCCTTTTGTTTTTGTTTACTATCATTTGTTTAAGCATACACTAGTTAGCTTCATTTTACTATGTGCATTTTATTTACTGTTGTAGACTGCATTTAGATCATCATACTTCTCTTCTCATTTTACTGCTTGCATTTTATTTATTATTGTAGACTTCATTTAGATCATAATACTTCTCTTCTCATTTTACTGCTTGCATTTTATTTACTGTTGTCATATTGCATTTAGGTCATCATACTTATTTCCTCTTCCTCTAATCGCGAATTTGTGGTTTGTTCATATGGGGTGCAAATTTAATGAAACCCTCGTTTCGCCTTTCTTGTGCATTCCTGCATCTATTGAGAATTCGTGGTCGCCCCTTACAAGGTTTGAATTTGATAAAAATACCGTTACGAGTGTTTTCTACGCTTTCCTTAGCTCTTCTCCCAATTATTGCAATTTTACGGCCTTTACGTAAGGATTACGAATTTGGCTATGGTAACTTGGGAGCAAGCCTTCCTTCCCTTATTGTATTCCCCTCGTTTTGCAATTTTCTTCTATGTCTGCTTTCTACAAAACCCTCAATTCTATGCTCTGCATTTCTTCAACTTCCAAAAAGGTTAATACATTTTATGTTCATTTCATGGTCAGCTAAAAGGACCAAAGGGGCTTGACTACTGTGCCTGTGAGCCTAGTCTTCATAGCAGTCTAAACAGGTTATCGAACACTAACATTTTCTTTTTCCAAGATTTTTATCTTTTCAAGTTTCTCTCAAATTCACAATCGAGGTTTTTGGGGTGCAAATTCAAATTCGTTGTCACGATTTTTAGGGTTCGAATTCGACATAGGGACGAACATTTAAACAATTAAGTGCCTTGATAATATTTTAGGCAAATTTGGTTATTTTTCGTGTTTTGCTGTGTGTTTTTGTTTCTGTCTATTTTTCTATCAGCAATAAAAAAAGGAAAGTAATTTCAGTCTTATTTTGGAATTAAATATTATTTTTAAAAGGAGTCAAAGTTATTTAGTATCATTACCTTTGGCATTGAAATATCTTTTTGTTTCTATCCTTAGGTATTGAAAGTAAAATTTTATATAGTTTGCACATTTATGCTAGCTTGTTTGGGCACTTCTCTTGTGCCCTTGCTTAAAAATAAATAATTATTTTTTGTATCTTAGGAGTAGTTGTGCATGCAAAGGAAAAATCATATCTACAGTAAATGCTTGCATCTATGTGCTTGTCTCTGTGTTTTATTTTATAGCATTTTTTTTTTTAAAGAATTTGAAAATTTAATATTAAAACAAAGATCATTTACAAGTTGGTATGAGACTCCTCCCAGCCTTAGCTGACAAGAACATTTATTTACAACAGTAAAAGAAGATCTGCATTGGAGCCAAATCTCTTGAACCATATTTCTACAAGGGTTGTCCACCTATTAACAACAATAAAAGAAGATCTATATTAAAGATAAATCTCCTAAACCACATTTCTACAATGATTGTTCAAATTAGCTAAACACTCGATTTTCTCACCAACCTACCTAATCCTCTCATCCTCAATAGCCATGTCACTATGTCAATGAACCCCACTCCTTATCAGTACCCATCTTAGCCAAGAAGTCTGTCATTTTTTTTAGATCTCTACTCACATAAACTAGAATCACATCATCTAATTTCCTCCACAATTTCTTAATTTGGGTGACAAGAATCCTCAACCTCCATGTCTTCAAATCAAAGTTCCTCATGCAATCCAGAGCTCCTACCAATATTTGAGAATATGATTATAGGATTATCCTCTTGTAACCTTGTCTTACTGCCTAGATAGAAGCATATTTGATATCTAAGTCTTATGTGTTTTCTTTTATAGCATTTTTAGTTTACTACAAAGATGATGTTTCCTTTACATGGGCAACTACTTCTAAGACACAAAAAATAATTCTTTCTTCTTTAAGCAAGGGCATAAGAGAAGTGCAGAAACAAGCTAGCCTAAATGTGCAAACTATATGTAATTTTACTTTCAATGCCTAAGGATAAAAATAAACATATATTTCTTTTAATGCCTAAGAGAATGATACTAAATAACTTTGTTTCCTTTTTAAAATAAGATTTATTTCCAAAATGAGATTAAAAATTACTTTCCTTCCTTTTATTATTGATATAAAAATAGATAGAAACAAAAACACACAACAAAACATAAAAAATACTCAAATTTACCTAAAATATTAGTAGGGCAGTTAACTGTTCTAGCATTTGTTCTTACGTCAAATTCACACCCCAAAAATCGTGACTGCGAATCCAAATTCGTGTCCCAAAAATTGCGATTGCAGATCTGAATTTGCGTCTCGAAAACCTCAACCATGAATTCGAGCAAAATCTGCAAAGACAAAAAACTTGGAAAAAAAATGTTGTTAGTTTTTGAGGGCCTGCTTAGACCACTATGAAGACTAGGCTCGCAGGCACGACAGTTAAGCATCCCTAGTCCTTTTAGCTGACTGTGAAATGAACATAAAATGTATTAACCTTTTTGGAAGTTGAAGAAATGCAGAGCAAAGAAAAGAGAGTTTTGCAGAAAGCAGAAAATAGAAAAAAATTACAGAATGAGGGGAAGACAATAGGGGAAGAGAGGCTTACCCCCAAGTTACCGTAGCTAAATTTGTAGTCCTTACGTAAAGGGCACAAAATCACGATAATTGGGATAAGAGCTAAAGGAAGCGTACAAAACACCTATTACAGTATTTTTGTCGAATTCGTGCCCTATAAGGGGCGACCACAAATTTGTAATAGATGTAGGAATGCACAAGGAAAAAACAAGGGTTTCATAAAATTCGCACCTTGTATGAACTATCCAAAAATTTGCAATTAGAGGAAGAGGGAAAAAGTATGATGACCTAAAATCAATCTAACAATAGCAAATAAAATGCAAGCAATAAATAAGGAGAAGAAAAGAAGTATGATGATCTAAATACAATCTACAATAGTAAATAAAATACAAGTAGTAAAATGAGGAGAAGAGAAGAAGTATGATCTCAATGCAGTTTACAACAATAAATAAAATGCATATAGTAAAATCAAGCTAACTAGTGTATGCTTAAATAAATGATAGTAAAGAGAAACAAATAACAATACTAAAAAATAGAAATAAGCAGAAGAATTATAAAGGAACTACGGCTATTAAATATAAACTAGAACAAAGTAAAGGAAAAGCAAGAAAAGAGGGGGAGACAACAATTGAGAGGGGAATAGTCCCCTAGTGCGAGCCTATCTCTCTTTCCTTTGATGAAGCAAAGATCTACTTGTACTCAATCTTGAAGTAATCAGTCACAATGGATGGTAGCTATCAAATCACAATGTCATCGCTTGCTATCAATTCATTGTTGTAGTTGCTCCCAAATCACAGATTTCTAGTTACTCGTAGATTACAGATTACAAATGATGGATCGTCGATGGGCCAAAAAGGGAACTCAATGCCCCTATTTATAAAGGCTTTGAGGGTGAGGTGATAAAGAAATCAAATTCAAAAACTAGGGTTAGGGCTTAAAAAGACAAAGGTCGGCTTGAGGGTTAGGGTTCTAATGGAAAAACCCTAAATTCATGAATTCACGGTCAATCCGAGACAACCGCAAATTCATAAAACTTGATTGTCGAAGGTCATATCAATAAAAAATACTATGGAAATTCATGGTCGATTTTGGATGATTGTGAATTCATGAAATCTGACTGTTGAAGGTCATATCAACAAAAAACATAATGTATGAATTCACGGTTGATTTGGGACAATTGGAAATTCAAAAAAGATAAGAAAATAGGTCGAACTAAGGGGTGGGAAGCTCAATATTTGCACTTAGAAACTTTAAGAGGCTTCCTAAACATCTAAGGGGGAATTGAATCATTTGGTTGGGTCAAATTTTTGTGTCTACATTTCTCCCTTGTTTGATGCATTTATAACATAAAAAATACATCAAAGAAATGTGTAGACACTTGCGGGCTTGAAAAAACGAACATTAAAAGGGGTAGCAGGTTTATATGGAGGGATGGTGCAAAAATGATGTGATTTTCCACACACTTTGAAATTTTACATGCTTTACGAGGCAGTGATGACATCAATGTCCCCAAGGTTGAGGTGCCCCCTTGAGTTTCAAAAGGAATGTAAAATTTCTAAAGAAACTTGAAATGGCAAAGGGAGAAATATGAACAAGAAAAAGAAGAAAAATAAAAAGAAGAGAAGATAGAAAGAGAGGGATAAGGAGGGGATGGTGAAAATCAATTCATTTTCACTGCACAAAGAAGAAAAAGAGAGCTATGGAGAAAAGAAGAGAATGGTGTGACTGTAATGATTATGAGGGGTGAGGTCGACATCGTAGTAGACTAGGCATTGGTAAGCATTGAAACTTACCCTCTAGACTGGTTAGATTAGATTTTTATAAATTAAATTTATTTATTTTTATTTTTTTGAGAATTTGTTGCATGATGTAAATTCATGGGATAAACCATGAATTTGATTAGGCGCTCGACCAAGAACAAATTCACGGTCAGCTAAGAGCAGTCACGAATACGTGCCCTAAAAGAATGGGGTGCAAAATCAAAGAAGAAATATGAGGAAAGAAAGAGAAAAAGGAAGGAACGAGAGGAAGAGAGAGAGAAATTAGAGAGAAACTAGGAGAAGAATGATTGCACTATGATGGTTTGATTGTATGATTTTTATTATTTTTATTATTATGACATGAAACTAATGAATTTTATTTAATTTAGTTTTACAGCTAGATGTGCTTGGGAGTAAGGAGTGGTGATTGGGGATCTTGGAGGATGTGAGGGAGCTTACAAAAATAGATAGGAAGGTACTATGAACAATGGGGCTACTCCATTTGGTAAAGATACCTCGGGTTGAGGTGGATAGAGCGCTATTGAAAACACTCATCGAGAGATGGTATTCAAAATCATCAAAATTTTGGTTACTGATTGGTGAGATGACCATCACACTAGAGGATGTGTGGTGGATATTAAGGATCCATATTAGAGGTAGGGCAATTTATAAAACACAGGTACCTTGGGTGACATTACAAATATTATCAAGGGATCCAACACATGATATCTAGAAGAGGATTACATGTCGATGAGATGTCGGAGTGATATAAAGTTTATGCATTAACAACTGTGCTCTACCGGGTGGTGGTTGGGTTCTTAGTGTGCCACACCATTATGTGACACCTACCATGGGATTTGGTGGGGGTAGTAGTAGACATGTAGGACCAACAAGTGCGGTTCACATGGGACCCCTATGTATTGGCTTGCTTGTACATAATATTGTACAATGCCATGTACAAGTGACAAAGCAACATAATGTGTACTACTCTGCTCCAAGTATGGTGCTAGAAGCATATTGCAGTCTGTAGACCATAGGCATTGCCAGGATAATTGCCCAGCTTAGAGTGACCCAAAATGTATAGGTGGACCCGACACTTGGAGCGTGTCCAGAGGACATATGTTGGTATCTTGCCATTAGGGATGAGGGTGATAGAAAAAATTCGAGATCGCATGATCACCTGGCGGTTGTGGCAAAAAAACCCAGGGTGGGAAGAGGATAGCTATGAGCTAGCTAGGATGCAATGGATTAGGTGGGTTACTACTGACAATGACAAGCTAGAGCTGTATCACTTCACTCAGGTACAAAGGAAATTTGACATCCTGTAGGAGGTATTAGACTTGGGTGACTACTGGTTTAGACAGGTACAAAGAGATCCATCAGGAGTCGAGGGAGACCTTGATGTAGCCAAGTTTGTGAAGAAGGATCTTGATGATCCTTTGTATATTGACCCAGAGGTAGATTATGTGGGGGTGGCTTTTGGCTACAAGAGATGGTATAGGAGCATTATGCCCTCGAGGATTTTACTATCGATGCCAATGCAGAGGTACCAAATCATGGATCAGGGCATGCAGTTAGCATTCCAAGAGGCCATCAAACATACCATAGAGCGATGATAGAGGTAGTAAGATCTACCTAGGCAAAGGTATGTGGATGTTAGGGTGGAGATGGTGATATCCATTAAGACAACCATTACCATATCAGGCTTAGGAAGATAGGGGATAATAGGAGTTGCTCCCATAACTTTAGATGGAGGACCTAGTGGGATATTGGGTCAGGATGATCCAACTAGGCAGATGGAGGCGATGCAAGCTAGGATGACCAAAATGTAGTAGGATATGGACATGATCCAAGAGGATAGGTCCAAGAGGCTAAAGGGACTGCGGGGTGCTCACCATCATCACAAAGAGTGATTAGGCAATCATAGATCAAGACACAATAATAGTGAAGTAGGACATAGTGAGGACTGAGATAGAGTGCCTTAGTAGAGAGATGGGTTGGTATAGACATCTAAAACACATCATGTCAAGGCGACTACTCATATGGGACATGCTAACAGACCATATGAATGATCTTGGATAGCTCAAGGTGAAGTAGTGGTTTTAACCACTCAAATTGGGAAGAGTTGACTAACTCAGCCTTAGCCATGGTTGACACCCATGGTTAATAGATCTGGTCATACCTCAGATCCATGAATAGCATCAAAGCTATTTTGAATCCTAGGCTGAGCCAAATTTTGGTTACAATGACCTGGGCAAAGAGAATTCAAATAGTTTTGGGCGGGGAAGCTTTGAGAGTTTTCCTCCCAATTGATCCAACCTCTTGGATCTTGATCTTGGCTTCCCAAGCAAGTCAAGATTAGAGATTAGGAGTCCTATAAGATCCCCCTCCAAATTGGGGAGAATTCTGAAGAAAGTTTCCATTTGAATTTAGCGAAGCTCTATCGAAACAGATAGCAAATTGATAACCCCTTGAGGAGAGTCGAAATGCTACCCAATTGTGGAGTGACAAGCATGAATTCGTCAATGGACATTTCAAAGGACAAGGAAGCATAATCGCACAATAAAGCCAATAGAATGTGAAACTCAAAAAATTCGATTGCCAATCCATCTTGGTACATAGAGGCGACCATTGATCATCAATTTCTTGAAGAGAATTAGAAATCCAAGCCCTAATTACAAGAGTAAGGTTAGTTTCAGCTTAGTTGCGGTTGCAATCCATGGCTAATAGTGCTCACCATGCCTCAGACTCGTGGCTAGGGTTTAATCTCTGATCTCCTCCATTTTAGCACTATATTTGCCCTTTAATTTATGTAATTTTCTTAATTTAGTATAGATTTACATTTTAGCAGATATTTGACCTGTTAATTCTAGGATTTAGTGGAAGCTTTGTTTCCATTCCCTTTCATTTATCAATTTAGCATAGTTTCTTGTTATTTCATGCAATTCAAATTTCTAATGGCTTATTAGGTTGCTTATTACCTAGATTACATGCTTTCTTTCTATGCTTCATAGTAATATGATGATTTTATGTTGATCTTCATAGATTTACATATTTCTTATTCTCTTTATCATCATTTATGCAAGTTTCCATTAAAAGCCTCATCAAGAGAGGCCATCTTTACTTTTAATCCTTTATTGTTGTTTCTTGAACTCAAGGTTTACAGGATCCATTCATTTCAAAGAATTCAAGGTAGCAAATACCTCTTTCATGAGAGAAGAAGGTCACCATTGATCTTGAGCAGTTCATGTCTTTGTGGAAAGCCTACGAATTACACCACCCCCTCATTTAGAGGGTCTTCAATATTGTATTAATTGTATAAAAAATTGAGTATCCCTAAGAGGGACGTATATGTAATTTGTATTTGACAAAGTTTTAATAAAAGGAAACCGTATTTTCTTGTTAAATTCATTGTTGTCTATTCTTTATTGCTTTAATACTCGATTTCAATTGATGCACTAGTCGGGTGTATGCTTTATACGAGGTTACAGATGGAGATCACGATGGAAATCCCATAAATTTTTTAGGAACTGATGGATTTATTCTATTTTGTTATTGTAGGTGTTAGCCACGGTTAGCATCAGAGCAGAAAATAGGCAGGAAGCAGACTGCCTCTCCATCGAATGAGGACTCTAGGTAATTCTGATCCTCTATGTTTTTTTATTTTTGCTGTATTTTTGAATTTTTTTAGTTAATTAAAATCACATAGAAAATAGTAAAAGGAAAAGAACCATGAAAATATCATGCTATTTGTTAGCCGTAGCTAACAACCATGACTAGTACTGTTAGCTACGCCTATCAACCACAACTAAGATCTTGGCCCGCGACTCTGTCCTATGGCCAACACTGTTACTTGCGGCTCTGTCCCATGGCTAACAATTAGAGTTTGTTTGTAATGTTTGCCTATTGTGGCCCAATCAGAGGTCTGTTAGAACATTTTACTGTGCATTCTTTGAAACAATATTTAGTCAATTAGATGCATATTTATGAATATTAAATGCTTTTATCATTAGGTATTTAGGAAAGAGCATTGCATGCTTGGTGTTGCATTTTTACTTTCATGCAAAATTTAAAATGAACAAACACACACCACACACTATCTAAACGCTAGTGAGTTGGAAGTCATATCCAACCACTAGTAGGGTTCAACGACGGTGGCAATGATTTCCATCCATTGGCCCAACTCCCTAGAACCTTGTTATTAGACCAATACTAGATCTAAGATCCATCATAGCCCATGGAAAATATACATGTTTCTCTTTTTGGAGAGGTATATTGCTGACTGCGGGTGAACTGGGTGAGGATCGGGAGGACTTGTGCTCCTTGATTGTGTGTGGACTTAAGTACCACACATTATAGATTGGATTACGTGACCTAGACTTTCATTTTTGGGTTGTCGAACTACGAGTATACATGTGAAAACCCTTAAACTATTGAGTATATCATCAACAATTTCAAATACGATGAGAGTAGTTTAAATTTTCAAACACGAAGAGAGTAGTTTAAATTTTCAAAAAATTGCAAAACACATAAAACCAGTTAGGGCTCACAAACAAAAATTTAAAAGAGATAATAATCATTGTTTTCTTTGTTTACCTTAAAAATATACATGCGAGATAATATCACATCATAGTTGTCACACGGAGTAGTCGATCTTGGCACAGAACCGAGGTTAGAGCTGAGGCTCCACCCAATTCACAACACAATGCAAAGAACCCTCAATTACAAGATCCTCTCAAATGAAGTTCAATGAGCATTAGAGGGGATAAATTTATGTGTAGAGGTTCTCATCAGAATATCCCACTTAGAGAAGGCAATGCACATGCCTCACAAGACAGATATGAGTATGGAAGATCCCAACATAGGGCCTTCGAACATGGGAGCATTTATCACGATCGTACACCTCGTGGATCCACTGGATCCACTGAAGAGTACATCGTTGAAAGAGAAAACTTTAACTAAGTTAGTTCCCATCCATACTCGAGATAAGGGTAGCTCCAGGTCCCCATCAGTTCAAAATATACAAGTAGAAAATCTGCCCATTCAGGGGCAGGAAGAGAGGGATGCTTCAATATGCAGACCCTCATAGACTCCAAATGATAATCAACCTAGCAAGTTAACATTTGACATGTCTAAGATTGGAGTCAATGGTACACCACCACATGAGTTGTGGTGCACTAGACAATTGGATGGTCTAGATAGAGTCTTAGGGCGGCTAGGGTATAAATCCTCAGTTGCACATTCTCATTCTATGAGTTCTCATAGTGAGAGCATATGTCAGACCATCAGAGAGCTAGGAGAATGCTCTAAGCATCCTCATAGTGTAATTGGCCCATTGACCCACATGGGCATATAGTACAGACAATACCAGAATATGAATACCATCTACACAAAAAATGGCAAGAGTATGGTAAACCAGTCTGTCAGAGGTCATACTGATAAATCTGCTCAAACTAAACGAGTAAACCAAATATCGCATACGATCGATATTATAGATTGATCATAGAAACTGGTGTTAGAAAAATGGTAGTATATTCTACAAGATCGATTAAAGGATGTTTATGCAGAGCATGAGCGCCTAGAAAATGAGGATACACAGAGATAGATGTTCCTAAGGCAACATATTTTTGAGCAACACATGCACGAGCAATGTATCCTTGAGCAAAAGGAGTGTGCTGAGTGAGAGGATCGATTGGCTCAAGCCAATTTACCCCCTCGTAGTGAGTACAAGGAGTGCACTCATAGATGAGCTGCTTCACAAATTGATTTGTACCTTGAGCATATTGAAAATTGTACTCACCACACAAACCAAAACATAATGCAACATCAAGCATTGGAAAATCATGGGCACACACAGTACGAAGAAGAAGTGGAAGATGATCAAGAACAAGAATATCCTGAGATCTCCCTAGTAGATGTGGAGAATGATCCCATTTACCCACCTCATCTAAAGAAGAATTTACCTCTAAAGGCTCCTCGTGGACCTCTCAGAGAAGAAGAAATTCTATATTTAAAGGCCTATCAAGCCTTGGTAGACAAGGTTCGAGCAATAGAGAAGCAAGGGATGGCTTATCAAAAGCCGACCTTGAATAAGATTCATAACGAACCTTTATGCCCGTTTTTACCCATTCTAGCATATCTTGAGCACTTCGAGATGTCGAAGCTGGAGAAGTTTCAAGGAGAGGAAGATGCTCAAGAGCATATTATGAGATTTATGGACATGTGCTTTCAAATTGAAAGCAATGATGCTTTGTTGCTGAGAACATTCATCACAACCCTTTTAGGCCTTGCTTAAGAGTGGTTTAATAAACTTAAAAGGTATAACATAACCAAATTTGAATAGTTGGCTAATGTATTTCTTAAATGCTTCTCCTTCGACTTACAGTCTGGACCATAGCTGTAACCTGTGGTCTTAACTGAAGTTCAGTTGGCCTTCATCCGAGCCAAATCGATTTGAATGACCATTTGTTCTAGAAGAAGGTGATTAAAGGACGAAATATTCCAATCCAACTTATTTAACCACCCCTTCTTGATCTTGGCTTCTCCATGAATCCATCCCTAGCCCTAGGACATCCTATAAGAACCCCTTCGAATTAGGGCAAAGGAAGGAAGAAATTATTGGAGTTTAGAGCAATGAAACCTTATCGAATTGTGGACTCACTTGAGTGCATAGAGAGAGCCTTGTTGTCATCACCATTGTCAATTTGTCAAGCATCATGAAAATCATGCCATGGATACCATAAGGATCTAGAACACCAAGAAACACCAATTTGGGTAAACGGAGGCCCTATTCAACAATTCAACTGCCAAACCTATTAGAGGACACTGAGGCTACCCTTGATCATAAATTTGATAAGGAGAATCAAGCCCACTACCCTTGAAATTTGAGGGCAAACCTACTTGGTTGCTCACCATGGCTTTCAGCTACGGTTTATAATGCAGATCGCTCATCAGAGCTACGGTTTGCCATAGGTATAAGATCTCCTTACTGTTCTTGTTTTAGATTACTTAATTAGATTAGATTAATCATTTGCACGATTAAAATAGGGTTTTAGATATTTCTAACCCATAGATTTAGTGTTTAGAGTAATTCTAGTACATTAGTGTAGAATATGCAAGAATGGTTTCTTTTCATGCTTTCATGATCTATTTCATTTAATTGGACCATTCAATACTTAGCTGCAATATTCTTTTATGCATTTCCATGAATCTTTACTAATTTGACATAGTTTAGATGTATTTTTCATGCTTTCTTGATTATATGCTTTTCATGGATTTTTCATGCATCAATCCTTCAAAGGGCCTCATCATAAGAGGCTGCCTATTTGTATAACGTTCTTGTGTTGTTTCTTGATCATAGGAAACAGGTTTAAAGGGAGCTTCAATTGTTCAAACACCTTCCTCAACATGAAGAAGAGGGTTAACTCCACCCTAGAGCAGTTTGTGACTATTTGGAAAAGCAATAATAGTGCACCTACCCCGTTGAGGGTTTTGGCATTGTATTGATTGTATCAACATTTGGGTGACCCTAAGAGGGGTATTATTGTAATCGAGATTCACTTCCAATATTAATAAAAGAAACACGCATTTCATTGTTATATGCAATCTTGTTATCTTGTCATGCTTTTATGTTGATTTCCATTAATGCAATAGCTAGGTGTACACATTTTGGGATAGGTTAGAATGCGATCACGACAGAACTCCACAAAATAAGCGATCTAATTGTTGTTTCTTGATTTTTGGAAATGAAGGTATAGACCGTAGTTATCAGCTACAAGCCAAAAATTGAACCGCAGGTTCAACATGTAGTTTACAGTGCAGATCACAAACTAGACCCGTGGTTTACATCTGACAGAGTAGACAATAGAAAACAGAGTACAGATCGGATGAGGACCTAAGGTAGGCCCCATTTTCACCCTCTGTGTTTTTTATTTATGTCTGTGTTTTCTAGAGAACAAAAATTGAAACATAAATTTACTAAGGCTAAAATGAACTGAAAATGGATTAGGTCCTTAGGTTTCTTTTTCTAAGTTTTTGATAGGTGTTTCTAGGAACATCGGATAAGGAGTTCTATACTGATCTAAATTGAAAGCCAATTTAAACTAATAATATCATTCAACACTTTTCAAAACACGATAAGGAGTTCTATACTGATACAAAATATCATTGAAACAACATCAAATAGTTTAGGACTCACTTTTAAAAATTAATACGAGATAAACACTATTGTAAACCTTGTTTGTGTAATAAAGAATAAATATAGACGCTAGGTACACCATGGTGGAGACACGAGGTGGTCGACAAAGGCATAGATTGAAGCCCATGACCAAGCCCCAACAGATTCACATTAGCACATGTCGAATCCTCGCCCACATGCACTTCTCGAATGTAGTTTGGCAAACATTAGAGGAGACAATTTGACAAGAGGGGAACTTACTAAGCATACCCCCAATAGAGGAGTTTTTGTGCATTCTTATAGGCACAAAATAGAGTGAGGAGCCTCTCAGCATGAGGGCGTTCCACTCGAAAGCCATTACCAGGATCACATTGCACGTGTATCCACAGGATCGACTAAAGAGTATGTTATACAAGGGTCTAAGTTAGTACCCTTACGTCATAGGTCTATAGGAGGATTCGTGGCTCCACCTTCAGAGTACAGATGAGATCGAGATCCGCCCATTCAAGGGCACGCAGACAAGGCCACTGCTAAGCATAGGCTTGTGCAGACTCCCACACATGGTGAACATTGAAAGAGCACTATTGATAAGGCTAAAGTGGGAGCCAATGACACAAAACCACATGAGCGATGGAGATCTAGATAGTTGGATGGCTTAGGTAGCGTCCTTGAGCAGCTAGACTATAAGCCTTTGGCTCCGCCCACTCGTGCCTCAAGTGAGTGTAGTGTGAGTTCTATTAGGACTGCTAGAGAACATGGAGAAGCTTCTAAGCACCATCATGTGATACATCCACCATACATACATGGTGGCACTGAGCACAGAGTTCAACATGATGCCAATACTATCTTCACAGACAAGGGAAAAAGCATCGCAAATCAGTCAGATGGGTATAGAACCCATAAAGTCACTCGCACAGAGCATGCATACTAGAGGCCTGTCATGGCCAATGACCTTGATAGATCACACAGACTAGCATCTGAGCAGTGAGGAAAACTTCTCCAAGATCAATTTGAGGATGCTCGTCTAGAAAGGTAGTGCATTGAAGAATAAAATCTTCAATCATAGAGGCTCATCAGAAAAAGACTATACGAGTAGTGCATGCATGAAGAATGCATCCTTGCACAAAAGGAGTGCATAGAGCAGGAAGATAGGTTAGCCAGGGTTGGTCTATATACTCATGTGGAGAATAGAGAGTGCATTCAGAGAAAGGCTTTTTCACAAGCCGATGTGTAGTAGGAGCGCAGGGACGCTCATACTCATATTAGTGCCCTACCAAGAGAACGACCACCACCGTTCGAACATGAGAGGAAACAACAATATGAGGAAGAATAGGGAGTAGGAAACGATCAAGAGTACCCTAAAGACTCCCAAGTTGAGGAGGAGGAAGAGCAACACCCTCCACCTTGGCAAAGAAAGAATGTACCTCTGAGACCACCCCCACGAAAGCTTAGGGAGGAGGATTTTCTATCCTCGAAGGCTTATAAAGCCTCAACAGCTAAAGTAAAAGCGATTGAGAGGTAAGGTGTAGCTGTTCAGAATCCAACCTTAAGAAAGATTCACAATGAGCCTTTGGACCCCTCGATACCTGCTCCTACCTATCTTGAGCATTTTGTTATGCTTAGGCTAGATAAATTTAAAGGTGACGAAGATGCACAGGAGCATGTCATGGGATTTTTGGATGCCTATTTCTCAATTGTTAGAAATAATGCCTTAATTTTTCACACATTTGTCACAACCCTCTCAGGCCCATCTCAAGAGTGGTTCAACCAGCAAAAGAGGCACAAAATTACCGATTTCAAGCAACTAATAAACACTTTCCTTGAACGCTTTTCTTTTGGCGTCAAGAAACAGGCCAACATTTTCAATTTGGTTGTGTTATCTCAACACGATGATGAGCCAATTGAATAGTATGAAAAGAGATGGAGGAGGTCGATGGTGAATCTACAATTCCTTATTCTTGCTAAGGAATTTACTTGAATGTTTACCAAGAGTTGTGCCAAGCACATCTCGCTATTGTTGTAGTTGTAGCAGTATTCAACATTCGAGGAATCTTTGGCACAAGCCAAGGTGATCGAAGACATCAAGTTGCAAGAAGGTAACTTGAAGCTTAAGAAAAGGAAAGAGGGGCCTAATAAGAGCTCCATGAAGCAAAAGGGAAAGCAGGCCCACGTCAACAAAGTGGTGCTGAACCTCCAAAGAGAGGATAAAGGGCAACAAAAGCAAAATTATCACACCCAACCTCCTCCTGCGTAGTACGAAAAGCGTAATAATAACTATAAGAGCAAGAAAAAAGAGCAACGTATACCTTGCCAATTCATGCCTTTGACAGAATCGTTGACATTGATATTTCACAAATTGTGTGAGGCCAAGGCAATCAGATTACCCAAAATCAAGATGGTCGATCCAAATCAACCCAAGTCAAAGGGGTACCAGGATATGTTTTTCATCTTTCACCAAGCGAAGGGTCATGACATTGAAGTATGTTGGTCCTTCAAATATATTATGCAAAACATGATTGAGAAAGTTGAGCTTGTAGTACCAAGTAATCCAATAGCACCTGACAACCAGAACATGGGGATTTAAAAAAATCTACTTCCAAACCATGAGGCACCGCGTAACAATGTTGGTCACGTCAACCAGGTGCGCATCAAACCGCCTACCCAGGGGTTTTTTTGTATGGTTAATGTTGTCACAAGGCATGGGAGATATGAACAGTCAAATCAAACATGTGTCCCCATAATAATACAAGCCACGTCGAATCAACAGTCGACGCAGAATATTCCAAGTCCACCAACGAGACTTATGGTGACCATACGGAGTAGGTTATTCCAAAACCTATAGATAGCTCCTACGAAGCTGTCTATATATGAACTGATACAGTAGTCCCCTAGGCACAGGGAGACTCTCATCGAAATTTTGAGGTCTATAGAAGTATAATCCTAGGATGCTCAAGCGTTCACAAATTTTGTGGGACATGTATAGCAATGCCAAGAACCGACAATCCAATTTTATGATCATAAAATTAGGATAGTTCCCACTGATATGGCTGACTCGCCGCTACATATTATTACATGTATCAACCAAATGCCATTCAAAAGGGTCTTGGTCGACACTGGTTCATTGATCAACATCATAATGACCAAGGCATCGAGTCCCTTGAAGTTGCCTAAATCACATATTGTACCAACTGCATTCACGTTGAGAGCGTTTAATGATGCGTTATGTTCAACGGTTGGCACGATTGTCCTACTTATTTAGGTAGGCCTAAAGACCATACCTGTGATGTGTCATGTGATAGAAGGTGCCATGCAGTATAATATCCTGCTAGGTAGGTCTTGGATTTAGGAGATGCGTTGTGTTCCCTCGATATTACATCAATGCGTGAAGTACATTCATGAGGGACAAGTTCACATGGTGCCGTAAGATGGAGAACCATTTAAATTCATGCACATGGTTGATCTACCAGGGGGTTTCATACTCCCATAAACACACTTGGACATCTGGCCAACATCACCAGTTAAGCATCCAAAAGAAAAACAAAGAGTATGTGTTCAACCATCGATATCTGTGTCACACAGATCTGAGCACACTACTGCTACTTCCTTGAGACCGATCACATCAATGATGCTTCAAGACAATAGGAAGTTAAATGTGAAATTGGGTGAAAAATAGAAGAGACATGCTTGAACCAATCACCTAGGAGGCTCCCATTCCCATGGAAGTAGAGGAATCCCAAGACATAGCCGAGGAGGTGCCTTAGCCTGCATTTCCTGCATCGTCAACAGGGTCATCCGCACCGTGGGTGACTATACATCTCGCCAACACAGGGTTAGGTGAGTATATTGTGCAGAATGTAATATTCGAACTTATTTTGGAGACTACACAAGATATGGACAGACTGCATGCCCATTGGTTTCTGGTTGGATCAGTGGTACCATTGGGAGAGCCACATAATTAGACTAACTTTATTTACGCTGGGCTGGATTAGCTTCCAACATGAGAGCCCATGGATGAAGATAGTGATGAACCTTTCGTAGTAAATATTCATTATTTATCCAACCTGGAGTACTCCATTCATATTTTTGAGTTGTATCACTAGCATGGGTATGAACTTGGTATATTTGAACAAGGGTGTAGAGCTCCGTTTGAGCCATGTTATCAACTAGAAATTGATAGGTTTAGGCTGGAGTTATAGATACAAGCACAATACGATTTGCTCATAGCAACCTTAGACCACTTGTACCTTAGTCTGAGAGACGATGTGGACTTCAACCCATATCACCCTAATCTTTCCAGCTTTTGGAGGACTAACCCGATGGTATCTACCATTGCTTCTGAGCCACTTGAAGAGCATCATGAAGGACTCCTAGAGTAGAATAACACAAAACAAAACCCTAGAGACAACCTGGATCATCAAATTTGTAATGCCATCAATTACACAGGTGTGCAGGGGCATAACCCCATAGTTTTAAGCAATCTCAAGTCAAGAGATCTATATAGTGATGATGGAGAGGAGTCCACCTCCGAGATAAGTGGACCAAGTTATGGTGCTGACAGTGAATCCTTAAACAATGATCAATATGAGAATGAAGTTGAGGTGGCTTATCTAAGGCCTTTGTATGTGCATCATTTACTGATTACATAGTTGGTACATGTTACCGAGGAGATCCTTCCCAACATTGATCATTTTGGGGAAGAAGCAGAGCTAGATTTATTGGTAGTATCACATTTACAGTATAGTTATCCGATTGTTCCAGATAGTGATGACAACAATAAATAAGTCAGATTCATGGGGCCCCACTTGCTAGAGCACCCCATAGGAGTAGGAGTGAATGATGGGTTCTGGTTGTTTGATAGTGACGAAGAAGATGAGTTAGAGAGGGCCTACCTTGGTCCTCCTTATTTGCATTACCATCATCAACCCATCGACATAGATGAGGTCTATCGTCAGTTATGTGTTGGTCCTCGTATGAGAGCAAGATGATTAAACCTGGATAAAATTTATCGGTTGGTTAATCCCCTTCCACTAACCTACATGGAGCTCCTTGAGCCAAGGTATCCTATGTTGCAATCAGTGCATAGTGAGGATCCAGTTGTCCGTACTTCACATAGAGAAGATCCCTTTATGCCTATGCCATTAGAGCCAGATCATGGGTATGAGGACTAAATCGATTATGTAGAAGTTTGTCTATGTGGTTCTGGAGACCAATACCATTCCATCAATATGGTCTCCATTGATTTGACCACTCCACTCCACAATCCAACAGATCCATCTAAACCGTTGCATCTCAATGTAGATGCTATCAACTGGGATCATGCTGACTCGCCTATAGAGCTTGAAGATTTCTTCCCTAATGAAGAAATGTTGCAACCTTTCCATTTTGTGCCAGGTTGTGCTTATGATGTGTATCATGCTAAGGATGCTTCCAACGTGGAACCTATGAACCCAGTGGATGACATCCATTTGATTCCTATGCCTCATCAGCTTGAGGAGGGATCGCATATGTCAGTAGAGGAAACCTTCGAGGTGGATATCAACAACGATCCCACAAATTCAAAGAAGGTTAAATTTGGAGAGAGTCTCACTCTAGATGAGTGGGCCACCCTCATCTCTCTATTGAAAGAGAGACCAAATCTATTTGCTTGGACGTACAAGGATATGCTAGGTCTAGACCCAAAATTGGTTACTCATAACCTTTCGCTAGATCTGACGAAGAAGTCGATCAAGCAAAAACTTAGAAAGATGCATCCGATAGTAGCCTTAATGGTGAAAGATGAGCTATAAAAGATGTTGGATGTAGAATTTGTAATTTCCATCGACTATCCATAATGGGTGTCCAATATGGTACCCATAGGAAAACCTGATGGAAGAATCCGTATTTGTACGGATTTTAGAGACCTCAATAAGGCAACACCCAAAGATTCATTTTTGTTGCCTAATATCGATGCTCTTGTGGATGCAACTATAGGTCACGAAATGCTCTCCTTAATGGATGGTTTTTCTGGTTACAATCAAATTCGGATTAAACTCGAAGACCAACATAAAATCGCATTTATAATGCCATGGGGAACATTTTGCTATAAAGTTATGCCATTTGGCCTCAAAAATGCTGGTGCAACATACCAGCGGGCCATGACATACATTTTTCATGACTATATGCATAAGATTCTAGAAGATTACATGGATGACTTGTTGGCCAAGTCATTGCTATGTGCTAAGCATGCAGAGGTCTTAAGGAAGGTCTTTGATCGCCTAATAGAATATAATGTTAGGTTGAATCCTAAGAAGTGCGTATTTGGTGTAACTTCTGGTAAGCTATTAGGATTCATCGTCTCAAAGAGAGGCATCAAAGTTGACCCAATGAAGGTCAAGGCTATCTTAGAAATGTGTCCTCCCTCCAATATTAAAGAGTTAAGAAGCCTTTAGGGCAAGGTAGCATCGATAAAGTGATTCATCACTCAGTTATCAGATAAATATCAACCCATGAATTGATTTCTACATAAGGGGGTCCCATTCAATTGGGATGAGGATTGTCAAGCAACTTTCGCTAAAATAAAGCAATACTTGGCGATGCCACCAGTGCTAGCTCCACCAAGGCCAAATGTGCCTTTTCTGCTATATATATCGACGATCGACTTTGCATTAGGGACCATGTTAGCCCAAAAGAATGTGCAAGGCAAGGAACAAGCCATATATTATATTAGTCGAACCTTGGTGAGTTACGAGCTAGGGTATGCATATGTGGAGAAACTGTGTTTAGTAGTAGTGTTCGCTACAAAGAAATTATGACACTATATGTTGAGTCATACAACATATGTTATATCAAAACAAAACCCTTTGTAGTACATGATGAGTAAGACGTATCATAATACGCATACTACGAAGTGGATCATGCTATTGATAGAATTCGATCTAGAATTCATAAGCTAGAAGTCCATTAAGGGATAAGTCATAGCTGATCAATTAGTTGAGGCACCACTGTCAAACAGTAGGCCTCTAACCATAGAGCTTCCGGATGATGTAGTCTTCGTCGTATCTAAAGCTCCCAAACTCGAAGAACTAGAGAACAATGCTGATATGACTCTATTATTCAATGGTTCGAAGTGCGAGCAAGGGGGTGGTGCAAGAATAGTGTTTTTCATGCCATAAGGAGCTCCTATGCCCTTGTCATTTAAATTAGAATTTTTATGCACCAAAAACAACGTTGAGTACGAAGCCCTACTACTGGGCCTCCACACAGCCATCGCCATGAATATTAAAATATTAAACATCTTTGGTGACTCCTTGCTCATAGTAAATCAAGTTAAGGGGCTCTTTCAGTGTCTATGTCCCGTACTAAAAGCCTATAAAGATATTGTAATTACGTATTTAGCTAAATTGGAATGGTATGACATCGAGGCAATCCCTCATTTGTAAAATAGGTTTGTAGAAACAATGGTGTCTTTGGGATATTTAATCCCTCAGAATCCATCTGCTGATTTCACTACCATTCATGTTAAAATGCTCTCGCATCCTGTAGCGGAGCGAGAAGCCTTTGATAATAAAATGTCAGTCAATATGATTAGCGCAGAACCAAAAGTTGAATGGTTCTGCAGAGTTGAAGACTTTTTGAAGAAGGCACCCTGGGGGTCATTAACCTTTCAGAGTTCGACGGGGAGTGGTACTACCATTCACCATAGGGTTGTTTCCTAATCTGCATTTGCAAAAGTAAATACGTAGGGGGAGCAAGTCATCTTAGCAGTCGAAGCTGAGGTTTATCAAAACTGGATGTCACAAATTCAAGACTTCCTAAAACTTAGTATAATCCCAGAAGGATTGTCACGTGCCGTGAAACACACATTTAAACAAAAAGTGACTAAATATGTCTTAATAGGAGACATCTTGTACCACCAAGGTTACGATGGAGTTCTCCTTCATTGTCTAGAGCCCCAAGAGTCATCTTGGGCAATTTCACAAGCTCATGATGATACATGCGATGGCCATTTTAGCGGCATGGCCATCATCAAGCACATCCTTTGAATGGGATACTATTGGACCACTATGGAGAAGGATTGCAATGTGTATGTCAAGAAATGCATCAAATTTCAGCATCATGCTAATCTTACGCACTTGCCATCATAGGCCTTACAACCCATCCAAGCGGCTTGGCCATTTTCTCAGTGGGGACTAGATATTATAGGCAAGATCTCTCCCTCGTCATCAGGCCGACATACATTTATTATCATGGCTATTGAGTATTTTACAAAGTGGGTGGAAGCAATACCCTTAACAATGACAACTGGATCTCGTATAGCAGAGTTTATACTAGAGCATATCATAAGTCATTTTGGGATTCCATCCAAAATAATATCGGATAATGGAACGTCATTCAAGAACAAAACTGTGAGAGCTTTGACATCTAAATATAGAATCAAACACAATTTTGCGACTCCATACTATCTGCAAGAAAACGGGTAGGCTAAAGATTCAAATAAGATAGTGGTGGCCATCTTGAAAAATATGGTCCAAGAAAACCACAAAGACTGGCATATCTAGCTGCCCCTTGCATTATGGGCTTACAGGACTAGTATTCGGACGCCCATTGGGGCAACACCATTCTCACTAGTATATGGCACTGAGGCCATTATGCCCTTGGAATTGGAAATTCCAATACTACGTGCATCACATTGAAAGAGTTCATCGATGACGACACCGCGTGAATAAGCTCGACTGGATCAACTGACGCTGCTTGATGAACATCGCGTGAATGCCCTGGAGCATCTTCACATTTATCAAGAGTGACTAAAATGAGCTTACAATATCAAAGTCCACTAGAGAGACTTTGAGGTTGGGGATCTTGTCTTGAAAGAGAACCAATAGAACTCTAATTTACCGCTAGATATGTGAGACAAATTCGCGGCTAATTGGCTAGGACCTTATATCATATCTAAAAATATTGGTCTAGGTACCTATCGCCTAACATCGCTAGGGGGTGTTGAAGAGCTTGAACCTCTCAACATCATCCATATTAAGGCATTTTATGCTTGAGAGCATAGTAAAAGGCTCCAAGGGTTGCTAAAACCACTTGGTCATGTCAGTCAAAAAGCTCCAAGGGTTGCTAAAACCGCTTGGTCATGTCAGTAAAAGGCTTCGAGAGTTTGCCTAAAACTGCTTGGTCAATCCCAAAGGCTTCGAGGGTTGCTAAAACACCGCTCGATCATCCTAAAAGGCTCCAAGCTCATCTATGAGTAGTTTGGTCAATCAAAAGGCACCAAGAGTTTCTAAAAAACTGCTTGGTCAACCCAAAAGCTCCAAGGATTCTTAAAAATTGCTTGGTCATCCCAAAATGCCCCAAAGGTGCTCATAATCCTTTTGGTCAATCCTAAAAGCTCCAAGGTTTCCTAAGAATTGCTTGGTCAATTTAAAGGTTCCAAAGGCACGTACTCACCGTTTGGTCAGATATGAGGCTCAAAAACTCATAAAAATTATAAAATCAACAAAATCCAAAAAAAATTGGTAAAGCATAAAATCCAAAAACATTTGCATTTGCATTTGACATTTTCATTCACACATGCATTCATTTCATTGCATTATGAATAGGCATTCATCATCCATTGCATTCCGTAATAGAAAGCATTGTGTTTGTCAGTCTTACAAATGACACCATGTTTGTGTTTCAATCATGCGCCTCTGCATTTATCATAAATCCATCAGTCATGTGAGTAAATGTGTTTTTCAACACAAACCATAATGTTGTTATGAGAGATATACTCAAGTTTTTCGGTCACCCAACCATACCTAGATGTCTTATCAAGAGTTGATAGAAAGCTTACTTTGCTTTTGTAGCTGAGGTCCAGTTAGTATAGCCCTTAGCATATCATAATCCTATCACTAATCAAAAAATTAAATAATCCTAACAAGGACTAGGGGAAGATGAAAGCCACAAAGCAGGACCGGGTATCCTGAGGTGAAAAGAGTTATTCTTGCTTATCCCTCTATGCGAATGGTATGGGAAATGTTGGCAGTTGGCAAAAGGACAGGTTAGTTCCCTATTCATAATCCCTTGCTTACGATAAAATGAGCAATATCCTAGAGTGATATCCCACATCAATCCTCAAGATTGATACCCTATATCGATATCATAGATCGACTTCCTAGATTGATATCCCATATTGATATCATAAGATCGATATCCTCAATCGATATACCAGAAATAATTTCCCCAAAGTAAATCCCCTAAAGGAAAGTTTCTGAAGAAAAATATCAAATGTAAATGCCGAAAAGTGAAGATCAAATGAAGATCAAAAAACAAAATCAAGTGAAGATTAAATCAAGATCAAATGAAGATCATAAATCAAAGTTCGAGTGGAGATCAAATGAAGATCAAGAATCCAGTTCAAAGAGAGATCAAATGAAGATCCAAAGAAAGTCAAATTCAAAATGGATTCGACTCCCTTGCTTCACCACATATGAGCAAGTATCCCAAAAATTGAAGGATAGAAAGGAATGAGCCTAAATCCCTGGAATTGTCGACACTATTGTACCTTACGCATGATGATATGTCTGATGCATTAGCACCTCGCTTATGAACAAGACCAATGTTTGAATGTGGAAGAGCTAGCTTCAGGTGTCCTGCATCGCCTAGTGGCTTAGTCCAACTGAAATCTAAACTTAAGATTAGATAAACACTTGTGGATCCCCTATCTTAGCAATGGGCTGAAAGAATCCCGCCTGACATCGGGGTATGCTTGTGCCTTATCTTAAAATATTCATGTGCACACATAGGGATAATGAACAATTAGGGCCTATCCTAGCGAAAGCCTTATATCTCAGAAGTCTAGTGTGGTTAGTATACAACTTTTGATAAGTCAATTAGGGTGTTTGAGTCTCATGGAAAACCTCAAAAATCTCTCTAATAGCAACAAATGTCAAATATCACAAACCATTAAAGGTGAAAGTCATTGCAAATTATCAAATTGCAAAGTATCCAATAAGCGATATATCATTACATAAAGCACAATCAAGATATAGGATAGATACTGGATGGATATCAAAAATGATATTTAGACGACCACTGACTATATCGTGCATATCATTCAAAGTGCAAAAAGAAAATAGAATGACATATTGCATTATTCGCATCATAACATCGCATATCATGGCATTTCATATGTGGGTGATTAATTGATCAAATTCTTATTTTGAGAATTTCCAATTACATTCATGATTTTTACACATTCTGTGGTGTCATCCATTAGATTGTTAAACACATATTGCATTCATTCCTTATGTTTTAAGTGATTAAAGCATACAGGTTCATTTACATTAGATTACCATCGTGTAAATAAAGCATTACATACATTAATGCATACAATAAAGCAATATCAAATATGCGTAAAGAGATAACATCGCATCCATATGCATCCATCATATCACACATCTAAGCATCTAGATCACTGCATATCATCATCATCATAAATTAAATAGCTATCTAGTGCATGTCATCCATACATCACATCACATAGCATCAAATTAACATAAACATTGCATCCATGTGCATCAAATAAACATAAAATTAAAAATACACAAGGACACATAATGAGCCATAAATGATCAAATCATATATATATGTGTCCAAAAGAGTACATCAAGAGTACAAAATACCTGCAGGCTACAATCGTGTAGGTCCTAGACCTTACACCAAAAATGATACATATACAAAAATGTAGCTTGGATCTGATAGAGCCCTAGCTCTAGCCTGCTCCTCCTGAGCTGGAGCTCTCGTCGCCTCCCTCAACCCTATGCTTTGGAGCCTGCTCTGTAGTCGGCTCTAGTGCTTGCTGTGTGCCCTATTGAGGGCCTTGTGTGCCACCTAATCCAAAGAGGCCTAGCACATGGGATACTGGTATCTCTGTGCGGTGAGACCTGTGACTAGAGGTCGTAGAAGACTGATCGGTATCTCTAGTCCTGGTATGGGAGCTGCCTCCATGTGTGCTAGAGGACCTGTGTGTCCTCTCGATCCTGTGAGTCCACTAACTAGAGCTCATTGTGGACTACCCCGTAGTCCTAGACCTAGTCCACTGAGACCCCATAGCATGTGAATCCTCTGGGACCTCCCCACCTATCAACCTGATGTGACCCTCCAGCTGGTCTACGCGAGCTACCCTGGTTGTGTACCTAGCATTGGCATCCTCCAATAGGTCATATAAGAACCAAATCTCTAACATCGAGTCATGACCACATGGTAATAATGATGAGGGTGTAGCTGGAGATACCATAATAGCATGAAAGGATGAAGGATCCCCCTATGTACCCTGAGCTAGTCTCACTCTATGATAGCCTCACCCTACTACACTAGTGCCACATCACGTGCACTAGTGAGATTACATACCTAAGTCTCTACCGTTGTAGCTCGCGTTGTAAGACCCGTGATCTGCTCCTGAGCCTTAGCTAGATATCTATCCCTATGAGCCAACTTTTCCTATAGAAGGGCGATATAAGTATCTCACTACCAATACTAAGTCTGTAGCCTCCCAACCTAGCTCTGTAGATCTACAACTTGAGCGAGGAGCTGCCCTACCTCACTGTCAGGAGGCACCTCACCCTCCTTAGCCTCCTCCTTAGCCTCTACCTATGGAGCCTCCTCTATGGTGGCCTCTGCGCCCCATCCGCCCTCAGTCCGTTGGTGCACCCTACGCCCATCTGGATCGACCTCTACCTCTACCTGGTCATCTACCCTGCCTAGAGGTCCTAGATCCCTGCCACTGTAGTAGGGACCACCATGTGTCATATGCTGGGGTGGTCCTAGCCCTGTCATCCCTAGACTCCTAGAAATTGTCAGCCTCATCTCCAAGTGTCGTAGGCTGAATCCATGGTAGGTGCATCTCCAAGACTAGACACCTGTAGACAAAAGAAATCTCTGGGATGTCCTGCACCAGGTCGAACTACCATAGGATGCGAGAGTAGAACTGGTACTCCCTAACCTCGACCTTATGGCTGAGTAGCCACCTATCTCGATGAGCCTATCATAGCCGCTCGCCTACCTCTAGCCAATCTGGGTAATCCATGTAGGGATGCCACTCAATATCATCTGGCCCAAGCATTGCAAATCATGTAATGTAATGATCAACATCGCCAGCATGGGTTCTGCTATGGAATCCCTCCTCCTCCCAAGGCCAGCACGCGATGTAGCACTGATGCTCATCATCAATGGTAGAAATGTGAAGGGGCAGCTCTACGGGATGCTCTATCCTAATATGCTACCAACCCCAGATCTGTAGTAGTAGGCTACAACTAATACCGTGATGGCTCTGATTGGTGATCTGGTACAACTCCCGATAGAGCTAGCATAGTAAAGTGCTCCCATAGGCTAGGAGTAGTGGCTGAGCAGTGGAGCTCTAGATAACTCTCCTGACAATGGCTAGGAGGTTCTAGGGAATCCTCACACCCGAGGAGTTTGGAAGAACAATTTACACCACCAGGTGCATGAAGATCGCCTCTCTCATAGAGAAGATGCGCTGACCCTACCAATATCCGATGTGGACTCCTCCATGATCAATCATGCACTGAGCCTCCTAGCTTCGGTCATCGAAGATCGCATCAAATATGGGCCCCTTGCTTCTAGAGGAGGAAGAGGTGATGGCCTCACCATCAATAGGGATCCTAAAGATCCGATAGACATCCTCAAGAGTGATGATCATCTCACCCATGGGTAGGTGAAAGGTGTTGGTCCACGCATTCCAATGCCGGGCCAACGCAATCAAATAGGCCTGATCTACCCTAATAGTGGGTAGATCTAGAATGTAGCCGAAGCCAATGACTCCAAACCATGTCCACTCTCCAGGAGTGAGCTGTCTATGAAGAATATTTAGAAGGTCTGGCTCGTGAGCTCTAGAGGTCAACCTCTAAAATAAAAGCATTGTATAAGAGAAAATCTAACTAAAAAATAAGCAAAAATAGATTAAAAAATGACCTTAAAAATGTCAAAAACATTTAAAAACTGATAAAAAGACAAAAACATGTCACAAAGCATTTAGAAAAATCAAAAAAATCAATTAGGCAAGTTAGAATTGCATTAAATGATATTAATTGCCTATTAAACCTTAGAAAAATTAAAAAATTGATAAATTTTTTTCTAAAGTCCGTGAATCGTGGGTCAACCCTACGGTCCGCATGCAATCAAAATTTGACCATTGTAGTTTGAATGTGAACCACAATTGATAGCTGTGGTCCCCAATCTAACAATTGGGAACCACAGCTACCAGTTGCGGTCTAGGAAGGATACCCATTTTGGGTCACTTCCTAGCCTCGCTGACCAAAAAAAATTAAAAAACTAATCTAACCTAATCTAGTGTGGGGTTCATTACCAACTATTTAATGAAATTGATTTACCGCATTACTTAATGTGGTTCATTTTAAATTGGTATTGATTGCGAGGACTCGATTTCGAGTTACCTTGCCCGCTTCGCGACCTCTGCTAGTCGATGGTTGTCCAGGATCCGCCATCGGGGTATAGGTGTGAGGTATGGTCGAGTTTTAGGTAGCGTTTCAGATCAGGGATGTCTTCTACCTCTCAGAGCTCTCACAAATGCAGTTGCTTTCAAGAAAATAATAAAAAATTCAAATGGGAAAGGCTACTTATAGGTCCTCCTAATTTTGATGGACCGCAGTTGACACCTGCGATCCCAAAATTAGGGTTTGCCACCCATGGGTCCGACTTGTGGTTCCTAAAATTTGAAAACTTCAACCGTAGACCATACTCATGGTTCACAACTAGCATTAAATGCACTCAAACCCCACCGTGGGAAGGTCTAAAATGACAAATTAATGACTCCTAACGGATCAAATTTCAAAAAGAGCAATCAATATTGCAAATTTGGTGATGTTCAAAGCACCAGGATCGATCAATAAATCAAAATTAACAAAAAAATCAAATAATTAAAAACCAAATGCGCCTCGTATTCAGTAATTTACCCTATACACTTGGCGGTTGCAGTGACTTGCGATCCATGCAATCCGACAAGATGAGTAAATTACCATAAGGACATTTGGGGCAAAAATTATCATCGTTGATCTGATATGCTTCTTTTCAATTCCAAAGAAGGCCTTTGAGGCTGGACTGCTCCATGGAAATGAGGTGTTGCATGTCATTTCCTCTATGACATATTTTCAGCAAATCATCGATAAATTGATTCAACACAAAACTAATTGGATTTGTATCATTTCAATTCTCTAAGAAGGCTATTGTAGCCCAACTGCTCCTTGGGATAGAAATGTGCAATTACTATTAATAATTGGAATCATACGCTGAACTAGGCTTAGCCAAGTCATTAAAATGCTTAATTCTAAATTTATTCAGATCATTCATTGTGGTCAAGCGACTTCGTCGCTTCAATAATTGTCATTACCCTCATCGACTCGTCGCTTGAGGGGGTAGTCATAATATCAAATCATAATCAAAATCAACAGAAGATCCCTAAAATCGTAGATCCCTTGATCTTGTCAAAATTGCGTTCATCCTTGCGAATCATTGTCAACAACTATCATAAGCTTACCCCTTTTCTTGGGGAAAATAGAAAATATGATAATTTGTTTGTATCTCTTCTCCTTTTGATTATATAGGCCTAACTCCTATTGTAGCATCAAACGCTACCCGAATGCCTGATGGCGAGTGCAAGATTTTCAAAATGTAAGCCTTTCACCGAGTTGGAAGCAATGATTCCAAGATGCGCGTCCTTTTGCAGGACCTGGGGCATCTAATGTTGATCCAACTAATGATCATCATAGAACCTTCGACATCATTTTAGGAGGTCTATTTTTGCTCAGCGTTGTTTGATCTCACAATGCATCTCAAAAGGGGCATTTGTAGACACCTAAAATGCGTCATGTCGATGGCGACTACTCATATGGACATGCTACAAGACCATATGGAAGATATTGGATAGACTCCAAGATAGAGCAGTGGTTCTAACCACTCAATTTGGGCTCCTTGGCCTATTCAGTCTGAACCATAGCTGAGACCTACGGTCTACAAATTGAACCATGGCTGAGACCTATGGTTTACAGTCTGGACCGCAGTTGTAACCTACGGTCTTAACTAAAGTTTAGTTGGCCTTCATCCGAGCCAAATCGGTTTGAACGACCATTTGTTCTAGAAGAAGGTGGTTAAAGGATGGAAGCTTCCAATCCAACTATCCTAACCACCCCTTCTTGATCTTGGCTTCTCCATGAAGCCACCCTAGCCCTAGGACATCCTATAAGTACCCCTTCGAATTAGGGCAAAGTAAGGAAGCAAGCATTGGAGTTTAGAGCAGCGAAGCCCTATCGAATTGTGGACTCACTTGAGTGCATAGAGAGAGCCTTGTTGTCATCACCATTGTCAATTTGTCAAGCATCATGACAATCATGCCATGGATGCCCTAAGGAGCTAGAACGCCAAGAAACACCAATTTGGGAAAACGGAGGCCCTATTCAACAATTCAACCACCAAACCTATCAAAGGACACTGAGGTGACCCTTGATCATCAATTTGACAAGGAGGATCAAGCCCAATGCCCTTGAAATTGGAGGGCAAACCTACTTGGTTGCTCACCATGACTTTCAGCCATGGTTTATAGTGCAGACCGCCCATCAGAGCTACGGTTTGCCATAGGTATAATATCTCCTTACTATTCTTGTTTTATATTACTTAATTAGATTAGATTAATCATTTGCATGGTTAAAATAGGGTTTTAGAGATTTTTGACCCATAGATTTAGTGTTTAGAGTAATTCTAGTACATTAGTGTAGAATATGCAAGAATGGTTTCTTTTTATGCTTTCATGCTCTATTTCATTTAATTGGACCATTCAATACTTAGTTGCAATAGTATTTTATGCATTTCCATGAATATTTACTAATTTGGCATAGTTTAGATGTGTTTTTCATGCTTTCTTGATTATATGCTTTTCATGGCTTTTTCATGCATCAATCCTTCAAAGGGCCTCATCACAAGAGGCTGCCTATTTGTATAAAATTCTTGTGTTATTTCTTGATCATAGGAAATAGGTTTAAAGGGAGCTTCAATTGTTCAAACACCTTCCTCAACGCGAAGAAGAGGGTTAACTCCACCCTAGAGCAATTTGTGACTATTTGGAAAAGCAATAATAGTGCGCCTACCCCATTGAGGGCTTTGGCATTGTATTGATTGTATCAAAATTTGGGTGACCCTAAGAGGGGCATGATTGTAATCGAGATTCACTTCCAATATTAATAAAAGAAACACGCATTTTCATTGTTATATGCAATCTTGTTATCTTGTCATGCTTTTATGTTGATTTCCATTAATGCAATAGCTAGGTGTACGCTTTTTGGGATAGGTCATAAACATGTATTACATAACATGATTGAAAGAGGAAATCTAACAGTGGATAACCCTCAAGCTCTAAGCAACTAGAATATGAGGATCTTCAAGAACCCCTTACCAAATCATGAGCCATCGAGGAACAATATCGGCCATGTGAATCAAGTGCGGGTGGAACCACCAACTCAAGGATTCGTTGGTATGGTTAATGTTGTCATGAGACAATGGAGGTATGAGCATCCAAATCCACCTCTAGCTCTAATAAGAGTGCACACTACACCTCAAAAAATTCCAGCTCAGAATATGCTAGGCCCACCTACAAGACTGGTGGTGACCATTAGGAGTAGGCTAGTTCAAAGCCTGTAGACAACTCCAAAAAAATTATCGATATATAAACTAATTCAACAGTCTTCCAAGCATAGGAAGATTCTCATGGATATCCTAAGATCAATTGAAGTTTAGTTCTAGGGCCCTAAATAATTTATGAACTTTGTGGGACATGTGCAGTAGTACAATGAACCAATCATTCAGTTTAGTGATCATGAGATTAAGACGATCTCCACTGCTATAGCGAACCCACCACTACATATAATTGTGTGTGTTTGTCACACACCATTCAAATAGGTTTTTATTGATACAGGATCATCAATCAACATAATTACTACCAATATATTAACATATCTAAAGTTACCAAAGTTACACATTGTATATTCCACTTTTACCTTGAGAGCATTCAATGATGCGTTATGTTCAACGGTAGGTACCATAGTTATTTCGATTTAGGTGGGACTAAAGACCATCCCTTTGATGTGTCATGTGATCAAAGGTGCCATGCGGTATAACATCCTTTTGGTGAGGCCTTGGAATAGAGAAATGCATTGCATTCCCTCAATCTTACATCAGTGTATAAAATATGTACATGAGGGACAAGTTCACATGGTACCTTCTAATGAAGAGCCATTCAAATACATGAACCTAGCTGATTTATTGAGGGATTTCATTCTCTCCTCAATGCATATGGATATATGGCCAATGTAACCTATTAAAAATCTAGAGGGTAAACTCAAAGGAGTGTGCACAAAAATTTCCATGGTAGCATCACAACTATTAGAGCACACTACAATAGCTTCAACTAAACCTACAATATCCAAAATGCCTAGAAATTACAAAATGTTTAAGATAGTTATGGGTGACAAAGAGTCAAATAAAAACCTAGAGAAGCAACTATGAAGGGTCCTAGTCCCATGGACAAGGGGGATGTTAGAAATCAATTCAAGGAGACATCTCAGCCTACCTTACCTGTATTTTTAGTAGGGTCATCTGCACCACAGGTGACCATACATTTGGTTAACCCTGGATTAGCAGAATATATTGTGCAGAACGTGACATTCATGCCATTTATTGAAACTGCACAAGACATGGACCGACCTCAAGCCCATCGATTTCCCATGGAAATGGTAGTACCATTGGGGGTGTCTCCCAACCAAACAAACTTTATTTATGGAGGGCTAGATCAACTAACAAATCACACATCCATAGATGAGGATGATGATGAACCATTCATGGTGAATGTTCATTACCTATCTAACCCTAAATTCACCTTACACTACTTTGAAAATTAGCATTGGAATAGTTATAGCTTGGGCTTATTTGAGCAGGGGTGTAGAGTTCCCATAGAACCACAGTATCAGCTACCAACTAATAATTTTGAATTAGGCTATCATATTCGAGGATGAGATGATCTCCTAGTAGCATCTTTAGATAATCTAAAACTCACTTTGGGGGATGATGTGGACTGGAATTCTTATCACCCTAACTCTTATTAGCTATTAAGGGGTAACAGGCTGGTAATCTATGTCTCAGAAGCACCACCAAAGATCTATCATGAGCACATCGTGGTAGAGGTAAATCAAGGAGACAATCTAAGAGCCGAATTGGACAATGAATGTTGTGAAGCTGGCGATGATACATGTATGCAAATCCAAAATTCAGGTATAGAAGAGTCCATTATCAAAGGTGATGGACCAGATTGTGATTCTGGAACATATGATGATGAGCTATCCTCATGCAATGAACGATATGAGGATGAAACTAAGTTGGCCCACTTAGGCCCTCTAAATTTACATAATCTATTACCCATGGAACAAATGGGCAAGAATGAGAAATTCTTCATGGTCAATAGCGACTATGAGGATGAAACAAAGTGGGTATACCTTTCACCTCATCTTGCTAATCATCCAATTCCAGTGTGCAGGGGCAAAGGACTCATATACGATAGCAATGATGAGGATGATATCGAGAGATCCTATCTTGGACCTCACTATTTGTGCCATAATCATAAGCCGGTTAACATCGACGAGATGTATCGATGAGTCTATCCTGGACCATGCCTCAAATAGAGACCACATAATTTTGATATGATTTATCATATAGGCTTTCCTGATCTACAAACGTACAAGGAGCTCCTTGAGCCAAGTGATCATATTTTGAGTCTATTCATATATCGGATCCAGAGATCCCTATACCCATAAAGCCACATATAGGGGATGGAAGAGTTATCAATGTAGAGTTACACGCACGTGGTCCTGGAGATATAATACATTCCATCAATATGATCTCCATTGATTTGAGCACTCCACTTTGTAATTTAGATGACCCCTCAAAACCATTGTATCTAAATGTAGATGCTATTGATAGAGATCTAGAACCTAAATATTTCTTCCCTAATGAAGAAATATTACAACCTTTTTATTTTGCACTAGGATATGCACATGATGTTTATCATGCTAAGGGAAATTATGATGTAGGAACTTTAAACCTAGCTGATGACATCCACTTGATTCCTACACCTCACCAGCTTGAGGAGTGATCACACATGTTAGTAGAGGAGACCTTCGATGTGGATATCATTAATGATCCCACTAATCCTAAGAAAGTCAAATTCAGAGAGAGTCTATCTCTTGATGAGTGTGCAATACTCATCCCTCCACTGAAAGAGAGACCTGATATTTTTGCTTGGACATACAAGGATATGTCAGGATTATATCCAAAATTGGTTACACATAACGTTTCACTAGATCTCGCTAAGAAACCTGTCAAGAAAAAGCTTAGAAATATGCATCCAATAGTCACTTTAATGGTTAAAGATGATCTGTAGAAGATGTTGGATGTAGATTTTATTATCTCCATCGACTATCTGAAATGCCTATCAAACATGGTATCTATAGGAAAACTTGATGGAAGGATCCATATATGTATAAATTTTAGATACCTCAACAAGGCGACATCGAAGGATTCATTCCCATTGCCCAACATAGACGCTCTTGTAGATGCAACTACAGGTCATGAGATTCTCTCTCTTATGGATGGTATTTCTGGTTACAATAAAATTCATATTAAATCCGAAGATCAACATAAAAATGCGTTCAAAACACCATGGGGAATATTTTGCTATAAAGTTATGACATTCAGCCTTAAAAATATTGGTGCTACATACCAGCGAGCCATGCCATATATTTTTCATGACTACATGCTGTTGATAAGCAACACACCCCCACTAAAAAATGAGATTCCATCCTTAGAAAATTCTGAACTTCCATTTTTGCAGCAGGGACCCTCTTGATCTTTTCAAGTTTTAAATCCAAATTTGCTTGCCTCCTTTTTAAAGTTGTGCTTTTTCTTGCATTCTAGCTGTGTTATCCAAGAATTCACTTTTTACATGCTAGAATCATTCATGCACAAGCAAAATCTTGCACCGGTACTCGAGAAAATCCGGAAAACAGCTTGCATAATTCACCGAAAAATCAAACTTTCCATTTTTGGTAGTGTCGCGATATCGCGACACTTCCATTTTCGGAAATGTCGCGATATCGCGACTGTAAGCCAAAATGCGGCTAAGTGCCGTAAAGGTCGCGATTTCGCGACATGTCGCGAAATCGCGACAGTTTTTTGGAGAGAGAAGCAAGCTGTACGGAGGGCGCGATTTTGCGACATGTCGCGAAATCGCGACATGTCGCATTTTCGCGGTAGGAGAGAGAAAGTGGCTGCAGGATGAAAAATAGGCTAAGTCGCAAACACGTTCCAAAATCGCGGTCAACGCGGTCAACGCATGCGTGTAAGGAACTGTCGCGATATCGCGACGTGTTCTAGAATCGCGGCTGAAAATCGGGATGGCTGTACGGAGGCCGGGAGGGTCGCGATTTCGCGACACGTCGCGAAATCGCGACATGTCGTGTTTTCGCGGCCGACGAGGGAGGAAGTTGCCGATGCGTTGGCAGGGCCGCGATTTCGCGACATGTCGCGAAATCGCGACATGTCGCAGAATCGCGGCAGGAGAGAGAAAGTCATAAGAGGGCCCGAAAGTGCATTTCAGCTGAAACAGAAGGCTTCCTGGGGTAGCGACACGTGTCAAAGCGTGAATGGGACAAACAGAAGCCGACATGCAAGCTTATTTTGCGGTTTTTAATCTGTTTTTAATGTTTTAAGCTTCTGATTTAATTAAAATGCTAATCTAATGCATCTTTTTGTCTTTCATGCAGGATTCCACCTGGCACTTACGGGACAACCGGGAAAGACCATAAAGGCAAAGATAAAGTGCGGATTTAGTCAAGGACCGCCATGCTAGAGGAGAAGAAGCCGTAAAAGCATTCAATGACAAATTTATTGCAGACTTGATAGCATGAAGACAATTTCAACACCGGGATGGCTTTACGGAGATCGAATCGATGGAGAAGTGGTGACTCATCCGGCTCACCAAGCAGAATTAATGGAGGCATTTATTTGCAGCTGCGGATGAATGCAAGTTGCATTTGATTTTATCTTCTCCATTTATGGCAGCTGACTGCACAGATTTGCCGAAGGGTTAAGTTCTATCCGGACTTTGATTTTTAAATGGATTTTTATTGTAAAACCCGGGTCCTAGGGTTTAAGTGCGATAAGATTTAGGGTTTGAGCAAGATATTTTGGAAAAGATCAGGGTCTGTCCTGAGTCTATAAATACAAATTCTAAATGTAATCGCAGGAGGCGGAGACTTAGAAATAAAAGGCTTATAAGCAATTTCTTGCAAATTTAGTGAAATCCTTTGTTTCTGGACTTGGAGTTGATGTGCTTTAGCTTTTCTGTGATAGCATGGCCAGGAGCCTAATATTTTGCAGAGTGTGATAAGTGTATTTTCTTTTGTTATCCGTTCCATTTAAAGTTTGTTAGATATACGTCGTAAATCTGCCATTGTCAAGATTAAATATGCTGTTAGGCTTCAGTTGTTCTATTGTCTCCTAGGGGAAATTACAGATTTCAGGTGTAAGTTTGTTCTAATTGCTCTGTCTTCACTCTGCGAGCTAGGCTGCCGGTGAAAGATACCAGTTTTAACCAGCAGCCCTTGGATTTATAATTTTCTGCTAGATCTGTTTCACTCTGCCTTGTGCTCTTAGTTGAAAGTGATCTTAGACTGACTGGACACTTTCTTCTTTGATTTGTTCTGTTGTGAAGCTGATAGCATAGATAAGATTGGTAGTTTTAAGTTTTACAATTTAATGTTTGATAAGCTTCTCTTTTCTGCCTTACCCTACCCTCTCTTTGCTTTCCGTGAATGATCCATTTTTATTTTCTTTATTTGCCTTTTATTTAAATCTGCTGACCCATGAGAGCTAGATCAAAGAATTCAAGTCAAATCCGATTGTCAACAACTTTTGCAACTACCGAACAAGTTCAAGAACCCCCGTAAGGTAACAGAGCAATCCATATTGAAATCTATTCCGAAGTGGAAAAGAGTGAATTGCCATTCGACCCAACTCCGTAACTCGCACCTTGGATAACCAGCTAGATCCTAAAGATGAGTGGGATCCGTCCCGTGGGTGTCTCCGGAGCTTTCCTTGCCTTCATCCTTTCCCGGGGTGTGCATGAAAGCCGGACCAACATCTAATTGGCGCTAGAAGGAGGGGCTGAACTCAGTTCAAGTGTTGTAAGGGCATAACAGCAACATTTGAAGGACCCACAGTGAACTCCGGACAGTTTTTAAATTGTCGACACAATTTTGTAAATTGTCGATCAGCTTTTAAATTGTCATGCAGCTTTTAAATTGTCATGCATTTTTAAATGTCAGTTGTCGAGACAAGTATTTCAACTTGCTAAAATACGTAACCCGTTCGTAACCGCAGAGTTTGTCAAGCACTCGTGAAAACCGGATTCTACATACAGGTAACAAGGTCCCACCCCGTAGCCGGAGAGCTCCTTGTCCCCGAATTAGAAACTCCGAGAAGAAGTAGCCACGTAAGAGCCACATCTCTATCACGTACAGCTTTATCACCATTGATAGTCACTCCAACCAGCAGCTCGAATATCCTCGTTAATCCATTAGCTATGGCAAATTGGTTGGGCTCCACGACTTTGAACATTTCGGGTATAGCCCATGACTTGCCCGTAAATCCAGTAAAGATACCTCCCTAGGTATAAACATGATGGGACAAGAATCCGCAGAGGAACACTTAATTGCATTCAAGAATGCACCGGGTTATTAAATGTACAAACATGAGGATGTTGCCTGCAGACTCTTCCCGTTCACTCTCCAGGAGGGAGCCTATGATTGGTTTCTAAATCTTACCAATGATTCCATCACCAGTTGGAGTGACTTAGAAAAAGTCTTTGTGTCACAGTTCGGGGAAGTGATAGACCCCAGTATTTTATATCAGCAGTTTTCTAGCATCAAAAGAGAACTGAATGAGTCTATTAGATCCTATAATGTCGATTCCGTAAAGCTTATGGTAGACTCACCGGCTATTATGTACCGAATGCCGACTTGGCATTAGAGATTTTTAGGAACTCTCTGGACCCAATGACCTCTCGTCTTCTTGAAGAGGGATGCCACTCGTTACCAACTTGACAGAAGCTTATAAAGAAGCTTTAATCCTGGAAAGACAGTTGGGACCCCAGCCTTTAAATATTCAACAAACTCCTCTGATCACTCATCCTGCTCCTATACTCAATCCTATCCCACATCAGATGATGCTCGCCGCTTGTCGTACTTTACCATCAAGCAAGCACCATTAGTCGCAGAGACTCGCTGAGAATGTACGTAACCCGGTAAAAGAGGCCGACAATGCTAGGATTGAAGAAGTTTCAAAGATTGTTCGAAGTCGGCCAATGATTTTTTGAGTTTTAAAAGGCAAACTTCTACCGGAGACAATCCCAACAGATATTCATACCAACCAAACAGATTTAATAGGCCCCCATATGAGCCTAATAAAGATTACAAGGGTAAAGCTCATGATGTGAACATCTCGTGATTTGGCTCGCCTCAACTGGTGCAGAATTCATGCCACTTCTCAACATGGGGAATTAGATTGTGTGGAATTTTGCAATGCATTTGAAGCTTTGTCAGGAGATTTGATCTCCCCCGAAAATCAAAGAACTACTGAGGGCCCAAGTTCATCTGGACACAGTGCAGCTATGGTCTTGGATTCTTTTTCTTTCCCGGATGAATCTGAGAATGTAGTTGAAATGCCCATGGATGAAGTACAGGCTTTCCAGCAGTATAGAAGAGATAGCTACAACCTGAGGAACAGGAATCCTGAGCCAAATACCACATCAACTCCTCCCCGATAATTCTCACAATATTCCTCCCCGACCCCTCTCCAAGCAATAATCCACCCCCACCAAAGGGAGGAGCTCAAAGAGTACCAGATGTTGCTATTCCTCCACTTAACAAAGGATATAACATAGTGGAGGATATGAAAAAGATTAAGGCTAACATTACTCGCATGAGTCGGCACAGCATTTCAGAGCAGAGAGACAATCTGATAAAGACATACTCTGGCCCTGCTGCTAAACCTGTGGATAAAGGGAAGAAAATAGCCAATGCCAATCTGGCCATGTACAAGGAAAAGACTGAAGTTCCCCCATTTTTACTGACTGTCAGAATTTTTGGGAAGAACTTACATAATTGTTTGGTGGATTCAGGTGCATCTGCTAATGTCATGCCACTGGCAATTTGTCAGCAGTTGGGGCTGACCCCAATGAAGTCCGAGAGGAGAGTTGTCCAATTGGACAAGTCAGAAGTTAAGGTTGTGGGAGAGCCGCAAAACATTCACATTCAATTGGCATCCGAGCCAAGGGCTCAACATAAGATCGAAATCCAAGTTGTGGATATCCCGATGGGGTATGGAATGCTGTTGAGTAGGGATTGGTCTAAGTCTCTGAATGGATATCTGGCAACAGACTTTTCACACATGTGGTTGCCATGGAAGGGTGTGGCTAATCAATTGCGGGTTGACAGAGAACCCAGGTACAAGCACACCATTACAGAGTACAATGCTGCAAATGAGACTGTCAATATTGCAGAGGTAGACATTGGTGTCTACAATTTAACAACTGGGCACAATGATAAATTTAACAAAGCTCATCCTGTACATACTAATGAAGTTTGGACACTTCATGTGGATGGAGCCAGATGTAAGCAGGGTTCTGGAACAAGGGCAGTCCTCAAAGGGCCTCAAAGTCAGACATTTTTTATGTCTTACCGCCTGCAGTTCCCATGTACTAATAATTTAGCAGAGTATGAAGCTCTGATTTTAGGTTTAAAATTTGCATTGGATAAAAATGTGAAGAACATTCAAGTTTTCACTGATTCATAATTAGTGGCAAGCCAGGTCGTGGGTAAGTTTCAGTGTAAAGCCTCTTATCTCAAGGGATACAAGCACGTAGCTTGGGATCTTGTGGAAGGCTTTGATGCATTTAACTTAACACATATACCCAGTGAACAAAATTCACATGCAGATGTCTTGGCATCTTCACCGCAAGTTTAAGGCCATTGGAAGATTTTAAGTGGGATAAGTTTTCAATTGAGCTAGTCCCCCGTCCTTCGGCTCCAAACAATATTGACAGACTTTCAAGTTTTCTCGTATGATCAACAGATTGTGAACTTTCTCGCAGAGTACCAATACCTTTGAGAATGCTATAATTGATGAGGGCCAAAGGGACACCCTGATGGAACAACTAGATGATGACAGGGGAATCATGAGATTGAAGGACAATAGAATCCCAAAGGGAATGGTAGAGCTGGAGAGGCTATTCGATGTTGACAAGATCAGGCAAAGGGTGAATTCTGAGGATTATGTGGGCACCACAGTACAATGATACTCAAAAATTTGAATGTAGGAACCGAAGAGGATCCAAGGAACATCAAGTTGGCAAAGGACTCGTGATCCAGTAGATAAAGAGAAATATGATTGATTTCCTGCACAGTGTCTAAGGATGTAATGGCCTGGTCATACAAGGATTTAAAGGTATTTGATCCAAAAGTTTACACCCACATCATACCTTTGAAAGAATCTTGCAAGCCTTTCGTACAAAAACAGAGGCATGTTAATGCTCGTTAGAACCCCTTATTCGTAAAGAAGTGGAGAAGCTCTTGAGTGCAAGCAATTATTTTTCCTATCAGGCATTCTACTTGGGTGGCAAATCTGGTGCCAGTAAGGAAGAAAAATGGGGAGATCCGCCTTTGTGTGGATTTTAGGAATCTGAACAAAGCATCTGAAAAGGACAACTATCCCCTGCCTTCTATGGATGAAGTACTGCAGATTGTTAATGGCTCAGAGATGATGTCTTTTCTGGATGGCTTCTCAGGCTATAATCAGATTCTAGTTGAGAAGGAGGATAGAATGAAGACTGCTTTTACAACTAAGTGGGGTACTTTTGCTTACAAGAGGATGCCATTTGGTTTAATAAATGCAGGAGCAACATTTCGTAGAGCAATGGACCATGCCTTCAAGGGGCTTATGGGCAAATGTATTGTAGTTTACATGGATGATCTAACAGTCTTTTCCAAATCCATATTTGACCATGTCAAGCATTTAGAGTCTGTATTTAACAAGTGCAGAGAGTTTGGCATCTCTTTGAATCCAAAGAAATGCATATTTGGTGTAACAGAAGGCAAACTGCTTGGGCATTTGGTCACAAAGGATGGCATTTCCATGGATCCAGGCAGAGTTGAGGCCATATCTGGCATACCATTTCCCAACTCCAAGAAAGAGTTGAGATCATTCTTTGGAAAGATTAACTTTGTCAAAAAGTTTATCTCAGGCTTTGCAGAGATAGTTAAACCAATGAATGATATGTTAAAGCAAACTGCCCAGATTGCCCGGACCACTGAAGCTAAGACTGCTTTTCCAGAAATCAAGACAGCCATTAAACAAGCACCAGCCTTAGTAAGCCCGCATTTCAGTGCAGATTTCTATCTCGTACACTTTCTCTTCCGAACATACACTTGCCGCAGAGGTCGACTCAACGGAGAGATACAGGAGAACATCCAATTGCTTTTAAGAGCACTAATTTGAAGGGAGCTGAACTGAAATATTCCGGATTAGACAAACAAAGCTTATGCTTTGGTAAGGGCAGTGAAGCAGTTCAGACATTATATACTCATAAGCAAAACTCATGCCATAGTGCCGGACTCCAACTGTGAAGTACCTTCTAAGTCGTAATGAGTTGGGTGAACCGAGGGGCAATTGGGTCACCAGGTCGCAAGAATATGACTTGGAGATTAGGCCTCGCTAAACCGATCGTAGGACTTGGCTTGTCTAGACACATTGTCGAAGTGCCTCCACAAGCAGAAGTTAATCAATTAAACTCGGAATCTGATGATTGGTATGGGGATATCATTCATCTCGCATACGCTTTGGAGTTTGCCCATCCCATTTGAACAGAACTCAAAGGAGAGCATTAAAGTTAAAAGCTTCTCACTATCTCCTCAAGGCAGGTACTCTGTACAGGGAGAATTATGCTGGCATCTTCCTAAGGTGCATTTCTCCCAGTGAAGTCAGTGAAGTCATGGCTAGTTTTCATGAAAAACTAGGGGCAGGGCATTCATCAGGATCTGCTACAAAGACATAAAATATTAAGAGCAAAGCACATCGGCCTACACTTTTTAAGGATGCACATCAACATGTCGAACCTCGCCATCGCTGCCGTACATTTGCAGCCAAAGAGGCAAACCGAGCTCTGCCATTGCAACCAGTTGTGATAAACAAACCTTTCATGCAGTGGGGACTTGATTTTGTGGGAGTCATTAACCCGAATTCCTCAACAGGGCATAAATATGTGCTGACAGCTACTGACTATTGCACAAGGTGGGTTGAAGCAGCAACCACTACAAGAAGTACAACCCAGGAAGTTATTGATTTTCTTGAATCAAATGTCATAACTAGATTTGGGGTTCCCCTGAATTTGGTCTGTGATAATGGGCCCGCCTTCCAATCATTGGAGTTTGCAGATTGGGCATACCAGATGGGGATAGTTATCAGATTCTCATCCAACTATTATCCCCAAGGCAATGGACTGGCTGAGTCAACAAACAAGAACTTAATGAATGCCATCAAAAAGTCTGCAGCAGACAAACCCAGGCAGTGGCATACATTGTTGAAATATGCACTGTGGGCTGACCGGATAACACACAAAGTGGCTCTTAAGACCTCTCCCTTTGTTTTGCTGTATGGTACTCGGCCAATTGTCCCCATCTCCTTGAAATTGCCTACCTATCAGTTTGCCTTAGATTATTTTGAAGGTCATGATGATGCTGAAGCCCGTGTTTTAGACCTCACTAACTTGCAGGATGAAAGACTCCAAGCCCTGGAGCACTTCAGCAGACACCAAGAAACTTTCAAGCGGTGGTTTGACAAGAGAGCCAAGGTGAAGGCTTTCAGGCTGGCAGACTTAGTGCTTCTGTGGGACAAGGCCCATGAGAAGAAGGGTAAGCACACAAAGTTGCAGCCACTGTGGATAGGCCCCTACCAAATTGCTGAAATATTGGGTAACAATGCTTTCCGCTTGCAAGACCTCGATGGTAATTTTTTGGACCTCCCTGTTAATGGCCAGTACTTGAAGCATTATTTCTCTGCTGTTCCATCCAATGTATCATTTGAGTAAGCTATAAAGAAGTTGTAACATGTGTACATATTGTAAATAGCTCCGTAAGTTTTATTTTGTTCTAGTTTAGTTCTTTTAATAGCTCTGTACAGTTGCTTTAGTTGCTTCTTTTTAGTTTTAATTGGGTGTCAGTCTCGTATTGGGTTTGTTTGTTAGATTAATCCTTGTTCTCAGTGCAGTTTTATTTTTTATTTTTATTTTATTTTTTTATTTTTTTAATATGTCTGTGCAGTTGCATTTTAGTTTATTTCAGTTGCTTTAAGTTTATTTCAGTGCTGTTGCAGTTTCCCTTTGTCAGTTTTTAGTTGCTGTGTTTTTAGTTAATCCTTGCTTTTATTTAAGTCTGTACAGTATTTTCTTCCTTGCATTTCTTTTTCTTTGCTATCTGTACAGTCTTCAGTTTTAGTTTTAGTCTTAGTTGCTTGTGCAGTTTTATTTGCAGTCTGTGCAGTTTTTATTCTGTCTTGCTTTAGAAGCCTGTGCCTGTCTTTGGAAGTCTGTGCAAAGTCCTTTGGCTTCTGAAATATTCTGTATTTTAACCTCTCGCTCGAGCAATCAATGAAAAGTCAGCCTGCTGAAAATTGTTTTATTCCTAGCTGATAAATCCTCAATCCAGTGTTCATGGTCATCATCCAATGCCCATGCTGTTCGCCATTCTAATTATGCCCATGCTGTTCACCATTCTAATTGAGATAGTCTGCTTGCACTGAACTGTGGAACTATTTTGTTATCCAGGATGAAGGTAGAGAGATGATTGGATCTTGTGTCTTACTTGCCACAGTTGTTTTAATGATAGAAAAACTGTTATGCTGTTTAGTTGGAGGAACTCCCGGGGAATCCAAGAAAAGCTGGTTATAAGAGGGGACTATGGTTCATGCAATTATTTGGGTGTCACCAGAGGCTATCAATGCCTAGATTGAAACAGTTCCAGATTGATCAAGTGTTAAAAGAAAATTGTGATTTCCCTAAAAGCATCTCAGATATTGATATATTTCAGAGGGAAAGAAGAAAAAAAGAAAAAAAAGAGAAAAAAAAGAAAAAAAGAGTTATATATTAAAAGAGGCAGCCAATATTAGATTCTGCCCTACAGTTGTAAATTGGGTCGTGTAAATCTAAAGGGTAACTCTGTCTAGGCTGTAAAAGCTAAACTAGTAAACAGAGCTCTACTCGGTTTCCCCTTTTACAATCTAGAAAAGTTGATTAATCCAAGTTTATCATTCAATTCAGTCATCCTTGAAGAAAGTTCTATACCCTTGTAATTGCACATCATAAATCTTCCTTGAAGTAATCCAGCCAAGTATGTCCTTGGGAAATTTTAACAATTGGCAGTTAGTAGTCAATTTATTGTGAAGAATGCCTGTGGCAAGGCATGATGCATGGTCTTTTTGTTTTGAAACCAGAGTCTTGGGTTCTAAAATAGTGCTACTATTTTACCCGCAGATATCGCCATTTGTTGATAAGCAACACACCCCCACTGAAAAATGAGATTCCATCCTTAGAAAATTATGAACTTCCATTTTTGCAGCAGGGACCCTCTTGATCTTTTCAGGTTTTAAATCCAAATTTGCTTGCCTCCTTTTTAAAGTTGTGCTTTTTCTTGCATTCTAGCTGTGTTATCCAAGAATTCACTTTTTACATGCTAGAATCATTCATGCACAAGCAAAATCTTGCACCGGTACCGAGAAAATCCGTAAAACAATTGCATAATTCACCGAAAAATCAAACTTTCCATTTTTGGTAGTGTCGCGATATCGCGACACTTCCATTTTCGGAAATGTCGCGATATCGCGACATGTAAGTCAAAATGCAGCTAAGTGCCGTAAAGGTCGCGATTTCGCGACATGTCGCGAAATCGCGACAGTTTTTTGGAGAGAGAAGCAAGCTGTACGGAGGGCGCGATTTTGCGACATGTCGCGAAATCGCGACATGTCGCATTTTCGCGGTAGGAGAGAGAAAGTGGGCCGCAGGATGAAAAATAGGCTAAGTCGCAAACACGTTCCAAAATCGCGGTCAACGCGGTCAACGCATGCAGGTAAGGAACTGTCGCGATATCGCGACGTGTTCTAGAATCGCGGCTGAAAATCGGGATGGCTGTACGGAGGCCAGGAGGGTCGCGATTTCGCGACACGTCGCGAAATCGCGACATGTCGTGTTTTCGCGGCCGACGAGGGAGGAAGTTGCCGATGCGCTGGCAGGGTCGCGATTTCGCGACATGTCGCGAAATCGCGACATGTCGCAGAATCGCGGTAGGAGAGAGAAAGTCATAAGAGGGCCCGAAAGTGCATTTCAGCTGAAACAGAAGGCTTCCTGGGGTAGCGACACGTGTCAAAGCGTGAATGGGACAAACAGAAGCCGACATGCAAACTTATTTTGCGGTTTTTAATCTGTTTTTAATGTTTTAAGCTTGGATTTAAATTAAAATGCTAATCTAATGCATCTTTTTGTCTTTCATGCAGGATTCCACCTGGCACTTACGGGACAACCGGGAAAGACCATAAAGGCAAAGATAAAGTGCGGATTTAGTCAAGGACCGCCATGCTAGAAGAGAAGAAGCCAGTAAAAGCATTCAATGACAAATTTATTGCAGACTTGATAGCATGAAGACAATTTCAACAAAGGGATGGCTTTACGGAGATCGAATCGAGGAGAAGTGGTGACTCATCCGGCTCACCAAGCAGAATTAATGGAGGCATTTATTTGCAGCTGCGGATGAATGCAAGTTGCATTTGATTTTATCTTCTCCATTTATGGCAGCTGACTGCACGGATTTGCCGAAGGGTTAAGTTCTATCCGGACTTTGATTTTTAAATGGATTTTTATTGTAAAACCCGGGTCCTAGGGTTTAAGTGCGATAAGATTTAGGGTTTGAGCAAGATATTTTGGAAAAGATCGTGGTCTCGTCCCGAGTCTATAAATACAGATTCTAAATGTAATCGCAGGAGGCGAGAAACTTAGAAATAAAAGGCTTATAAGCAATTTCTTGCAAATTTAGTGAAATCCTTTGTTTCCCGGACTTGGAGTTGATGTGCTTTAGCTTTTCTCTGATAGCATGGCCAGGAGCCTAATCTTTTGCAGAGTGTGATAAGTGTATTTTCTTTTGTTATCCGTTCCATTTAAAGTTTGTTAGATATATGCCGTAAATCCGCCAATTGTCAAGATTAAATATGTCGTTAGGCTTCAGCTTGTTCTATTGTCTCGCTAGGGGAAATTACAGATTTCAGGTGTAAGTTTGTTCTAATTGCTCTGTCTTCACCGTGCGAGCTAGGCCGCCGGTGAAAGATACCAGCTTTAACCACTGCCCTTGGATTTATAATTTTCTTGCTAGATCTGTTTCACTCTGCCTTGTGCTCTTAGTTGAAAGTGATCTTAGACTGACTGGACACTTTCTTCTTTGATTTGTTCTGTTGTGAAGCTGATAGCATAGATAAGATTGGTAGTTTTAAGTTTTACAGTTTAATGTTTGATAAGCTTCTCTTTTCTGCCTTACCCTACCCTCTCTTTGCTTTCCGTGAATGATCCATTTTTATTTTCTTTATTTGCCTTTTATTTAAATCTGCTGACCCATGAGAGCTAGATCAAAGAATTCAAGTCAAATCTGATTGTCAACAACTTTTGCAACTACTGAACAAGTTCAAGAACCCCCGTAAGGTAATAGAGCAGTCCATATTGAAATCTATTCCAGAAGTGGAAAAGAGTGAATTGCCATTCGACCCAACTCTGTAACTCGCACCTTGGATAACCAGCTAGATCCTAAAGATGAGTGGGATCCGTCCCGTGGGTGTCTCCGGAGCTTTCCTTGCCTTCATCCTTTCCCGGGTGTGCATGAAAGCCGGACCAACACATGAATAAGATATTGAAATATTATATCGATTACTTATTGGTAAAGTCATTGCTATGAGAAGAGCATGCTGAGGTCCTGAGGAAGGTCTTCGATCACTTGATAGAGCATAATGTCAGGTTGAATCCCAAGAAGTGCGTATTTGGTGTAACTTTAAGAAAGCTCTTGGGATTCATCATTTCAAAATGAGGGATCGAATTCGACCCAATGAAGGTCAAGGCCATATTAGAAATGCACCCTCCCATAAATATCAAAGAATTAAGAAGCCTTCAGGGCAAAGTAGCATCGATAAAATGAATTATCACATAATTATCGGACAAATATTGACCCATGAATCGACTGCTACACAAGGGGGTCTCATTTAATTGGGACGAGGACTGTCAAGCGGTATTCACTGAAATTAAGCATTACCTAGCAACGCCGCAAGTGCTAGCTCCATAAAGACCAAATGTACCTTTTTTGCTATATATATTGGCAACCAACTTTGCATTGGGAACCATGCTAGCCCAAAAGAATGTGTAAGGTAGAGAGCAAGCCATATATTACATCAATCGTACCTTGGTGAGTTATGAGCTTGGGTATGCGTACATGGAGAAGCTATATTTAGCAGTAGTGTTTTTAATGAAGAAGTTGTGTCATTATATGTTAAGTAATACGCTGTACATGATATCCAAACAAAACCCTTTGCGGTATATGATGAGCAAGATATATCATAATAAACATACCATAAAGTGGGGCATGCTATTGATAGAATTCTATTTGGAATTCATCAGCCAAAAGTTCATCAAGGGACAGTTCATAGCTGATCAAATCATAGATGTGCCTCTCAAAAATAGTAGACCTATCACCACAGAGCTTCCTGATGATGTGGTCTTCACATTATCAGAAGCACCCGAACCCAAAGAGCTAGATAACAAAGCTGATATTACTATATTCTTTGACTATTCAAAGTGTGAGCAAGGGGGTGGTGTAGGAATTGTCTTCTTCATGCTACAAGGTGCTCCAATGCCCTTGTCATTTAAGTTGAATTTTACCTATACTAAAAATAATGTTTAATACAAAGCCCTAAAATTTGGCCTCCAAACAACTATCACCATGAAGATTAGACGGTCTTTGGTGATTCCCTTATCATAGTCAATCAAGTAAAGGGACTTTTTTAATGTAGGTGTCCCATATTGAAAGCTTACAAGGATATTGTTGATAATTGTCTAGCCCATCTAGAGTGGTATGAAATCGAGGCAATCCCTCATTCATTGAATAGATTTGCAGACACTATGGTGTCTTTGGGATCCTTAATCCCTTAGAATCTATCTATCAACTTTACTACCATTCATGTAAATATGCTATCGTATGACGCAATGCAGCGTGCAACATTTTATAACAAGGAATCAGTCAACATGATTCATATAAAACCAAAACATGAGTGGTTCTATAAATCCAAATACTTTCTCAAGAAGGCATCTTGGAGGTCTTTGATCTTGTAGGGTTCTACGAGGAATGGCACCACCATTCACCACAAGGTTGTATCTCGGTCTGCATTCGTGCACATCGAAACACCAGGGGAACAAGTCGTCTTGTTCATTGAGGTAGAAGCTTATCAGGATTGGATGTCACAATTACATGACTTCCTCAAGCTTGGTTTAATCCCTTAGGGATTATCACATGCTGCAAAATATACATTCAGATAAAAAGCAAAAATGTATGTCTTTCTCATAGACATATTATACTGTAGAAGCTATGATGAAATTCTCCTTTGGTGTCTTGAGCCCCAAGAATCAGCTTGGGAAATTTTATAAGTTCACAATGGTACATGCGGTGGTGATTTCAGTGACATGGCCATTGTCAAGTGCATCCTCCACATGGGTTATTATTGGCCCACTATGGAGAAGGATTGCACTACGTATGTTAAAAAATATGTCAAATGTCAGCATCATGTTAATCTTATGCACTTGCCATCACAGGCCTTACATCCCATTCAAGCGGCTTGACCATTTGCTCAGTGGGATTTGGATCTAATTGGTAAGATCTATTTTCCATCATCAAGTCAACATACATTTATTATAACAGCTACTGAGTATTTTACAAAATACATGGAAGCAATTCCTTTAACAACGACAACTGGAGTGTGTATTGCGGAGTTTATACTACACAATATGATTAGTCATTTTGGGATACCATCCAAGATAATATCAGATATTGGAACACCATTTAAGAACAAAATTGTGAAGGCTTTAACATCTAAGTACAATATACAACATAGTTTTACGACTCCATATTATCCATGGGCAAACGGGCAAGCTGAAGCTTCAAATAAGACAATGGTAGCCATCTTGAAAAATATGGTACAAGAAAACCATAAATATTAGCACATCCAGCTACCTCTTGCATTATGGGCTTATAGGACTAGAATTCAAATGCCCACTAGGGCAACCCCATTTTTGCTAGTATATGGCATTGAGGCCATTATGCCCCTAGAGTTGGAGATTCCAACATTGCGCGTTGCATTGAAAGAGTTCATTGATGATGACACTATGCAACAAGCTCACCTAGATAAATTGATGCTTCTTGATGAATGTTGTGTGAATGCCCTTGAGCATCTTTGTGTTTACCAAGAGCACTTAAAATGATCTTACAATAGTAAATTCCACTTGAGAGACTTTAAGGTTGGTGATTTTGTGCTGAAAGAGAACCAACAGAACTCAACCTGCTGTCGCACTTGCAAGATAAATTTGTGGCTAACTGGTTAGGTCCTTACATCATCTCAGAGCATATTGGACCTAGAACGTATCACTTAACATTGCTTGAAGGTGTTTAAGAGCCTGAATCTATCAACATCCTTCATATTAAGGCATTCCATACATAATAATTCAAAAACTTAAAAAATATGGAAAATTTCAAAATCCATAAAAATAAAAAAAGCAATAAAATCTAAAAATATTGCATGTCATTTGCATCATGCATTTCATTTTTCACTTGCATTCATGTAATTATATTGCATTTAGGTATTTTCATCCATTGTACTTGCATTAGGATAGTTTGTGTTTACAATATTACAAATGACACCATGTCTATGTTTCAATCATGCATCTATGCATTATCATCATCATCCATCACCCTTGTGAGTAACTATGTTTTTCAACACAACCCCTCCTATTACTATGAAGAATATACTAGGGTTTTCAGGTCATTTAGCCATACCTAGTGGTCTTCTCAGATTTGGTAGAAATATATATTTTCTTTTGTAGATGAGGTCTAGTTTTGATAGCACTTAGCATATCAGAATCCCATCACTAATAAAACACATTAACAATCCTAATTAGGTAAGGAAGGATGAGCACTACAAAAGTGATCTAGATCACCTTAGGCAAAAAGTTTTGTTACTTGCTCATTTTGTGAGGTGCAATGGTCTATAGTAGTTGTTATTGGAAAAAGGATAAGTTTACCCCCTAACCGAATAAATCCCTTGATTACAAAAAAAGGGAGAAAAATCCCAAAATCAAATCAAATCCCTTGCTAAAAAAAAAAAAAAAAATACAAAATAAAGAGTGATTTTTATCACTATATATGAGCAAGTATCCCAATAAATTGAAGAAAATAAGGGGTAAACTTGAATCCCTGGAATGATCAATGCTAAAAAATCACAAGGTGATCCCAAATACAACAATGGGATGAATGAATCCCACCTGAAATTGGGGTAGGCCTAAGCAATTTACAAATGAGCTAGCTTTAGGTGGCTCGTATTGCCTAGTGGTTTAGTCTAACTAAATCCAACCTAGGATCAGGTGGACATTTGAGGATCCTGTTGGAACCAATTCTTGCATTATAGAATTTCGATTGTCACACTACAAGAACTTGTTTGAAACCAATGAGCTATTACAGACTCTGGTCGACCTGCCTCATGTTCTGATAAACATGAATATTGCTAAAGAAGATTGCAGAATGGGTAAGGAAACCCCAATGGTAATTATTTGATTATACTTCTAATTACACGCTCTAGATTTATATTAAGCTATAAGTATTCTTTTTAAAATTATCAAGCATGAAAAACAACCAACTGTTATACCTTATGTAGATCGGTGCCTAGATTCATTGGGATGTTATAGCAATTTAACAACAGTTTAAATATGAAATAGAAATAAGGAGAGAAGAAAAATTGGTGTTCTTAATATCATTCGAATATCATAATAAAATCAAGAGTTAACCAATGAAAGAAACGTATATAATTTTTTCAAATAATGTAACCCATTACATAGTGACACACAGTACTAAGACAAAGATATGACAAGAATAAAATCTAGAATTGTATTGATTTCATAAAATATTACATGCAGAGTGGGCGGGAGGCCTTTTAACCTCTATTTTTATTACATAAATACATCAATACAATGAAGAGGACTCCATTCAAATAATATAACAGGTCTCTCCATCTCTCCTTGTTAAAATATGGTAACAGTAGAGTCTCTGAATCCTAGGCTTAAGAAGGTAGGAAATGATCTCAGCTTCTTGAATGCTTTCCTATCACAATCCTGCAAAGCAAAGGGAAGAAAAAGAAATGAGAAAGAAAAATAGACACAAAAGGGGATACAACAACACAACTAATTAGGCACTTAAGTATACCTCTTAGAAAAAATGCTATTCTCTCTAATTGTTTGATGCATAATCTATCCACAACTACCTCTTCTTATAGCCTCTGGTTCTTGATTCTGTTATTTCTGGTTTATCTCTGGCCTTACATTTGTCAACCTCTGGTTGATCTTGAAAAATTGGTACAAATGGATTCTATTGTCTTATTCATTTTTACTGTATTCTCTCCTTTGAATTCTTCCAAACATAATTTTATCAATCGATGATTAAGGTATGAGGGAAAAATTTATCTCCTTTTGCTACTTTATTGTGCATTTAGTTGCTGTCTTTCAGACTGGACTCTTTTGGGTTGAACCCCTTTGATTTATTGGCCCTCTAACTGTGCTAGAAATATTCCTTGTTGTTGCTGCTGCCTGTTGTGTTGAACTTAATTTCTATTGTTGACTTCAGGTATTAACCGTTTTACCTTTTTGACTTTGTTGCAGCTATTTAATATGTTCATATATCAATTTCTAAACTTTTGTATCAAATGTGGCTGCAATACTTAGCATGTTCATTTCCTACAAGATTTTTTTTTTTTGTACAACAATAACAAACATGTTCTTGTCATATTGAGACAATAATATTTCCACAATATTTACCATAAGTGTGGTTTACCTAATCATATCTTCCTCATCACCTGGTTCACAATCTAATATTTCAAAGGTTTCTTTAAATACCTATTCTATATCGGAGGCTTCTAAGCATTGGTCTAGGGATAGGCCAATATCTTCCAGTTTTATTGTAGCATTTTTTATTAGGTCATTCATTCCTGTTACAGAATTTATCCATCTCCTAGGTTTGCTCCAAACAGGGCTACTTTGAAAAACTCAAAATTGATATGGATCTTATTGCCATCAGGTGTCATTATTTCTTGTCCTTGTAACTCTTCAAAATGATCTCCTACAAAGTCTAGGGTAGGGTGGATGATTCCAAAATCCTCTTCTCTTTCTTGCATCAAGGTCATAATTTCTTGAGCAATTATTTGGATTATCCTTATTTGTCTAAAAATTTCAGAAAAACCTTTGGCATGAGCTCTTATTCTCTTTAACATGTCCTTTTTCATTACACTCAGATAGTATACATGATCTTGCACCTTTTTAACTGATGGGGGTTGTGCACTTGAAGTGTCTCTTTGAGTCAATTCTTCCTGTTGCTTACTTATTACTGCTTTTAACTATGCCTTTTCCTCCTCCTCTTTGCTCAGTTGTTTTCTTAGTTTATCAATTATTTCAAAAAATTGGTCTATGAATTGGACCTGCACTACTTTAGAAACTTCTGCTATCCCTCCCTCTTTTCCTAACACTGATGAACCCCCTGTTTCCTCATTAAATCTGAAGACTAGTGGATTTTGTAGAGGAGGAATATTTATTTATGCCATATCTGATATGGGTGCCTCTGATTTACCTTCTTTAGTGAGCTATTCTCCTATATTCCCCATCCCTGATACTAATTACGATTCTTGTTCATTTGTAGCAGTGAAGGCGGTCTGATCATCTATTCTTTCAAAAAAATCTTAGGTAGTAGTAAAAGATAATCTGGATCTCTTCACTTCCACAGGAGTTACCTCTTTTTTATTCTTCACTAGGTGGCTTCGAAAAGGGCCACCTAATATACTAGTTCTATTATTGATGGAATTTTAATCTCTTGTCCCTTTATGTTTATAGAGGTTGGGATGACCATGGGTGCCAATTTATTCACACGAGTTACAGCTAATACATGATTAGAAATGGGAACTATAATTTGCTCTATGGGTGATGCTTATTGAGTGGATGCAGTTACCATTTAATTTCCTTTATCTGCACTAGTTTGTTGAGAAGATTCTTGAGGAATGTTTGGTGTTGCTTCTATTCTGAGTTGAGCATTCTCAGGGGGCCTAAAATATTGTTCTATTACATCAGTAGATTTAATAGTGACCTCCATTATATCGATATCCTATTCTTCTATTAATTCTAATAGGGGGTCTTCCTTGATGGCTGGGCCTGTATTTGGCATAATAGGTGCTACAACATCCACTGAATTTTCTCGAAGCCTTCTTAGTTCTGCAAGGTATTCATAGGATTCATAAACCTATGTGCTACATCTTTTTTTTGGGGTGAACTCATTCCATACTACCTATAAATCTAATCCTTTCTCCATAGCTTCTAAAAAGATTTCTTCAAAATCATCTTCCCGGTGTTTTATTTGAGTATATTCTCTCTTTTCTATCATTCTGCTATATGTTACCTTTGGATCATAAATTCTCCATGATATTTCATATAATCCCATGTTGTCCAATTCAAACATTCCTTTGAGGAGGGAAGGATATCCAACAAATACAAAATACCCAAAATGACAAGGAACATAGAGCTAGGGGACCTTACCATATTTCTTTACTAGTCTCATCTTAGCCTCTTCTGCTACCTGCCTGCATAATTCTAAAGCTGCTATGGATAATGGGCAGTACTGTAGTAGCACCTTAGGAGGGATATTAGCTCTATACAATCTGATATAAGTAAAACCATTTGTGAAGAAGAAATCTCCAATATCCTTTTATTTAATGAAGGCTTTTACCCTTGGCCCTAATCTCTCTGGAACTAACCCAGTTAAGTCCCAATGGATTTCTACCATGAAATGATCATAGAAATAACCCATGCGAGTTCGTCCTTCATGAACTCTCCAGAATCTATTATGAACATAGGGGTTGTTGATGACTTTTACTATTTTATGGGCTTCTTATCCCAATTGGCCCGTTATTAGGTGAATGAGAAATAAATACTGTGAAAAATGAGGCATCTCCTGCCTCTGTTCAAAAATTGATATTCTTAATTCCATCATTTATTTATGTATTTGGGTACTCAATTCCAGTTCCCAGGCATAAATTGGAGTGTTATGTGCCCTATTGCATTATGCAGATAAATATAAAACCCTTTTTTTATTCTATTCAGATCTTGTACTCGCAAAACTATGTTTATCATATTACAGAAATCTTGTACCCAGGGTTTAAAAGCATTTATGTTGATTGGGAATTATTTATCTATTGTTGCATATGTATCGAATTTTTTTTTAAATACTTTCATATTTGTAAACATATGAGATTGGTGTTCGATTACCTGATCTACCAAAAAAGTGGTATAATTCGTTAAGTTGAACACCTCCTAGATATGCTCGACTTTGATGCTAAACACCCACTGATTCTTATGGTCTCGAAAGGTCCTATTTCTTTCATCATATGCTACTGCCATCCAAGCCATCAAGTCTGAGGAGAAGTACACTTTTGGGCATATCAATTTCCCAAGGTTACTGTTCCATTTGTTATTTTTGGGGAAACCCTTGTATTGTAACCTATGAGCTTTATGAAATAAATCTGCCATTATCAATGGGGTCCTGTTATCACCTTCCATAACTTGGGATAAACTCTTGATATAGGCGTTGTCAATATCGTACATTTGAGCTGTGTTTGGTTTTTTATCTACCCCACATTTTCGAGCAAACTCATACATGGTGGTACCGAGAACAGGCGCCCCATAGATCACAAAGTATGGGGATCTATTTGTGATAAATTGCACGACTTCCATAGTGTTTACGGGTACAAAAACATGTCCCCATGATGTCATTGTTCTTTATGTAGCAGGTAAGGTATTTCTATGATACTTGAAAAATTTCTTCTCTTTGTACCTCCTATGTATCAACCTTCGCACTTAGATTACCAGGGTAGTAGCCTCGACTATTTTCGTGGGTTCATATAAAGGATGGTGGAATGAGTCTGATAAATTTACACATTTTTTCATCAACCCGATGTCACCAACTGTTGTTCAAAATCGACCAACAAAAATATGCCATCGCATATTTTTCTTGGAATTGAGAGTTTATGGTGAGTAATGTCTTTAATATTACATGCCCCGGGTCCTTTTGATTTGTGTGCTTGTAATCATTTACAAAACTTTTCTATTGGTCGTTGGGAACCTTTTCATTGGATGTGGAACTGATATATGCCACTGGGATGACTTTCTTTTTAAATGTTATGCCACCTTAGGTTCGAATGGTAACTAAATCCTTGGGATTGATTATATTTCATTTAGGCAATGATATCCCTTAATATTTCTACAAGATTTGGTTCTTGGTGTGAGTGACGATTTTTATTGCCTCTAAGGTTTCCATTTTTCCTTAAGTCAAACATGATCAAGCACAGCCGTTGGATGTGCTCCTTTTTTCATTGTCACCATGGATTTTTTTGAAACCTGTAGGTTAATTAATCGAAAGAAACATGCTTCGAACCCTCTTTAAATTTTGACCAATAAGGATGGGGATTAATAATGGGTTCACAGTATTGTTAAATGCATTTAATCTTTAATTAATAAAGTATTTTATTTAAACATACTTTTGGTTTACTTTAGGATCGTGCGCTACCATTGGATCTGAGTGTAGGAGAGCGCATTCATTAGATCCGTTGAAGATGCTTGTTCGTTAAACCCTTGGTATTTTCTTTGTTTTTACTCTGACTCATGCATGACCATTGGATTTCTTATATCTCAATGATGCACTACCTTAGATCTCTATAGTTGATTCATCACTTAACTCTTTGGCATTGTGTGCTCTCATCGGATTGATTTGAGATGAAACGGGTTCGTTGATGTCCCAGGACCTGCACAATAGTTAGTCTTCTTGCGTTTGATTGGGTTAATCATGCTTGTACTATCAAAAACCTTTGGTTTGGTAATAATTCATAAAACATTATTTAAAGGTTAGAGACCATACTTTCATTGATTTGATTTTCTAATATCATGGTATATTAATCTTCATCTAATCATGATTATCCAATATTAACCCCATGATTTCTTTATCTTAATAATTTGATTTAAACCTAGGTAGCATATTACGCATTTACCTTTCCTTGCAATCATCATTAGATCTTACCATGGTGAAGGCGCGACCGTTGGATTTTCTGACCATGTGCTTGGTTTAACGTAAGACAAAAGGGATAAATTATAAAGTATGTAATTAATCAAAATAAAACATTTAGGTTAAACCTTGATCAATTTTATCGACGCACACCGTCAGATTTGAGCGGTGATGAGGGCAGCCATCGGATCTCCTGTACTTGCACACTTTAATAACTAGGGGGGTGCATCTTTTAATTTTGATTAATCTCGGTATTTATGTTTTAACATTGGATTTAGAGCTTAGGGAGGCTTTACTTATGAAGGTCAATTATTAATAAAACTTGCCATAACCCTTATTAAGACAATTAAGCAATTATTAAAAGGGTGTCTACCTAATCAATGACCAAGATTTAGACTCATTAAACCATTTCAATGAAAAACTTAGATACTCACACTAATTTGAAGAAGCGACCAACATTATGGATACTTTGATTGAAACCAAAAATTTAAATTTGGGGGTTTCAAAGTTGAGTCAAATTTAACTCCAACATAGGCTCTGACTGGGACAAGGTGTTGAAAACTTGAGGCTATTGAGAATTCCAGAATCTCTCGATTTTATTTGCAAAAAATTGAACAAAATTTTAACACCTTTGACTTGCTAAGTAAAATTTGAAATACATAAAAGAAAACGTTTTTAGCTCTTTTTTTTTTTTATATATATTGAAAAACTGAATGAACAATATGCTATCAAAGAAAGTAGAGTATGAAAAACTATAGATCCCTTTTCATTCAATTTGGAAACAAAGGTTAGAATTTTTAGAAATCAATGAGTTTTATTTTGAAATATTGTAATGCTTGTTTTAGATAAGTCATAAGATATGATTACAGGGATTTTGTCACAGCCGTTTGTTTCATCATACTTTTGCCCATGTGTGTGTTTGTGCATTCTTTTTTGGATTTCTAAATCTTTCAGAACTTTACCATATCTGAGAAAAATAGCCAAGCCTAATATTTGACTTCACTCTTTAAAAATTTTCACCATTCTGCAGGGCTCCACTACTAGTTAGGCGTCTATAGCCTCGGTGGAGTTGCTTCTAATCCCATTTTAGTTTTACCCTATTTCCAGTCAAGTGTCTATAGCTCTGGTAGAGTTTTTCCAAGATATCTTAGGTAGTGACTCAATTTTACTTTATTTTTGATTTTTCTTTCTTGTGAGAGAAGTGTTTGGATATATAAGCAAATTATGCAATAGGTATGCCTGAGTTGAGGATTAGTTTTTGGATATGAAATATGAGTGTAATGATTTTTGGATCAACTACCCTCTCAAAGATAGCTTAGTTCTTGGGACATTTGAATTCACCTTAAGTATCATTTGTAATGTGAGGCTTGACATGATGTTTCTATAATATTTATTTTCTTTCTGTTTTATCTCATATCAAACAACTATTGCATAAACACTCATATTTGAAAGAATAGTAAACCTCATCAGAATCTAAAATAAATCCCCTTTTTTCTTATTGTCTTTGGTGGAATAAAAAGTTAGATATACTCATCAAACTAAGATATCATGTGTACAGTATACTCAAAATTATTCAAGAACAAAAGGGAAGCTTAACTAATACACAAAATTCACCACTCTATTTTTGGATTTTTGTTTTTCTATTTTTTTTGTAATGTTTTTTTTTTTTGTAAAGTACACCTTCAACAGGGATTGTATATTTTGAGGTGTTGGCCATAATAAGGATAGCCATTATTTCTCACTACAAATTCTGTAGCTTGTAAGTATTCTGAATGATAACATGGGAAATTTGGTATGGGCTAATCCATTTAGGTTCAAACTTACCCTTTTCACCATGCTTATCATTTTTAGGATCCCAATAGATGACTATATCTCCTTCCTTGAGAAAAAGGAGTACCCTTGGCTTTCTTATTAAACAATTTTACAATTTTCTAGGTTTGTTCCATCATTCTATTGAGGGTCTCTCTTATTTGTTCTTCTAACAAGAAAATTTGGTCAAGCCTTCTCTGAATGGGATCAGGGTTTTCATGATCTTGCAATAAAAGGGAAAGTGCCATTTTTCCACTTTTTGGGGCAGTAGGGCTTTTTATCCATAAACCATCTCATAGGGGGTTCTTCCTGTATTTCTTTTAACAAACAACCTATCAGCCCATAAAGAAAATTTAAGTTCACTATCCCATCCCATTTTATTTTTTCCTAATGACCTTTTTATTCTTGTTATTAAATTTTTATTTTATGACTCAGCTAAACCATTTCCTTGGGGGTAATAATTGGTAGAATGAGATAATTCAATTCCATATTTAGCACAAAATTCTACCATTTCATATGACACAAAATATTGAGCATTATCAGTTACAATATTTTTAAGAACTTCATACTTGGTCAAGATGTTTTCTTCTATGAATATGATGACTATAGCAGTTGTAGATGTTCTCAAAGGTGCAACTTCCACCCAATTTGTGAAGTAATCTATTACAGTTATGATCCACTTATGCTGGCTAGATGAATTAGGATTGATCTCTCCAATCAAGTCAATACCCTATTGAGCAAAAGGTGCTTCAATTACTGGCTTGAGGGGAATGGCTGGTAGATGCTTTTTACCTATAAAAACTTGGTATTTATGACAATTCCTAACATATTTATATACATATTTAAAAAAGGATGGCCAATAATATCATGCTCTCATGATTTTATTAGTTGTAGCTCTTGGAGAAAAGTGTCCTCCATAGAAACCATTATGAAATTCATTAATTATTTTTGGGACTTCTATTTCATATAAGCAGACTAATAATACTCCATCAGGATGTTTCTAATATAATACTCCATTTTGTATATAATACTTATGAGCTTGAATTTTGACTGGCCTCATTCTGTTTATTGACATATCTCTAGGAAAAGACATCATTTGTAAGTATGACAAAATTTCTTCATACCATTTACATTCTTCATTTTTTATTCTTCTATCATCATATGTATGATCTATGGTGAGAATATTTTTAGATCCTACTTCTTCTTTGTTAGCCAACAGTTTAGCTAAACCTTACCCTTTGACTGCTTTAACTATTTTGAACTCAACATCATATTGTAGAAGTTTTACCATCCACCTTGCTGGTCTTCCTCATGACTCTGATTGGGAAAAAATATCCTTTATTTCTATAAAAGGAATACAACAACAAACCTTATTCAAGCCAAATATACCTTTGAAGTGTTCTAAATATTGTATGACTGCATAAGCATGTTTTTCTAACAAGGTATATTTAATATGTGCTCCTTTTAGTCCTGATATCATGAATGCTATTGGCCTTTCATTATTTTCATCATCTTTCTGTGAAAGAACTACAACTATGGAATTTTTGTGAAAGGTGAGTGATTACGGAAAAAGGAATTATTGCATTAACCTTCAAACTTAGGTTACATAGATTAAATAGGCGGTAAATAACCTATTCGAGAAAGAAAGGGAGAAAGGAGAAATTGGGGGAAAAGAAGGATGGAAGGAATTCTCTTGCCGCCCAAATGCCGCCGTCCATCGCCGTCCTGTAAGGTAAAAGGTAAGTTACCTTTACCCCAGCTTAAAATCAAATTTTTAACCTTTTACTAATGGTAATTTCCAACATTCTCCCCCTTAAAGTTGAGAGGACTAACTATATAGTCTCTCGGCTTTATAAATTGAGCTTTAGCCATGCCTTTGGTGAAGATGTCTCGCTAGATTATCCAAAGTGCTACAATATTGAAGCTCAATCGTGTCCGTTGTTCCACCATATCTCTTATGAAGTGATACTTCATATCAAAATGTTTTGACCTTTTGTGGTGGATCGGATTATATGCCAACCGTATGGCACTAATATTATCACAATTCAGCTTGGTTGGACCAATTTGTTTTTCGCCAATCTCTTCAAGGATTTTCCTCAACCAGAGGATCCGAGTACCGGCATGAGTAATGGCTATGTACTCAGCTTCGTAGATGATAATGCTACAACAGATTGCTTCTTGGAACTCCAAGTTATTAGTCCCGAACCTAGACTAAAACAGCTTCCTCGATGTAGATTTTCTGTCATCTATATTACTGCCCCAATCGCCGTCACTATAACCAAATAACTTCACAGAGTTAGACTTGTGGTAATGGATTCCAAAATCCAATGTACCTTTTACATATCGTAAAATTCGTTTGGTTGCTTGAAGATGCAACTCGGATGGGCATGCCATATATCGTGATACAAGAGAAACAACATACTGTATATCTGGCCTAGTGTTGGTGAGAAACATTAAACTCCCAACCATGCTTCTGTAATTGGTCAAGTCAACTTTTGGTGCTCCATCTTCTTTGCTTAGCTGGATTCCATGTCCAGTTGGTGTTGCAACTGATTTGCACTCGCCGCATAGCAAATTTCTTGATCATGTCATGAGCATATTTTTGTTGACATATGAAGATCCCATTCTTTGATTGATGTACTTCCATTCCTAGAAAGTATCTCATTAATCCGAGATCCTTCATCTCAAATTGATTCATCATGGAGTTTTTGAACTCCATATTCATTTTATCATTACTACCCATGAATATTAGATCATCCACATATAAACAAACTATGAGGATATCTACTCCATTTTTCAGGTAGTATAATGTTGGTTCACTCTTGCTTTTTGTGAAACCATATTTGCTGAAATAGCCGTCAATTCGTGAGTACCATGCTCTTGGTGCTTGCTTGAGGCCATAAAGTGCTTTTTTCAATTTATAAACAAGGTTCTCTTTTCCTGGGTCTTGGAAACCTTGAGGTTGTTGAACATACACCTCTTCTCGTCAGGTATCCATTTAAAAATGCACTTTTCACATCCATGTGTTGAATTTTCCATCCTTTATGGGCTGCCAAGGAAAGAACAGTTCTAATTGTTTCTTGTCGAGCAACTGGAGCAAAGGTTTCCTCATAATCTATTCCATATTTCTGAGTAAAACCTTTAGCTACTAATCTCGCCTTGTGCCTTTCAATGCTCCCATAAGCATTGAATTTGGTCTTATAGACCCATTTACATCCAACACATTTTTTTCCCTTGGGAAGCTTCACAAGCTCCCAAGTATCATTCTTTTTAATTGAGGATATTTCCTCTTCCATGGCATCTTGCCATATATTTTCAGTGCATGCTTTTTCATAGCTAGAAGGTTCTAGCTGTGCAACAGCCAACAAAGCATAATTGACTACATCACCCCTTGGTTCATGAGACTCATCATCCCCCCGACATTTGAAGATTTTCAAGTCTTGACAAAATGTCATCCATCTCATTAGCTTGACTCCTAGTGTATCTTTGTTGGAAATTCCTATCCAACATTTGAGTAGATGGATGACTCTGCAATATGCGCTTTCCTCTATTTGTCTCTTTCCTTTGAGAAACCGAATCAATATCCATCGGGCTTGGAGCGCTTACGGATCTTTGAAATCATTTTGGAGAATTTGGGGGTGCCAACAAATTCCTTCTTGGACTTGGTGTACCACTTGATGTACTTGATGAAGTTTCCCGATGTGGAATTTGTGGAGGAGGACTTTTTACACTGCTTTTCTTGGGTTGTACCAATGTGGGAGGTACTAATGTAGAACTGTCCGAATTAGAGTCAAAATCAACAAATTTTTTATGACCCCATTCTCCCCCTTCATCAAAAATTACATCCCCTGGAGATAATGATTTTATGTGTCGTGGGATTGTACAATCTATACCCTTTGGTTGAATCACAATACCCTACAAAAACACATGCTTGACTCTTTGGATCAAGCTTCTTTCTATTCTCCTCGAGAATGTGTGCATATGCTAAAGAACCAAATACTCTGAAATGTTTGACATTTGGTTTCTTACCGTACCATCCTTCATAAGGAGTGATACCATCTAAACTAGAAGTCGGACTTCTATTTAGAATATATGCACTTGTTCTCACTGCATCTGCCCAATAGCTGTTTGTGAGATGTTTTGCCTGAAGCATTGTTCGTGCCATTTCAACAAGGGTGCGGTTCTTTCTCTCAGCCACACCGTTCTGCTATGGGGTGTAGGCAGTGGTGAACTGCCTTTTTATCCCATTTTGCTTACAATAATGAAGAAATTCATTTGAGGAGTACTCTCCTCCTTTATCAGTGCGAAGACATTTGACATAGTAGTCACTTTGCTTTTCTACATTATTTCTGAAGTCTATGAAGCAATCAAATGCTTCATCTTTGTGTTTCATAAAATAAAGCCAACACATTCTAGAATAATCATCTATGAATGTTAGAAAATAAGAATTGTTTCCAAGGCTCTTTGTTTGCATTGGACCACAGATGTCCGAATGTACTAGCTGAAGAGGATAGCTTGCTCTCCACGCTCGGCCTCTTGGAAACTTCGTTCTGGAGTGCTTTCCCAAAGCACATGCTTCGCATACCTTTTTATGTTCTGGAATTTTTGGTAGTCCAGTCACCATAGCTTGTGATGTTAACATTTTCAAGCTAGCAGAATTGAGGTGACCATATCTCAAGTGCCACAATTCACTTGGATTTGTAATAGCAATGTTTGCAAGTTGAGCTCCCCCCTGGGTCACCAAATTTTAGAGGGAACAACCTATTCTTTGTCATAGGTACTTCAGATGATGACCCGGTTACAATTGTTTTTATCAAAGATTGTACATTTTCTTTCATCAAAAACTAATTTGTAATGCTTCTCCATCATTTGGCCAACACTTAACAAATTGTGTTGTAGCTGTGGAGTATAGTATATGTCATTCACATTTTTAAGGCCTTCTTTTGTTGGAACTTCCATAGCTCCTATGCCTTCAACTTGCAAGGATTTATTATCCCCTAACTTAACATGAGATTTGTAATTTGAATCTAATGTAGCAAAGAGATTTTCTTTGCCACTCATGTGGTTGGAGCAACCAATGATCCAAAATCCATGTATCATTTAGATTTTGATCTCGCTGTCCATAAGAGAGAAAAAGGTTTGGTGGACCTTCTTCTTCTCCGTAGAATGAGCCATATTGATCGCTTTGATCTTTTGTAGACTTTGACCAGCAGATCCCGAGCGAAGTGGCCTTGTTTCCCACAATTGAAACAAGTCTGTTTTAGTCTTGTTACTTCCTCGTCCTTGATTTCCACGGCCCGCATTGCCGCTTTGGTTCTCGATTGGCTCCTCTCGTTTTGATTTCCACCTCTGTTTTGATTACCTCCTCTCGTAGGAGTTGCTTTGGCCCTTGCCTCTTTGTTGTTGACCTCTCGCCTCGGCCTCTTCCTTGTCCTCGTCTTGCACTTTCATTCGAAGTGAAGGCTTTGTCATCACCTCCATAGCTTGTTGAAGGTGCACCTTGAAGTCGCTCTTCATGTGATGTTAATGATCCAATCAAACTATCAAATGTAAGAGTAGAAAGATCTTTGGATTCTTCAATTATGATTGCAATGTGATTCCACTTAGGAAGAAGTGTTCTCAACACTTTCTTCACAATTGTTTCATTTTTTGTGTCTTCACCTAAAGTTTGCATCATATCAACTACTGCTTTAACTCGAACACAGTAGTCTCCAACTCTTTCATTTTCCTTCATTCTCGAGATTTTCAAAATCTCTTTTCAAAGTCCGAAGCCCGACTTGCTTTACTTTATCACTTCCTTGGAATCCTTCTTTCAAGGCATTCCATGCATCTCTTGCAGTTAAGAAAGATGCAATTCTCGGAAATATACTTGGATCTAATGCTGATTGAAGATGGTATAAGGCAAATGAATTATTTTTCTGTGCATCTTTGTAGATCTTTTTATCATTTGCACTTAAGGTAGTCCAATCTGCTGGAGCAATGTAACCGTCTTCAATAATATCCCATAGTCCTTTTCTGATGAGTAATGTCCTCATCTTGATGGACCAATACTCATAATTATCCCCTCCGAATTCGGGAATTGGTAGATTATTATGTGATCCCATTTATCTACTAAAACAAGAAACCTCTCTTTTATAGTCTTATTGCAAAAAAGACTTTACAAACTATCAAGCCCTGCTTGATTTAAAATCATAAACAACTCAAACTTGTTCAGCCATTACAAAATTGTCAACGACTTGTTCATCATCGTCACTGATCAATATTATTTCAGGAGAAGGAGGTTGTAGGATTTCAACTGAATTACTATAATGAGTATATTCTGATCCTTGTGGAGCAATTGCAACTGTGTCAGATTGTTCAAACTTGCTGCCAAAGGAGTTATCTTCTCGAATCGCTTCGTATCCTTGATCAGGATTTCTCTGGTGTGCAATAACCGCGTTTTGCAACTGTGAAAAACTGTATTAAGTCCTAGTGTTTTCACGTGCCTATCAAAGTTTTCAGGAGTTGTTCTCAGTAACAACTTGCAGAGGGCATGATAACAACCTTCCGATCTTATCATTTAAGAAAATTTCCAAGAAATTTTCTTTTACAAAGATTTCCTCTTAGGAAATAGTAATAAAAAAAAATTAACTTTCTAAGTTTTTTATAAAAAAAACTTTACAATTATTTCCTCTTAGGAAATTTCATTTAACTTTGAATTTTTTTTTTTTGAAAAACTAATGAACAGAAATTTCCTCTTAGGAAATTACACACACAAAAAAAAATATTATATATATATTTTTAAACTATTCATTAGTTTTTTTTTTTTTTTAAATTTAATTAAAAAAAAATTTAACTATCTATCGACCCCGCCGAGAGTCGATCCTGCGACCTCGCGGGTGTCAGGGCTGAGGGTAGCCGCTGCGCTACCGGGCTGATCCGGGAGCAATGCGTGCTCCCCGCCCTTGGCTTTCGCGTCGAGCGCGAGCTAGTGTTGCCTTCGCGCTTCGGCGCGAAGCTTAAAAATTGTTGGGACTAATTGTCCCACATCGCCCGTAGGGCGATGTTTTAGTTATTTAAAAATAACTAAACACCTACTGTACTTTGACTGCCTGCAGGCAGTCACGAACACGCAGGTTCCTTTTGCCACGTCACCACTCGGGCCGCGCGCCAGCGCCACGTCAGCGCACACTTTGCGGATCGCCACGTCACCCTCCTCGGGCCGCGCACCAGCGCCACGTCACCACACCTCGGGGATCGCCACGTCACCCTCCTCGGGCCGCGCACCAGTGCCACGTCACCACACCTCGGGCCGCACGCCAGTCACACGTCGCCACGCGTCGCGCCACGTCAGTCTCGTGCCTCGGGTCACGTGCAACAGATCGTCGATGCCACGTCAACAGCGCCTCGAGAATCATGCGGATCTGCTGCTCCTGCGGGCCGCCTCGTCCAGCTCCTCCAACGCCTCAAAAAGCGTGTCGAACTGCTCCTACGGGCCGCCTCGAGATCCGTGCCGCCTCGGCTCCTACGGGCTGCCTCGGGATCCGTGTCATCGCCTCGAACTGCGGGCCCCACCGCCTCGGGAATCGCGCCGCTCTGATACCAAATGTGAAAGGTGAGTGATTACGGAAAAAGGAATTATTGCATTAACCTTCAAACTTAGGTTACATAGATTAAATAGGCGGTAAATAACCTATTCGAGAAAGAAAGGGAGAAAGGAGAAATTGGGGGAAAAGAAGGATGGAAGGAATTCTCTTGCCGCCCAAATGCTGCCGTCCACTACCGTCCAGGTAAGGTAAAAGGTAAGTTACCTTTACCCCAGTTAAAATCAAATTTTTAACCTTTTACTAATGGTAATTTCCAACAATTTTCAGATGCATAAGAATAGATGTTAAAATCTTTGGCATAATCTGGGCAGCTTAGAGCTGGAGTGGTCGATATGGCTTCTTTGATTTTGTTAAATGCTTCCATATTTTCCATGGTCCATTTTATTTCTCCAGTTTTCTTAACCATGTCATTTATAGGTTTGGTCATCTCTGCAAAATTTGGGATAAATCTTCTAATGAAATTTATCTTGCCAAAGAATGACCTGACACCTTTTAAATTTCTAGGAGGAGAATTTTGGAAATGGCTTCAATTCTATCTGGATCAATGTTTATTACATTTTCTAAAACTATATGTCCTAATAACTTTCCTTGAGTAGTCCCAAATATGCATTTCTTGGGATTCAAAGAAATTCCAAATTCTTTGCACCGAGAAAAAACTACAGTTAAATGTTCTAGATGGTCTTCTAAATTTTTAGAAAATACTGTGATATCATCTAGGTATACAACTACAATTTTAAACATCAATCCTTTAAAGGCAAATTCCATTGCTCTTTGAAAAGTAGCACCTGCATTCATTAGTCCAAAAGGCATTCTTAAATATTCAAATGTGCCCTAGGGTGTAGTGAATGTTGCCTTATGTCTATCTTCTGGATTTATCTGAATTTGATTGTACCCTAAAAATCCATCTAACAGAGACAATCTTGTTGAGCCAACTATTGCTTGCAATAATTGTTCCATGTTGGGTAATGGGTAATTGTCTTTTAATGAACTCTTATTTAAATTTCTAAAATCTACATAGAGTCTAATATCCCCATTCTTTTTTCTAACTGGTACTAAATTGGATATCCAGGAAGAAAATCTTACCTTTCTGATTATTTTGGAATCTAGCAACTTTTGTACCTCTTTTTGCATTATTGGATGCAGAGTTGGATTGTATTTTCTTTGTTTTTGTCTGAATGGTTTGGAATCTTCTTTCAGGGGTATTATGTGTGTCATTACATCTATTTTGAATGTTTTCAGATCTTCATAAGTCCAGGCAAAATGTTCTTTGTTATTTTTCAAGAAACTGATATATCCAACCTTTTCTTTAGTAGGTAATGCCATGTCTATCTTCACTATTCTGGGTTCTTTCATTGAGCCAATGTTTATATCTTTAGATATCACTTCTCTGCATATAGGTTTATAGGCTTTGTCAAAATCATCAAATAGACTTTCTAGAGAAACTAATCCTTTAGGTATCTTATTAGTCTTCAACTGGATTACTTCTACTGGCTCACCTATTTGGTCTTTTAGCTCTTCTTCATCTTTTTCATCACATATTACATCTGCATACTGATTTTGCAAAGTCATAAAATCCTTAATATCTATATCATCTTGAAACACTTGAAGATAGACTATGTTATCTGGTACAGATGGCTTATATACTGAGATAGTTGGGAATCTATCCATGTATTGTGTAGTTATCTCTAGGTGATCTAAACCTGAGGCATTTACAGCTAAAATATCTACAACATGATTTTGTTCTCTAGGAATATATGAGATATTGAAAGCTAAAAATTTATCAATTTCTTCCAATATTGCATTTCTATATTGCTTAAGCCTAGGATGTTTAGTCTGATATTTACCTTTGACCTATAGTATAATAAGCTTTGCATCCCCTATTATAGTTAAGTAGTTAATGCCTAGCTCTTTTGCTTTCCTTAGCCCTAGTAGTAAAGCTTCGTACTCAGCTACATTGTTTGTGCAAGGAAATTGCAATCTGTAAGGAATACTAAGGTAGTTTCCTTTAATATCGATCAAATTTACATTTGCACCTGCTCTAGATTGGGATTTAGCTCCATCAAAAGACATGGTCCACATTTCTTGAGTCAAAACTCTATCTGATTCCTCATCTACTATTTTTATATCTTCTGGATCCATGTTCTTTGCTTCTGGTACTTCCACTAGGAATGGGTTGTGCCATATTGAATAAACTCCCATCCCTTTTTCTTCCATAGAGTTTACTAAGTTAATCATGGTTTCATCTATTTGAATTAACTCTACGAAGTGTTTGTTGAATGGTTCTCTTATCAAAATTATATTCTCCTTATCTGATATTGGGATTGTAGCATAGGACCAATCCAATTGAATTGAACCTCCTAGTTGTTCTACCCAATGCCTACTGAGCAAAAGTGAGAAGAATGGGTCAACATCAACTACTGCTACATCCATGACTATTCCATTTTTAGGGTGTTGATCTAAGAAAACCAACAATCTAGTTATCACCCCTACACAGGGAATTTGTCTGCTGTCCATTACAAAAACAGGGGTAGAATCTCTAGTACAGATTAATCCCATTTGGTCAGCTATTAGCTTAGGCATGATATTATGTGAAGCTCCACTATCTAGCATGCAATTATGAATCACATATCTTTCCCCTTCATCTGAATTATATCTTAATGACACATAGAAGGGTCTGACAGAGGATGGTGATCTTGTATCATGTTGATTTTGTCTAGCAGCATGGCAAGTTGGGTCTTCTTTTAGTTCTACTAATCCAAATGCTCTGCAGACTTGTTCTCTGTACTGTTGAACTTTCATAAGTTCTCCAAATGTGATATTAACCTTTTGCTTACTGAGTTCTGACCCAACATCAAATTCTATCTTCTTTATATCCAATGGTTTATTACTTTCTTCTTTGGGAATCTCTTCCACTGATTCTATTACTTTAGGAGTAATCTTATTAGGGTTTCTATCAGTTTTCTCTTTAGTGATATCTTTATTGGGGAAAGTTTGTTTTCTTGTTTCACTTGTAGATGCTTTCTCTATCTTTTCAGGGACTGTTCTGTTCCTTAAATTTAAAACATGAGTTGCCTCTAATTCTTCAACCTCTTGAGCAGTGGGGATCAACTTTCCTTGCTTCATATTATCATATCTTGACTCATGTGATTTTTGCAAGATTTTAGTTTTTTTAGTTACTAAGATTTGAGGATGATGATTTGAAGCATATTTATCCATGTCTTCTTCAAACAACCTTTCTCTGGATTCATCTTCAACGGACCAACATGCATTGATTCTTATATCTTCCTCTGATTTTGCATGCATGTCTACATTACGTTGATCACTTAGGTGAATTCCACATGCATCAGGGTTATGGGGTGCATCACAAGTGGAGAAAAAATAGGGAAACCCTTCTGCTACATTAGCAGATGGTATAGGGTTAGGAACATTGTTCTGATCCCTATCAGAATCTCTATTTTTCCAGTTATTGTTTCCATTACCCCTATTCCTATTTCCTTCTTCAAAACCATTGTTATTCCCCCAATTCCTGTTGAAATTTTTCTTGAAGGGAGGATGATTGTCAATGTGAGATCATTCTGTCTATGAAGATTCATCATTACTTCCATTTCTTTCAATTCTTGCTAACCTGTTACTCATATTGTTAAACATTTATGTCATCTGACTAGTCAACTTCTCCATGGGATCAATTTCAGTTCTTCTTTGTATATCAAAAGCCACTCTCTTAGGTTTTCTCTCAAGCATGTTAACTTCTAAAGAATAAGGCTTCATCTTACCATTGTCAAGCATATTTATTTCTATATCCATTGCTTTCTCCATACAACCATCAATGGTAGTGGCTTGTTCTTGCCTTAATTCATAGTTAAACTCTCCTTGAAAAGCATTTTTATAAAAACAAATAGACTGAATATCACTAGGCCTGAGGTTGGTAGGGATTTTGTTCCTAGTCTTTGAAAATCTTGTGTTAAAATCACTAACAACTTCATTTTCTTTCTTCTTCATAGTGGCTAGCTCAGTTAACAATGATTGTTCATTTTTCCTTTCACCATACTTCTTTAGGAACACCTCTTCCATTTTGGTGAAGTCTGGGATATCATTGTTAGGAAGTGAATTAAACCATTCTCTGGCATATTTTTCTAAAGTCTGTAGAAATAGTCTTAATACTACATCTTCATGTTCAACTTCCAGACTATCCATTGCATATAAGAAACTTTTGATATGATCCTCTCCAGTGACTGCATTATTTCCTAAAAACTTAGGGAGGTATTTGTGAGCTTTACTGGGTAAGGCATTCAAATTTACTGGTAATGCAAAAGGCCTATATCTGTTAGTTCTCCATAAATGAACATTATCCTGGGCCATTGCTATTGTAGGATTCAAATTTATAGTAGTAGCACTTATAGTGGTATGAGTCTGGGCAGCTTGAATATTAACCGATGGGTTATCTACCTTTGAATTATGATTATGTATATCTTCTATAGCAGAATTCAAATTTCTATTTACAATAGAATTTAAATCATCTTCTACAGTAATATCAGTAGTAACAAAATTTTAATTTTTCTTTATGTACCTTTTATCGCTAGAAATTGATCTACTATTATACACAGTACTCTTGAAAATTGGAGTTTTTTGGGTATGTATAAATACCTCTAGATTCTCGAGTTCTGGAAATAGCTCCTTACCACTTCTCTTGGTGTTCGCCAGCATGTTCTGTTCTCTCCTTTTTTATATTTTTCTTCTGGGTTCGTCCAGTAGAGTCGCCAACATCGAGGTGCAGAAAGAACAACATGCACTTTTACCAAGAATGCTTGATATTACCACTCATCCTCACAGAAGTTGGTTTTTGGGAAAATTCAAGAACATCAAGAAAAAAAAATTTCAAGAAAATCAAGAAGTGGAAATTCAAGAAAATACAGGGACGTAAAATACTCACAATTAAAAACTACGGGCAAAAATAAAATAAAGAACGTTAGAAGTCATGGAAATTAAAATGTAAGCTCTTTATTTTAACTTGGCTACTCGCTGATTGATATATGTCATGAACTCCAGGCTTAGAATGTAAAAATTCTCCCTCGAAAATGGTGCCAAAAAACTGTTGGAACCGATTCTTGCATCCGTAGGATTTCGATTGTCACGCTACAAGAACCCGTTTGAAACCAACGAGCTATTACAGGCTCTGGTCGACTTGCCTCATGTTCTGCTAAACACGAATATTGCTAAAGAAGACTACAGAACGGGTAAGGAAACCCCAATAGTAATTCTTTGATTATACTTCTAATTACACGCTCTAGATTTATATTAAGCTATAAGTATTCTTTTTAAAATGACCAAGCATGAAAAACAACCAACTATTATGCCTTATGTAGACCGGTGCCTAGATTCATTGGGTTGTTATAGCAATTTAACAACAATTTTAATATGAAACAGAAAGAAGGGGAGAAGAAAAATTGGCGTTCTTAATCTCATTCGAATATCGCAATAAAATCAAGAGTTAACCAATGAAAGAAATGTATATAATGTGTTCAAATAATGTAACCCATTACACAGTGACACACAGTACTAAGACAAAGATATGACAGGAATAAAATCTAGAATTGTATTGATTTCATAAAATATTACATGCAGAGTGGGCGGGATGCCTTTTAACTCTATTTTTCTTAAAGAAATACATCAATACAATGAAGAGGACTTTGTTCAAATAATGTAACAGGTCTCTCCAACTCTCCTTGTTCCAATATGGTAACAGTAGAGTCTCTGAATCCTAGGCTCAAGAAGGTAGGAAATGATCTCAACTTCTTGAACGCTTTCCTATCACAATCCTGCAAAGCAAAGGGAAGAAAAAGAAATGAGAAAGGAAAATAGACATAGAAGGGGATACAACAACACAACTAACCAGGCACTCAAGTATACCTCTTAGCAAAAAATGCTATTCTCTCTAATTGCTTGATGCATAATCTGTCCATAGCTGCCTCTTCTTATAGCCTCTGGTTCTTGATTCTGTTATTTCTGGTTGATTCCTGGCCCTCCACTTGTCAGCATCTGACTGATCTTGAAAAATTGGTACAACTGGCTTCTATTGTCTTTTTCATTTTGATTGTGTTCTCTCCTTTGACTTCTTCCAAACATAACTTTATCAACCGGTGATTAAGGTATGAGGGAAACCTTTATCTCCTTTTGCTACTTCCTTGTGCATTTAGTTGTTGTCTTTCGGACTGGCCTCTTTTGGGTTGACCCCCTTTGATTTCTTGGCCCTCTAACTGTGCCAAAAATATTCCCTATTGTTGTTGTTGTCTGTTGTGTTGAACTTACTTTCTGCTGTTGACTACAGGTATTAACCTTTTTCCCTTTTTGACTTTGTTGCAGCTATTTTATATGTTCATCTATCAATTTCCAAACTCTTGTATCAAATGTGGCTGCAATCCTTAGCATGTTCATTTCCTGCAAGATTTTGTTTTTCTGTATAGCAATAATAGGCATGTTCTTGTCATATTGAGACAGTAATATTTCCATAGTATTTACCATAAGTGTGGTTTGCCTAATCATCTCTTCCTCATCACCTAGTTCACAGTCGAATCTTTCAAAGGTTTCTTTAAATACCTCTTCTATATCTGAGGCTTCTAAGCATTGGTCTAGGGATAGGCCAATATCTACCAATTTTACCGTAGCATCTTTTATTAGGTCATTCATTTCTATTACAAAATTTATCCATCTCTCTAGGTTTGCTCCAAACAAGGCTGCTTTGAAAAACTCAAAATTGATCTGGATCTTATTGCCATCAGGTGTCATTATTTCTTGTCCCTATAACTCTTCAAAATGATCTCCTACAAAGTCTAGGGTAGGGTGGATGATTCCAAAATCCTCTTCTCTTTCCTGCATCAAGGTCACAATTTCTTGAGCAGTTATTTGGATTACCCTTATTTGTCTGAACATTTTGGAAAAAACTTTGGCATGAGCTCTTATTCTCTTTAACATGTCCTTTTTCATTACATTCAGATAGTATACATGATCTTGCACCTTTGTCACTGATGGGGGTTGTGCACTTGAAGTGTCTCTTCGAGTCAATTCTTCATGTTGCTTACTTATTACTACTTTTAACTCTACCTTTTCTTCCTCCTCTTTGCTCAGTTGTTTTCTTAGTTTATCAATTGTTTCAACAAATTGGTCTATGACTTGGACCTGCACTGCTTTAGCAACTTCTGCCATCTCTCCCTCTTTTCCTAGCACTGATGAACCCCCTATTTCCTCATTAACTCTGAAGACTAGTGGATTTTGCAGAGGAGGAAGATTGATTTCTGCCATATCTGATATGGGTGCCTCTGATTTACCTTCTTTAGTGAGTTGTTCTCCTATATTCCCCATCCCTGCTACTAATTGCAATTCTTGTTCATTTGTGGCAATGAAGGTGGTCTGCTCATCTGTTCTTTCCAAAACAACTTGGGTAGTAGGAAAAGACAATCTGGGTCTCTTCACTTCCATAGGAGTTACCTCTTTTTGATTCTTCACTAGGTGGCTTTGAAAAAGGCCACCTAATCCACCAACTCTCCTAGGATTCATTTGTATTATTGATGGAATTTTAATCTCCTATCCCTTTATGTTTATAGAGGTAGGGACGACCATGGGTGCCAATTTCTTCACACTAGTTATAGCTAATACATGATCAGAAATGGGAACTACAACTTGCTCTATGGGTGATGCTTCTTGAGTGGATGCAGTTACCATTTCCTTTCCTTTATCTGCACTGGTTTGTTGAGAAGCTTCTTGAGGAATGTTTGGTGCTGCTTCTATTCTGAGTTGAGCATTCTTAGGGGGCTTGACCTATTGTTCTATTACATCAGCAGCTTTAACAGTGACCTCCATTAGATCGATACCCTGTTCTTCTATTAATTCTAATAAGGGGTCTTCCTTGATTGTTGGGCCTGTCCTTGGCATAACAGGTGCTACAACATCCACTGAATTTTCTCAAAGCCTTCTTAGTTATATAGGGTAATCATAGGCTTCATAAACCTATGTGCTACCTCTTTTTTCTGGGGGAACTCATTCCATACTACCTACAAATCTAATCCTTTCTCCATAGCTTCTAACAAGCTTTCTTCAAAAGCATCTTCCCGGTGTTTTATTTGAGCATATTCTCTCTTTTCCATCATTTTGTTGTATGTTCCCTTTGGGTCATAGAATCTCCATGATATTTCATCTAATCCCATGTTGTCCAATTCAAACATTCCTTTGAGCAGGGAAGGATATCCAACAAATACAAAATCTCCAAAATGATAGGGAACATCGAGCCAGGGGACCTTACCATGTTTCTTTACCAGTCTCATCTTAGCCTCTTCTGCCACCTGCCTGCATAATTCTAAAGTTGCTATGGATAATGGGTAGTACTGTGGTAGCACCTTAGGAGGGATCTTAGCTCCATACAATCTGATATAAGTAAAACCCTATGTGAAGAAGAAATCTCCAATTTCCTTTTCTTTAATGAAGGCTTTTACCCCTGGCCCTAATCTCTCTAGAACTAACCCAGTTAAGGCCCAATGGATTTCTACCATGAAACGATCACAGAACCAGCCCATGTGAGTTCGTCCTTCATGAAGTCTCCAGAAGCTATTCTGAACATAGGGGCTGTCGATGGCTTTTACTCTTTTACGGGCTTCTTCTCCCAATTGGCCCGCTATTAGGTGAATGAGAAATGAATACTATGAAAAATGAGGCATCTCCTGCCTCTGTTCAAAAATTGCTCTTCTTAATTCCATCATTTATTTATGTATTTGGGTACTCAATTCTAGTTCCCAGGCATAAATTGGAGTGTTATGTGCCCTATTGCATTGTGCAGCTAAATATAAAACCCTTTTTGTTATTCTATTCAGATCTTGTACTCCCAAAACTATGTTTATCATATCACAAAAATCTTGTACCCAGGGTTTAAAAGCATTTTTGTTGATTGGGAATTCTTTATCTATTGTTGCATATGTATCGAACAAAATTTTAAAGACTTCCATATCTGTAAACATACGAGATTGGTGTTCGATTACCTGGTCTACCAAAAAAGTGGTATAATTCGTTAAGTTGAACACCTCTTGGATATGCTCGACTTTGATGCTGAACACCCACCAATTCTTGTGGTCTCGAAAGGTCCTCGTTCTTTCGTCATATGCTACTACCAGCCAAGCCATCAAATCTGAGGAGAAGTGCACTTTCGGGCATATCAGTTTCCCAAGGTTACTATTCCATCTGTTATTTTTGGGGAAACCCTTGTATTGTAACCTATGAGCTTTATGAAATAAATCCGCCATTATCCATGGGGTCCTGTTATCGCCTTCCATCACTTGGGTGAAACTCTTGATACAGGCATTGTCAATCTCGTACAGTTGAGCTGGGTACAGTTGTCAATCTCACAGAGTATGGGGATCTATTTGTGATGAATTGCATGGCTTCCCTAGTGTCTGTAGGTATGAAAACATCTCCCCATGATGCCATTGTTCTTAATGTAGCAGGTAAGGTCTTTCTGTGATACTTGAAAACTTTCTTCTCTCTGTACCTCCTGTGTATCAACCTTCACTCTTAGATTACCAGGGTAGTAGCCTCGACTATTTTCGTGGGTTCATATACAAGGTGGTGGAATGAGTCTGATAAATTCACACGTTTTGTCATCAACCCGATGTCACCAACTGCTGTTCAAAATAGACCAACAAAAATCTGCCATCGCATATTTTTCTTGGAGTTGAGAGTTTATGGTGAGTAATGTCTTTTATCTTACGTGCCCTGGGCCCTTTTTATTTGTGTGCCTGTAATCATTTATAAACCTCTGCTATTGGTCACTGGGAACCTTTTTATCGGACGTGGAACTGATATGTGCCATTGGGATGACTTTATTTTTAAATCTTATGCCACCTCAGGTTTGAATGGTAACTAAATCCTTGGGATTGATTATATTTCATTTAGGCAATGATCTCCCTCGGGATTTCTACAAGATCTGGTTCTTGGTGTGAGTGACGACTTTTATTGCCTCGAAGGTTTCCATTTTTCCTTAAGTCAAACGTGATCAAGCACAATCGTTGGATGTGCTCCTTTTGTCATTGCCACCATGGATATTTTTGAAACCTGTAGGTTAATTAATCGAAAGAAACATGCTCCGAACCCTCTTTAAATTTTGACCAATAAGGATGGGGATTAATAATGGGTTCACAGTATTGTTAAATGTGTTTAACCTTTAATTAATCAAGCGTTTTCTTTAAACTTACCTTCGGTTTACCTTAGGGTCGCGTGCTACCATTGGATCTGAGTGTAGGTGAGCGCATTCGTTAGATCCATTGAAGATGCTTGTTCGTTAAACCCTTTGTATTTTCTTTACCTTTACTCTGACTCATGCGCGACCGTTGGATTTATTTTATCTCAATGAAGCGCTGTCGTTAGATCTCGATAGTTGATTCATCGCTTAATTCTTTGGCTTGTGTGATGTTGTCAAATTTATTTGAGATGAAGCACATTCGTTGATGTCCCATGACCTGCACAATAGTTAGTCTTCCCATGTCTGATTGGGTTAATCATGCTTGTACTATCGAAAACCTTTGGTTTGGTAATAATTCATAAGACATTATTTAAAGGTTAGAGACCATACTTTCATTGATTTAATTTTCTAATATCGTGGTATATTAATCTTCATATAATCATGATTATCCAATATTAACCCCATGATTTTTTTATCTTAATAATTTGATTTAAACCTAGGTAGCATATTACACATTTACCTTTCCTTGCAATTTTGACCATGTGCTTGGTTTAACATAAGATAGAAGGGGTAAATTATAAAGTATTTAATTAATCAAAAGAAAACCTTTAGGTTAAACCTTGATCACTTTTACCAACGCACATCCTCATATTTAAGCGATGATGAGTGCAGCCATCGGATCTCCTGTACCTGCACACTTTAATAACTAGGGGGGTGCATATTTTAATTTTGATTAATCTCTATTAAGCTAAAAGGGGGAGATTAGATGATGTGTTAGACCCTTGCTAATTACTTGATTAACTTTACCTTTATCTTTGTCCTCATCTGATATCTTACCGTCCATGATTTTCGATGTGACCATTGGATCTTAGATGGCTATTGGCACAACCATAGATTTTAATCAACCTGCAAGTTAGTTACCAAAGGAAGCATGGTTTAAATCATGATTAAGCCGAAAGAGGGGTGATTATCCAATGTGCTTAGACCCTTGTTAATTCGTTTTAACCTTCTTAATTAAGCTTACGAGATTTTACCTTTTTAATGCTTCTTTTATTTACGTGGCACCATAGGATTAGATCTAGATCGAGCACTGTCATCCAATATTCCTAACTTACACAGTGATTATTCCAAAAGGGGGTGCAAACTCTTAATGCTAATTTTAATACATGATTTATTTGAATCTGGTACTATTGTTAGATCAAAAATCGTTTGGGTGCTACCGTCTGATCGATCGGATTTGCTCACTATTTAATTTAAAGCTTGACCCATGTTGAATTTTTTTTAAAGTTTTGAATCTTTGGTAAGCGTGCAACCGTTGGATTGGATTTCAATCGAGAACTGCCATCTAGATTTTCCAAGTTGCATATATTTTAATCACTTACTACCTTAGTTGATAATCCTTTTTAGACCTTTTGACTTTATCATTTGGGTTTCTTTCGAAGGCGCATCCGTTGAGTTTAGATTTTAAAGATGCGCTACCGTCTGATTAAGCCTAAGAGGTGATCTATTTACTTCTGACCATGGTTTTGACTTTTGAGCTATCTCTTGGTTTATCTTATTAACGTGCAGTCATACGATTACCTTTGGATCAAGCACGACCCTTGAATTAAATCTAAGGTGCTCGTTTGTTAATCTATTGGGGTGCATACCCTTAGGTTTTAATTAAATTTTGATTTTAACCTTAGGCTAGCGCTTTTGAATTTTGGTTTTTAGACCACGATGATTTATTTGACCATATTTTTAAAGTATAAAGCTATTTGAACCTTAGGGTATAATGATTTATTTAATCCTTAGTGGCATACTTTTGGATCTTAGGTATTTATGTTTTAACATTGGATTTAGACCTTAGAGAGGCTTTACTTATGAAGGTCAATTATTAATAAAACTCACCATAACCCTTATTAAGACAATTAAGCAATTATTAAAAGGGTGTCTACCTAATAAATGAACAAGATTTAGACTCATCAAACCAATTCAATGAAAAACTTAGATACTCACACTAATTTGAAGAAGCGACCAACATTATGGATACTTTGATTGAAACCAAAAATTTAAAATTTGGAGGATTAAAAGTTGAGTCAAATTTGGCTCCAACAGATCCCTAATACAACAATGGCATGAATGAATCCTACCTGGCATTGGGGTATGCTTATGTCGCATCTAATATATTCATTTGCACACACAGGGGTAATGAATAGCTTGGTCTTTCATAGTAAAAATTTTGTTTTTCAAAAGTCTAGTATAGTCATTCTACAACTTTTGATAAGTCAACTAGGGTGTTTGAGTCTCATGGAAAACCTCAAAAATGCCCAAATAGCAACAACTCATTTTCAATCATTCAACTATAAAATTCCTTTTATAATATTTTATTTATTAATGAGTGTTCATAATATAGGATAGATACCGCATGGATATCAACAATGATATTTAGACGACCACTGACTATGTTGTGCATATTATTTTAACTTACCAAAAGCTTATTAATAGAAAAAATACACCATTTAATAGCATATACAAATGTTTAATTGATTAATTATTATGATAAGACATATCAATTATATTTCATGATTGTTATACATTATGTGGTGTCATCCTGTAGACATGAAAAATTGACTCATTTTCCTTAGTTTTTCTCCTAGAAAAGTAAGGTCATCTTCAAGAGAATTTTTACCCTATCAAATCATATTAATTCTTATCAAATTTTATACCATTGTATAGGTCTCGAAAAGATATTTCCAACGGTATATAATATGTCCAATTTTGACATCATTTTCCTCATTTTTCATGCCAATAAACCAAAAATTGTTTGACCATTGGGTAAAATCACCCAATGGTCAACAAAATCACCTGAAGATTGACAAAATCACCAAGCAATTTTGTATTGAAATAGAATTTTAACAAATTTTCTAAAAGACAAAATTTGTTTTGAAACCTCTTATATAGTTTAGCCGTTGTTCCTATCAGGGAGGTTGGCGAGTAGATTGAAGGTGGAAAATATAGGAGGGATCAAAACCTCCTCCATATTTAGCCTAACCTTCCAACTTCGTCAAATCTCTCCTTGACCTTTTTAATCTACCCCCTTTTCCATTTTTTCCTCCTGACTAACTAACTGACTGGCTAGCAGGTTGAATTATGATTCCTTGAGATAGCTTCTAAACTCCCTTAAGGATCCCTCGCATCAGTTTGCTATGCAATTCCATCTCCCAACATCCCCATTTGTTTAATTTTGTCATTGCAGGTCCCAGTTACAATCACCCAGATATCAACATAATCGCCAAGAGATCGATAAAAATTCTAGGTGATTTCGTTAGAAACGATAGACGATTTCGTCAGATCGAAGGTGATTTTGTCAGAAGACAGGCGATCCTATTTGCAGATTAGCAAGGGATCAAGGATTCAAACCACTGTTTGCATCTCTTTTCCTATTTCATTTTTTTTCATGCATTGTTCAATATTTATTTAGTTTATTGCTTAAATTTGCATATTGCATCTTGGTGTTCACCATCATTTTGATTAACTGCATCATAAAATCAGGATCATAATCACATAAATCCATGGCATACTAGGTTGAATTATCATCATAGTGTTCTCATGTCATTTCATATCCATTTGCATATAGAAATTAAAACATATTTGTGATTTGGAATACAAGAAAATTACCATATTTTGCAAGAAACCCTATTTTCTGTCAATTATTTTGCTACAGGATTGCGACATAATCACCTACAATTTTGTCAAATTGGAGGCAATTTTTTCTGGAACACAGGCAATTTTATCTGGAACATAGGCGATTCTATTTGGAACAGAGGCAATTCTGTCAGAAAAAAAGGTGATTCTGTCCTGCTACAAGCCTCAAAATCTTCATCAAAAATTTGGCTCAAGTAAGGTTTATAATTTCTTATAATCCCAGTCTTAGGCATTGTATTTCATTTTGTATCCACTGTCTGCTATCCTAATTAAATACAAATTTCATATAGATAGTTTAGTTGCATAAAGGTCAAAATCAGGTGTTTGAGAAAGATTTATAAAAAGAACACATCAAACATCTTCCAAGCCTAGGTATAGAAACTGCCGCTAAATTGTTTCCTGGTGAACCTTTAATTCATCAAAAAATCACCACAAGAAGGCACAATTAAGTGCCTCTATTTCGAGGTGTGGCTCTACTATTTTCCCATTCCCCTCTGAGGCATGGATCCATCATCCTAGAACAAAGGAGTGCAAAAATTTTAGGCCTACACATCCATTAGATTGTCAAACTCATATTGCATTCATACATTATGTTTTAAGTGATTAAAATATACATGTTCATTTAAATTAGATTAACATCATGTAAATAATACACTACATAAATTGCATTCATCATATCATAGCATCATAAATTAAATGCATACAAGTAAATTAAATTAAACATGCATTTAATATCAAATAGTGCATCCATATGCATACATCATAGTAGTCCATCTATACATCTAGATCATAATATCTAGTCATACATCCATCATCTAGCTAGTGCATGCCATCCATACATCACATAATATAGCATCAAATAAACATACAATATAAAAATTACATCCATATGCATCCCATAAACATAAAACAAATAAGTCTACACATAACACGAGTCTCATAAATTTTAGATCATGTCATATATATGTGTGTCAAAAATAGTATATAGGCATATGTCCAAAATGACCGTATGCTACAACTGTGTAGGTACTTGACCTTAAACTCAAAAATGGTACAAACATATGATAAGATATATGCTAGATAGTTCTTTCACCCCCACTCTGTGAGGCTCCTCCATTGTCTCCACCCTCTCAATGAGTCCACCTAGAGCTGGTACCAGTAGACCTCTCTGTCCTGGGTGTCCTATGGTTGGATCAAGCTAAATATTGCCTTGTCTCCTAGGTCCTACTCCTATGAGTCCCTGGATCTATGGACCTCTATGGAACCTAATCCCAGAGCAGCTTGATCTCTCCCTCAAAACAAGAGATATGAGAAGCATTTTATGATCATTGATTGAGATGACACTGGGCCATAGCTTGTATCCTCTTGATATCTACATTAGAATCTAAACTTGTGCATCCCTATACAATTTGATCTATAGGAGTAGTCAGTGGAGTCGAGGTCTCCCCTCATGCACTCCTATCTAGATACCTCTCATGAGTCTTGATCTGTAGCTGAGATTATGAAAGATCTCACTCAAGTGTCATCTTATCCAAAGCTATAGTGGCACTTACAATCTACTCTATGTGGAGAGTCCTCTCCTCCTCGTAGCTCTACCACTGCTCCTATCCCTATCTCAACTGATCCTATGTGGCTCTCAAATATACCTATAGATTAGCCATGGAAGTGTACCTCTCTCAAATCTAAGTCTAGAGGGTCCCCACCCGTGTCTATAAGCTAGCAACCTGGACCCTAAGCTGGGACTCCCCATCGTGGTCTGAATCTGCCTGTGTTGTAGCACTCCAGGTGCCAAATATCTATTGGAATACAATATAATTTACCTTTGTGGATAAATATGTGATGGCCTCACCATCGATTAGGATCTGGAATATTTGGTAGACATCCTCCAGAGTGTCAGTGATCTCACCTGTGGGTAGGTGAAAGGTATTGGTCCTCGCATCCCAGTGATGGGCCAAAGCGGTCATGTAAGCCTAATCAACTCTAATCGATGAAAGTTGTAGTACATAGCCAAATACGATGGCTCTAAAGTAGGATTTCTCAGTGTCATTGAGGCCATTGCAAAGGGTACAAAGGATATCTAATTCCCTCACCCTCACGATCAAAGTTTGAAGAGAGACAAATAATAATACACAAAATCAATCCAAAAAAAAAAATGACCTAAAAAAGTCAAAAAAATTAAAAAATATAGTCAAAAAGATAAAAACAATTACAAATGCATGCAAAAAATTAAAAAAATAAGATTGCATTTCAAAAATTCAAAAAAAATAATTAAATCAATTAAGTCAAACAAACACTCAAAAAAATTAAGAAATTTTCCTAAAGTGGGCTAACTGTGGTTGGAACCTAGGATCAGTGGCTATGGTTAAAATTTTGATCATTGGGATTTAAATATCGTCAATGACTGACAACCACATCCCCCAATTTTCCAATTGGAAACCGTTGTTGCCACCCGTGGCTAAGAGCAATGACCTTTTTAGGATCACTGCTCATCCTGAAATAAGCCCAAAAATTAATAGCCTACCCATCTAATCTAACCTAGTCTAAATATAGCTATTGTGTGGTTCGTTACTGGTAGTTTAATATAGTTTAGTTAACCTATTACTTAATGAGGTTTATTTTAAGTTGCTAACCCTAAGCGACGATGAGGTTCGTTATCGATAGTTTAATGCGGTTCATTTAACCTGTTAATTAATGAGGTTAATTATAATTAGGTAAAATCAAATGAGAGAGTTACAGTGCTACCTTTCTAGCACCGGCTATGCCACTAGTGGATGCATTCATTGGGTCCACCATGTGGGTGTTTTGTAAACTTTGCAGTAACATTTTGTGTCAAAAGTTTAACCTCACCTCTCAGAGTTATTTGGAAAGCGATGGAAATTGGAAAAGAATGACATGAAAGTGATAGATTTTTTTTTATATTTTCCATTTTACCCTTGATCGCAACCGACACTCACGAGTGCAGAATTAGGGTTTGTCGATCGCGGGTCAATGCTACGGCTAAGAAAATTGCAAAAAATAGCTACGTCTGACACCCACAGCTAGCATCTGGACATATATACCCTCAATATTTCACCATGAGGGGTTCAAAATGCAAAATTAAAAATATCTAATTGGCAAAAACCCTAAAATTTTTCAAAAATAACAAAAAATTTAGATAAGTCAAAATTTCAAATGTGCCTCATATTCAGTTATTTACCCTATACACTTGGCGGTTGCAATGATTTGCGATTCATGTAATCTGGAAATATGAGTAAATTACCATAAGGTAATTTGGGGTAAATTAGTCATTGTTGAATTGATATGCTTCACTTCAATCCCTAAGAAGGCCTAGACGATCAAACTGCTCCACGAGAACAAGGTATTCATCTCAATGCCTCTATGACATTTTTAGCAGATCATCAAACATTATGATTCAACATATACCTAATTAGAATTACTATTATCTTGATTCCCTAATAAGGCCACAACGATTGGATTTCTCCATGGGATAGAGATGTACAATTACTATTAACAGTTGCAATCATGGCTAAATTAGGCCTTGCCAAGTAATCAAAGTGCTAAAAACCTTAAAATTATTTTGTAACCTCGTATATTATATCAAACTATGAGTATATTATATAATTAGGTGTATGCTTTCTACGAGGTTACAAATACGGTGGGACATATATGTAATCCCATATGTAACCTCGTATAAAGCATACATACGACTAGTGCATCAATTGAAATCGAGTATTAAAGCAATAAAGAATAGACAACAATGAATTTAACAATAAAATAGGGTTTTATTTTATTTAAAAATTATCAAATATAAATTACATATACGTCCCTCTTAGGGATACTCAATTTTTGATACAATTAATACAATATTGAAGACCCTCTAAATGAGGGGGTGGTGTAATTTGCAAGCTCTCCAAAAAGACACGAACTACTCAAGATCAATGGTGATATTATTCTCTTATGAAAGAGGCATTTGCTACCTTGAATACCTTGAAATAAATAGATCCTGTAAACCTTGCATTCAAGAAACAACAAGAAAGGATTAAAAGCAAAGATGGCCTCTCTTGATGAGGCTTTTAATGGAAACTTGCATAAATGATGATAAATATAACAAGGAACATGTAAATATATGAAGATCAGCATAAAATCATCATATTACTATGAAGCATAGAAATAAAGCATGTAATCTAGGTAATAAGCAACCTAATTAGCCATTAGAAACTTGAATTGCATGAAATAACAAGAAACTATGCTAAATTGACAAATGCAAGGGAATGGAAACAAAGCTTCCACTAAATCCTAGAATTAACTGGTCAAATATATGCTAAAATGTAAATCTATGCTGAATTAAGCTAATTATAGAAATGAAAGAGCAAATCTAATGCTAAAATGGAGGAGATCAAAGATTAAACCCTATCCGTGGGTTTGAGTCATGGTGAGAACTGTTAGCCACGACTGGCAGTCATGATTGAGCCAAAAATAACCTTGCTCTTGTAATCAGGGATTGGATTTCTAATTCTCTTCAAGAAATTGATGATCAAGGGTCACCTCTGTGTCCCAAGATAGATTGGTGGTTGAATTTATTAAGATTCACGTTCGATTGGCTTGATTGTGCGATTATTCTTCCCAGTCCTTTGAAATTTCCATTGATGAATTCATGCTTGTAACTCCACAATTGGGCAGCATTTCGACCCTCCTCAAGGGGTTTTCAATTTACTATCCGTTTTGGTAGAGCTTCACTACATTCAAATGCAAACTTTATCTAGAATTATCCCTAATTTGGAGGGGAGTATTATAGGACTCCTAATCTCTAATCTTGGCTTGATTGGCAAGCCAATATCAAGATCCAGGAGGTTGTATCAGTTGGGAGGAAAAATATCAAAGCTTCCCTACCCAAAACCATTTGAATTATTATTTCCTAGGTCGTTGTAACCAAAATTCACTAGGATATCCCTCCTACTCCCACTATATATCACCACCTTAAGCCAGAGAAGGACTTAGCATGGCCTCATGTGACTCCACTAGGGGATGAGGATGATGATTTCGAGGAGTTTGGACTGGAGGATGCAGGGACTACAATAGAGTACAACACCTAGTGGACTACTAGGTTGTGGTGGGGTGATGGCCCTCTAGGTAGACCTATAGATGGTGAGGCAGCAGCAGAGATAGAGGAGGCACATACCAAAGGGGGTAGATCCTCATGGGTGCATAGTGATCCAACAGACAGAGGATGGATGGGATGAGGTTACAACTGATGAGGAGTCCCATGTAGAGGAGGGTTAGGAGGAGTCTAATGATGAGGTGTCCCAGCTCAAAGCCCAGGTTGCTAGCTTATAGACATGGGTAGGGACCCTCCAGACTTAGATATGAGAGAGGGTCACTTTTGTGGCTACTCTATAGGCATAGATGAGAGCTGCATAGGATCAACTAAGACAGGGATAGGATTAGTGGTAGAGCTACAAGGAGGAGAGGACTCTCCACTTAGCATATATTATGAGTACCACTACAGCTCTGGAGAAGATGATACTTGAGTGAGATCTTGCATAGTATCAGCTATAGCTCAGGACTCATGAGAGGGATCTAGTGAGGAGTGCATGAGGGGAGACCTTGAATCCATCGGTTACTCTTGCAGATCTAGTTGTACAGGGATGCATAGGTTTAGATCCTAATGCAGATATCAGGAGGCTACAAGCTATGGTTTAGCATCATATTAGTCAACGATCATTAAATGTTGCTCATATCTATCGCTTGGAGGAAGAGATCGAGCTACTTGGAGGTCAGGTTCCAGAGAGGTCCATAGATCCAGGGGCTCAAAGGACTAGGAGCCAAGAGATAGGGTAGTATTTAGCTCAACCCAACCAAAATACACCCAAGATAGAGAGGTCTACTGGTACCAGATCTAGGCAGACTCACTGAGAGGGTGGAGGTGATGGAGGAGCCTCATAGATTGGGGGTGCAGGCACTACCTAGCATGAATCTTATCATATATTTGTACCATTTTTGAGTGTAAGATCAAGGACCTACATAGTTGTAGCATGTAGGCATTTTGGACATATGCCTATATACTCTTTTGACACACATATATATGATATGATATGAAATTTATGAGACTCATTTTATGTGTAGAATTATTTGTTTTATGTCTATGGGATGCATATGGATGCTTATATTGTAAGTTGATTTGATGCTGTATGATGTGATGTATGGATGACATGCACTAGCTAGATGATGGATGTATGACTAGATATTGTGATCTAGATGTGTAGATGGACTACTATGATGTTAAATGCATGTTTAATTTGATTTATTTGTATGCATTTAATTTATGATGCTATGATGAATGCAATGTATGTAGTGCATTATTTACATGATGCTAATCTAATATAAATGAACATGTATGTTTTAATCACTTAAAATATAATGTATGAATGCAATATGATTTTGAAAATATAATGGATGACACCACAAAATGTATAACAATCATGAAATTTAATTGATAGGTCTTATTATAAGAATTAATCAATTAAACATCTATATATGCTATGAAATGTTGTATTGTTTCTATTCATAAGCTTTTGGTAAGTTAAAATAATATGCACAACATAGTCAGTGGCCATCTAAATATCATTGTTGATATCCATTTGGTATCTATCCTATATTATGAAGACTCCTTAATAAACAAATTATTATAAAAGGAAGTTGATAGTTGAATGATTGAAAATGAGTTGTTGCTATTTGGGTATTTTTGAGGTTTTCCATGAGACTCAAACACCCTAGTTGACTTATCAAAAGTTGTATAATGACTATACTAGAATTCTAAAAAATAAAGTTTTCACTATGAAAGACCAAGCTATTCATTACCCCTATGTTTGCAAATGAATATATTAGATGAAACATAAGCATACCCTAGTGCTAGGCGGGATTCATTCAGCCCATTGTTGTATTGGGATTCTCAAATATACAACCGATCCTAGGTTTGGATTTAGTTAGACTAAACCACTAGGCAATACATGCCACCTAAAGCTAGCTCATTTGTAAATTGCTTAGAACTACCCCAATATCAGGCGGGATTCATTCAACCCATTACTGTATTGGGGATTACCCTATGATTTTTGAGCATTGATCATTCCAAGTATTCAAGTTCACCCCCTTATTTTCTTCAATTTATTGGGATAATTGCTCATATATAGTGATAAAAATCACTATTTATTTTGTACTTTTGTTTTTATTTTGTTTTGAGCAAGGGATTTTATTTGATTTTGGGATTTTCTTCTTTTTTTTGTAAGAAAGGGATTTATTCAGTTAGGGGGTAAATTGTCCTTTTTCCAATGACCACTACTATAGACCATTGCACCTCACAAAATGAGAAAGTGACAAAACCTTTCACCTAAGGTGACCCGAACCACTTTTGTAGTGTTCATCCTTCCTTACCCTAATTAGGATTGTTAATGTGTTTGATTAGTGATGGGATTATGATATGCTAAGTGCTATCAAAACTAGATCTCATCTATAAAAGAAAAGATAGCTTTCTACCAAATCTAAGAAGACCACTAGGTATGGCTGAATGACCTGAAAAAACCTATTATTTTCTTCATAGCAGTATGAGGGGTTGTGTTGAAAAATACAATTACTCACAAGGGTGATGGATGATGATGATAATGCATAGATGCATGATTGAAACACAAACGTGGTATCATTTGTAAGATTGCAAACACAACCTATCCTAATGCAAGTACGATGGATGGAAATGCCTAAATGAAATATAATTACATGAATGCAAGTGCAAAATGAAATGCATGATGCAAATGAACATGCAATATTTTTAGGTTTTATTACTTTTTTCTTTTTATGGATTTTGAAATTTTCCATATTTTTTAAGTTTTTGAATTATTATGTATGGAACACCTTAATATGAAGGATGTTGAGAGGTTTAGGCTCTTCAACACCTTCAAGTGATGTCAGGTGATACGTTCCAGGTCCAATCTGTTCTGAGATGATGTAAGGACCTAACCAGTTAGCCGTAAATTTATATCGTAAGTGTGGCGGCAAGTGGACTTTACTATTGTAAGCTCATTTTAAGTGCTCTTGGTAAACACGAAGATGCTCAAGAGCATTCACACGATATTCATCAAGAAACATCAATTGATCTAGGTGAGCTTACCGCACAGTGTCATCATCAATGAACTCTTTCAATGTGATGCACAACGTTAGAATCTACAAATCTAGGGTCATAATGGCCTCAATGCCATATACTAGCAAAAATGGGGTTGCCCTAGTGGGCGTCTGAATGCTAGTACTGTAAGTCCATAATGCAAGGGGCAGTTGGATGTGCCAATATTTGTGGTTTTCTTATACCATATTTTTCAAGATGGCTATCACTATATTGTTTGAAGCTTCAGCTTACCTGTTTTCCTACGAATAATATGGAGTCGTAAAAATGTGTTGTCTATTGTACTTAAATGTTAAAGCCTTCACAATTTTGTTCTTAAATGATGTTCCATTATCCGAGATTATCTTGGATGGTATCCCAAAATGACTAATGATATTATGAAGTATAAACTCCATAATACGTGCTCCAGTTGTCATTGTTAAAGGAATTGCTTCCATCCATTTTGTAAAATACTCAGTAGCCATTATAATCAATGTATGTCGACCTGATGACATAGGATAGATATTATCGATTATATCCAAATCCCACTAAGAAAATGTCCAAGTTGCTTGAATGGGTTGTAAGGCCTACGATGGCAAGTGCATAATATAACATTTAACACATTTATTGACATACATAGTGCAATCCTTCTCCATAGTAGGCCAGTAATAACCCATGCGAATGATGCGCTTGATAATGGCCATGTCACTAAAATGACCACTGCATGTACTATCGTGAGCTTGCAAAATTACCCAAGATAATTCTTGGGGCTCAAGATAATGAAGGAGATTTCCATCGTAGCTTTTGCAGTATAAGATATCTCCAAGCAAGACATACTTTATCACTTTCTGTCTGAATGTGCATTTTGTTGCACATGATAATACCTAAGGGATTAAACCAAGCTTGAGGAAGTCATGTAATTATGACATCCAATACTGATAAGCTTCTACCTCAACTAACAAGATGACTTGTTCCCCTGGTATTTCGCTGTACATGAATGTAAAATAGGATATAATATTGTGGTGAATCATTGTGCCATTCCCCGTAGGACCCTATGAGATAAAATACCCCCAAGATGCCTTCTTGAGAAAGTCTCTAGATTTATAGAATCACTCATGGTTTGGTTTTATATGAATCATGTTGACTAATTCCTTGTTATCAAAAGTCACATGTTGCATTGCGTCATGTGATTGGACACCTACATTAAAAAAGTCCCTTCACTTGATTGACTATGAGAGGGGAATAACCAAATATGTTCAACCATTTAATCTTCATGGTGATAGTTGTTTGGAGGCCCAAGATTAGGGCTTTGTATTCAACATTATTGTTAGTACAGGGAAAATCCAATTTAAATGACAAGGGCATTGGAGCACCTTGTCACATGAAGAAGACAATTCCTGCACCACCCCCTTAATCACACTTCAAACCATCAAAGAACATAGTCATATCAACTTTATTATTTGGCTCTTCGGGTTCGGGTGCTTCTAATAATGTGAAGACTGCATCATCAAGAAGCTCTATGGTGAGAGGCTTACTATTTTCAAGAGGTACCTATTCCAGTTGATCAGCTATGACCTGTCCCTTAATGGACTTTTGGCTAATGAATTCTAAATTGAATTCTATCAATAACATGATCCAATTTGTAGTACGTGTATTATGATATGTATTTCTCATCATATACTGCAAAGGATTTTTTTGGATATCATGTATGTCATATGACTTAACATATAATGATGCAACTTCATTACAAACACTACTACTAAACATAGGTTTTCCATGTACGCATACCCGAGCTCATAACTCACCAAGGTGTGATTGATGTAATATATGGATTGATATTTGCCTTACATGTTCTTTTAGGCTAGCATGGTCCCCAACGCAAATTTGGTCATCGATATATATAACAAAAGGTACATCTAGTCTTGGTGGAGCTAGCACTGGAAGCATTTCCAGGTAATGCTTGATTTCAGTGAAGACCGCTTGACAGTCCTCGTCCCAATTGAATGGGACCCCCTTGTGTAGCAGTTGATTCATGGGTCATAATTTGTCTAATATTTTTAGGATAAATCACTTTATGGATGCTAATTTTCCTTTAAGGATTATTAATTCTTTGATATTTATGGGAGGATGCATTTCTAATATGACCTTGATATTTACTGGGTCGACTTCGATCCCTCATTTTGAAACGATGATACCAAGAGCTTTCCTAAAGTTACACCAAATACACACTTCTTGGGATTCAACTTGACATGCTCTATTAGGAAATCGAAGACCTTCCTTAGGATCTTAGCATTCTCTTCTGATAGCAATGACTTTGCCAATAAGTCATAGATATAATCTTCCAAGATCTTATGCATGTAGTCATGAAAAATATATGTCATGGCTCATTGGTATGTAGCACCAACATTTTTAAGGCTGAATGACATAACTTTATAGAAAAATATTTCCCATGGCATTGCAAACACAATTTTATGCTGGTCTTCAGATTTAATATGAGTTTTATTGTAACAAAAAAAATTATCCATAAGGGAGAGCATCTCATGATCTATAGTTGCATCTACAAGAGCATCTATGTTGGGAAACGAGAATGAATCCTTTGGTGTCACCTTGTTGAGGTCTCTGAAATCCATACAAATATAGATTATTCCATCAGGTCCTACAGGTATTATGTTTGATACCCATTATGGATAGTCGATGGAGATAATAAACTCTACATCCAATAGCTTCTGCAACTCATATTTAACCATTAAAGTTACTATTTGATGCATCTTTTTGAGATTTTTCTTGATAGGTTTCTTAGTGGGATCTAGTGAAATATTATGCGTAACCAATTTCAGATCTAATATCAACATATCCTTGTATGTCCAAGCAAAAATGCCAGGTCTCTCTTTTAGTAGAGGGATGAGTATGGCACGAACATCAAGAGATAGACTCTCTCTAAATTTTACCTTCTTAGGATTAGTGGGATTATTATTGATATCCACATCAAAGGTCTCCTCTACTAACATGTATGATCCTTCCTCAAGCTGGTTAGGTGTAGGAATCAAGTGGATGTCATCAGCTAGGTTTAAAGTCCTACATCAAAATTTCCCTTAGCATGTTAAACATCATGTGCACATCCTGGTACAAAATGAAAAGGTTGCAACATTTCTTCATTAGGGAAGAAATCTTCAGGCTTCGGTGGTGAATTAGCATGATTCCAATAAATAGCATATACATTCAGATACAATGGTTTGGAGGGGTCAATTGAATTATGAAGTGGAGTGGTCAAATCAATGGAGATCATATTGATGAAATGGATTAAATCTCCAGGACCACGTGTGTGTGAATCTATATTGATAACTCTTCCATCCCTAAGATGTGGCTTTGGGGGTTTGGGGATCTCTGAATTCAATCTATGAATAGACTCGAAAATAGGATCTCTTAGCTCAAAGAGCTCCTTGTACGTTGGCGGATCATGGAAGACTATATGATAAATCATATCCAAATTGGGTGGTATCCCTCTGAGGTGTAAGCCAGGATAGACTCATCGATACATCTCATCGATGTCAACCAGAACATGATGATGGCATAAATAGTGAGGTCTAAGATAGACTTTCTTAGTCTCATCCTCATCATCGCTATCATATATGAGTCCTTCACCCCTGCCCACTAGAATTGGATGATTAGCAAGATGAGGCCCAAGGTAGACCCAATCTATTTTATCCTCATAGTCACTATCGACCATGAATAATTGCTCATTATCGCCCATTTGTTCCATGGGTAATAGATTACATAAATTTAGAGGGCTTAAGTAGGCCAAATCAGTTTCATCCTCATATATTTCATTGTGTGAGGATAGCTCATCATTATCTATTCCAAAATTACAATTTGGTCCATCACCTTCGATAATGGACTCTATTATGCCTGGATTTTAGATTTGCATTCCTGTGTCATCGATGGCTTCATGAATTTCATTGTCCAAGTCAGCTCTTGGATTGTCCCATTGATTTACCTCTATGGGAACTCTGCACCCCTGCTCAAATAAGCCCAATATGTAATCATGCCAATGGTAACGTTTAAAGTAGCACAAGGTGAATTCAAGGTTAAATAGGTAATGAAAATTCACCATGAATGGTTCATCATCATCCTCATCTATGGGCATGTGATTTGTTAGTTGATCTAGCCCTTCATAAATAAAGTTTATTTGGCTGGGTGGTACTCCCAGTGATACTATCGTTCCCATAGGAAAGTGATGGGCTTGAGGTCGGCCCATGTCTTGTGTAGTTTTAATAAATGGCATGAACATCATGTTCTGCACAATATATTTTTCTAATCCAAGGTTTTCCAAATGTATGGTCACCTATGGTGTGGATGACCCTGCTGAAGATGCAGGTGAGACAGGCTAAGGTAACTCCTTGAATTGATTTTGAGTGTTCCCCTCATCCAGGGGACTAGGACCCTTGATAGTTACTTCTCTGGGATTTTTCTTTGACTCTTTGTTTTCCATAATTGTCTTAAGCTTCTTGTCATTTCTAGGCATTTTGGATGTCATAGGTCTAGTTGAAGTTGTTGTAGTGTGCTCTAATAGTTGTGGTGCTATCATGGAAGATCCCATGCACACTCCTTTGATTTTACCCTCTGGATATTTAATAGGTGACGTCGATCATATATCCAGATGTGTTGAGGGGAGAATGAAATACCTCAGTAAATCATCTAGGTTCACATATTTGAATGGCTCTTTGTTAGAAGGTACCATGTGAACTTGTCCCTCATGTACATATTTTATACCCTGATGTAAGATCAAGGGAACACAATACATTTATCTAATCCAAGATCTCCCTAAAAGGATGTTATACTGCATGGCACCTTCGATCACATGACACATCATAGGGATGGTCTTTAGTCCCACCTGAATCGAACGAACTATGGTACCTACCGTTGAGCATAGTGCATCATTGAATGCTCTTAAGGTGAAAGTGGAAGGTACAATGTGTGACTTCAATAACTTTAGATATGTTAATGCCTTGGTAGTAATTATGTTGATTGATGACCATGTATCAATAAAAACCTATCTGAATGATGTGTAATTAACACATGCAATTATATGTAGCAACGAATCTGCTATAGAAGTGGATACCATCTTAATATCATGATCACTAAACTGAATGAATGGTTCACTGCACTAATGTACATGTCCCATGAAGGTCATAAATGCTTTAGGGTCCTAGGACTAAACTTTTATTGATCTTAGGATATCCATGAGCATCTCCTTGTGCTTGGGATACTATTGAATTAGTTCATATATCGACAAATTCACTGGAGTTGTCTATAGGATTTGAACTACCCTGCTCCTAATGGTCACCACTGGTCTCATGGGTGTGCCTAGCATATTATGAGCTAGCATTTGTTGAGGCACAACATGCACTCTTATTGGAGCTGGAGATAGATTTGGATGCTCATACCTCCCTTGTATCATGACAATATTAACCATCCAATGAATCCTTGAGTTGGTAGTTCCACCCATAATTGATTCACATGGTCGACATTGTTCCTTGGTAGCTCATAATTTGGTAAGGGGTTCTTGAAGATCCCCATATTCTGGTTGTCTATATCCTGAGGGTTGTCCACAGTTAGCTCTCCTCTTTCGATCATGTTTTGTACTACATGTTTAAAAATTCAACATATCATGTCCTTTCACCCTATGGAAAGTGCAGTACAAATAATCCCTATAACCCTTTGGCTTGGGTGATTAGGGTCTATTAAATTGATATCTAGTAAGTTTAGTGTCTTGGACTTGCACAATTGATGGAATATCAATTTCATCAATTTAGACAAATGTGTGAACTGGCGAGGTAGATGTTGTTCTTTGTTATTACCCTTCTTGTTATTATTGCGCTAATCATATCATTCAGGAGGAGGTTGGGCTTGATAATTATGTTACTACCCATTATACCCTCTCTAGAGGTTTAACACCACCTGGTTGACATGGGTTGACTTGGCCTATTCCTTCTGATTGTGGGTGTTATTTTTTTTCCATTTATTCTTGTTTCAAAGCTTAATGTTACCCTCATATAACTCGATATCCTTTATTACCCTGGCTTGCACTAAGGCCTCCTAGAACGTTTGGTACTATTGCAACTACAACAGTAACGAGATGTTCTTCACACAACTCTTGGTGAAAGTATAAGCTAGTTCAATGGTCGAAATGAAAAATGGTAACTTTACCATGATCTTTCTCCATCTATTATGGTAATCCATGATTGACTCATCATCATGTTGCAGTAAAGTAGCCAGATCGAATAGGTTCACCTTATTCTTGATGCTGAAGGAGAAGTATTTAAGAAACACATTAGCCAACTATTCAAATTTGGTTATGCTATACCTTTTAAGTTGATTAAACCACTCTTAGGCAAGGCCTAAAAGGGTTGTGATGAATGTTCTCAGTAATAGAGCATCATTGCTTTCAATTTGAAAGCACATGTCCATAAAGCTCGTAATATGTTCTTGAGTGTCTTCCTCACCTTGAAACTTCTCCATCTTCGACATCTCAAAGTGCTTGAGATATGCTGGAATGGGCATGGAGGGGCATAAAGGTTTCTTATGAATCTTGTTCAAGATCGACTTTTGATAAGCCATCCCTTGCTTTTCTATTGATAGAACATCTATTGTCTATGTGCTCCTTGATGAGAATAAGTGGGTGGAGAAATACCTGATATGGGTGTGTGCTCACTAGTGATCAAAGATGAAGCGATACCCACTATGAGTGTGTGCTCACTAGTGACTAAATGTGGAGTGATACCCTATAAGGATGTGTGCTCACAAATGACCAATGATGGAGTGATACTCATTATGGGTGTGATGTTCGCTAGTGGTTATGAAGTGATCCTTTAATGGTCTAGTGCTCACTAATAGTCAAAAGCAAAGTGTAACCCAATAGGGGTGTAGTGCTCGTTAATGGTCAAAAGTGAAGCATAACCTGATAGGGGTGTAGTGCTCACAAAAATATAAGTGATTAAGCAACATAGAAAAAAAGTGTGTGTGTGCATGTGATAGATAGAAGTAAGATAGATTAAGATGAAAGTAGATATAAAAACTATCCTTGGTGAATTTTTGATAGTCAATAGATGTGCATAAAATAGTTAGTGGCCATATGAACATAAATAATATTCATACAGTATCTATCCTATCCTATGAAGATCCCTCAACAATCAAAATATCAATAAGGATAAAACATGATCAGGAGAAAATAAGTGAATAGTGATTAAGAATAAGTGTACATGCTTTATCTTGGTGAAAAAGGATAAAAAATGATTGTTAAAACTTTCAAAGGATAAAGGATGTACAAGAGATGAAGAGAAAGACTATATCTCTTGACTTGGAGAAATTTTGTATGAATGATTATGCTTACAAGGTCAATAAATATAGAAGAAGAAAAGATAAGAAGAGAAAGAACATATATCCTATAACTTGGGGAAAATTAGAGAAATAGATTATACTTACAAGGTCAAGAAATATATAAAAAAAGAAGTTGTCTTTGTGTCAACTAATGCAGTTATATGAAATACGTAAAATAAACTTCCCACTAGCACATAAGTACCTCATGTATATGCACAAGAGATAATCATTAGCATCTTGGTGGGAAAAAAGATATTCCCTAGGTTGGGGATTCGAAAGCGTCAGTGATCTAGTGTGGGTGCAATGCATGAGTTAAAACCTGACTAGGTGTTATCATAGCCTCACTACGAAACCCCCAATAAATCTATATTATCAAGCAGTGAAGATGCAAGTATTATCAAGTAGCGAAGATGTCTTTCACAAATATAAAATGATAATTATGTCAAGAAAGTCATGCATTAGATGATAAGCAACCATGCAATATGAGTAAGTAGACCAATGCAAGTTGGCACAAAAGAAGAGTAAGAAATGAGAGAGGATGATGGAGATGATAGAAGAATAGAGAAAATGGTCAATGAAAAGAAGAGATGACAAATGTGAATTCATGCATAATATATTTTTAAGTGCATTATGTTCATTGGTTCCTTAAGATATTTACCATATAAGGTTGCTAAGCGATAGGCCCTTGAGCCAAGCTTAGCAATTATGACAAAGGGGATTAGCCAATTGGGCTAAATTTTGCCCTTCATATTCATTTGAGCATTAGTGTTCTTCTATTTTTCTTTGAGGATAAGGTTCCCAACTTAAAATGAATGATTGTTGATTTTTGTAGTGTTATTTTACTTGAGCCTATTTTGATAGGCTTGAAGATGCTCTAGGGCATGGATGCACTTTTCATCCAGCAACTCTAATTGGTTTAAGTGAGCTAAATAAATACTCATCATCGATGGAGGCATCTTGCAACAAGATGCACAAAGATGAGACTTCTAACTTGAAGGCGAAAACAACCTCAGTGCCATAGACCAATACATAAGGAGTTACACCTATAGGATTTCATACACTAGTACAATAGGACCATAAGGCAAGATAAATCTGGATATGCTAGTCTTGACTGATCTTACTTACTAGCTTTTTGAGGATCTTGACTAAGGATTTATTGGATGCTTCAGCTTGACCATTATTCTAAGGGTAATATAGAGTTGATTATTTGTGCTAAATATTGTATTTGGCACAAATCTTAAGGACATCCTTGTTCTTGAAAGGAGTTACATTGTCAGAGATGATAATTTAAGGGATCCTATACCTAAAAATAATTTGGTTGAAGATGAACTTAGAAATTTGGGGTCCAATAACTATGGCTAAAGGCATGGATTCTACCCACTTGGTGAAGTTCTTGATTGTAGTGATGATAAAATTGTGATCATTAGATGACATGGGTTAATATTATCGATAATTTCCAATCCCCACATGGAGAATGGACAAGAGAAAGAAATAACCTAAAGGTTTTAGGAATGTGCATGAATAAGGTTATCATAACGTTGATACTTGTCACAGTGTCAAACATAGTCATATGCATCTTTCTCTACGAAGGTCAATAATATCCTATCCTAAGGAGCTTCTTAAAAATTGCATTATCAATAAAATGACCTCCACATGATCCTTTATGAGATTCATTAAGGGATAGTATTTCTTCATCGAGGTTAAGGCATCACAAGAGGATGCCCTTAAAAGAATGTCGATATAAAGTATTGCCAATTATCACAAATTGACACTCTTTTTTACGCAAAAGCTTTTTGTTGTTGTGATCTAAACCATAAAGAGTGGTGCCATATTTAAGGAAATAAAATATGTTCATTTACTAAGGCTCATATGGAGATGCTTTTATGTTTAGGATATCTAAGGGGATTTGGCTAGAATTAAGGGTTGCAGGCTCTTGAAGTTGTTAGATGATAATGGTTTCTTGATCATATTCTAACTCCCAGAGGATAAGGGATTCAACTACGACCATGGCATCCACATGACGGTTGGAGGATAAAGGAACAGACTCCATGGTTATATTGTCAAAGTTTGACGTGAGCTTAGTGAAAATTTCTATGTAGAGCTTTAGTTTATCATCTTTAGTTTGATAAACATCATTAACCTGGATGACAAGTTGAGTCACCAAAGATGAAAATACTCCTAACTTTTTTGGCTAAGTTTGCTCTAAGACCTAGGATCAAGGATTCATACTCTACAGTGTTGTTGGTGTAAGATACGTACAACTTGAAGGAAAGAGGGATTAATTATTTTTATAGGGTGAATAGAATACCCTTTAAGGAATGAGCTCCATCAAAAAATAATGTCCAAGAATTAGGATCTTCTACTTATAGGCTGAAGCATGTTGGAGTATATTACATTATTTGGTATATGCTAATGTAACCCCACGATACCTTCATGGTACATCTTATAAATATTATATTAGGATTGAGTCTTAGTCTAGAGTGTGAGTAATATTTTATGTAATATTGTAATGTGCAGGAAATGCAAAAATGTTTTGTAAGTGTGTATGTACAGGAAATGCACAAGTCTCATGTGAGTATGTGTGCAAGTGTAATGAGAGTCTATGTGCACAAGTGTCTTATATGTAAGAGTGCAAATATTTAATGGAAATATATGCACAAGTATCTTTAGATTAGAGTGTGCAAAGTGAAGAGTCATGTATAGGTGTGCATACAAGATAGAGTCACATGTATGCAAGTGCCAAGTAGAGAAGCCAAGAGTCATGAGACTTGGCATATGGAAAAGAATAGTCAAGTATTCAACTCCTATATCTATATGGTACTCCATATATAAGGAACAATGAGTCAAGAGTCATATCCAAATATCCAATCATCAAGTATTAAGTATCATATTTGTAAGAGAAAGGAGAGTAATAATGATTGCATATATTTTGAGAAATTAATATTGTAAGTCGTGCTACATGCTTTGTACATGTATGATTTAGGCTATTTACATTCATATTGTTGTTTATTAGTGAATATTATTTGATATATTATAAGCCTTGATTTACATATTAATTTACTCATATTATTCTACTTACATCATTATCTTGATCTTACTATATTGTGGCTATATTATATTTTATCCTATGGAATTTATCCTATGAGTTTTATATTAGCATTAAGGCTTTAAAAACCATCAGTGGTATTAGAGCTACTACGCGTAGTTTATTGCATAGGTTGAATTTTTCCAGTTTGATAAAATTGATTGATTTTGTCTACTTTAAAGGGAGATATACCTAGAATCTATTGTAAGGTCATAGTAAGTAGAAAGGCTAGAGTCTTTCCACGGTTGGAGGAACAACTAGTGAAGACCAGGACTCAACTATAAAGTCTTTCCACAGTTGAAGTATAACTAGTGAAGATAAGGACTCAACTATAGAGTCTTTCCATGGTTGAAGTATAACCAGTGAAGACAAAGACTCACATATATATTTGAAGATAAATAAACTTTAATATAGTTTATAATTACAAGGAAATAGCCAACCCTTGATACTAATTTTAGAGATAGAAATACTCAAGAAAAAATAATCCTTGGTACTATTTTATATCAACTTAGAAGGAAGTTGAATTTGAGAAAATCAAGTCATCTTGAATTTGATTTTGACATCAAGGAAATCTGAGTTACCTTAACAAATTTTCTTGAGTTCTTAGGTGTGACCTAGGGCATTTTTAAAGAGATATTGATCGTCAAAAGTATGAGAAGCTTCCTACAATAAATAGAGAAAATTTGCATCTTCTAAGTGTAAGAGAAAGCAAAAAATGAAAAGGATATATCAAGGACTGATATATCTATCTGAATGTCAGCTTTCATCAAGTGAATATTAATTTAAGTTGTAATATATTAAAGATATTTTAGGTCTTGAAGAGAGACCTTGATAGAGATTTTAGGTCTTGAAGAGAGATCTTGATATAAGCAATAAGAAGACAAATATAAGAGAGCAACAAAATACCAAGGTTACCTATGCTATAGAGCTATTCGAAATAGAGGCAGTCTAGAAGAAGAGCAGGTCTTGAAAAGAGGCCTTGATATAGAGAGTTTCAAGAAGTTTCAAGTCATTAGATATTGACCTTGAAAATAGGTTTGAAAAAGAAAACCATTTATAGATTGAAGAAGATTTAAAAATAAAGATTTGATTCTAGATTCTAAAGTGTAGAAGCTTAAAAAAGGAAAAAGAACACAAGGATGCAATTGGATTAGTAATAGAGTGCAGCTAAAGGGACCAAGGACAACACCAAAGAAACAAGTATAATTAGTAAGGAGAGACCATTATTCAAGAGTTTTATATAGATAAAAACCAAATAAACCAACACAAAGTAGACTGTGCAAGCATCAGATTTGGAGAACCTAAGTGTTCAATTTTAGAATAGAAAGAGGATAACTAGGAATCTAAATAGATTTTTATCAAAATAGCAATAATCAAAGTAAGATAATGCACAAGAAAACATGCATTAGTAAAGGGTGGAACTGTATATCAAAGGTGCCATCCATGGATCCATATAATACCCAAGGAGGATTTAAAGGCTTCAAGCCTACATAGAGAAGATACCGAAGCATGCCTAAGGAGCTTGAAGAGGCCATGAGCATGTTGAAGAATATTAATGAGCAATGCAACATTTAAAATTGTTGAAGTAATGGTAAGGAGCAACACAACGTCACATCATACTTATTGGTCTCAAACAACCAACATCCAAAGCATACCAAACATTCAATAGAAAATCTAGTTGGAAGACTAAATGTTAGATTCATGAAGAAGGGAAGAGAAGATCAATCATCATTATCAAGAAGAAAGTAATGCAAGGTTGGTAGATTCATTTTCCACCATTTTTATTTGCTATGATGCAGAAGAAGTAACACCATAGGATGAGTGTTCTTTTATTGAAACGTTCACTTGGAACCTGGAAGAAAATAACTTACATCTCATTTGAAAGTAGCACCACTTGTAAGCAAACTTATTACATCTAATTTGGATATAGACAATTTATGAGCTATTGGATAAGCGTAATGTTTGATAACGCATAGGCAGATCTATTATAGTTAGTCCGCACAAGCCTTACCTAATACAAATTTCATTCCATTGACAACATTGAAAAAAAGAAATGCATGCCTTACCTGTAAAACACGCTTATCCAACGTTGAAAAAGAAACACGCTTCTCCAATGTTGAAAATAGATTACATCTCATTTGAAAGCAGCACCACCTATAAGCAAACTTCTTACATCCAATTTGGAGATAGACCATTTACAAGCTATTGGAGAAGAATACTATTTGATAATGCATAGGCAGATCTATTAAAGTTAGGCTGCATGAGCCTTACCTAATACAACTTTCATTCCATCGAAAATGTTGAAAAAGAGAAACACGTGCAACAAATTTTAGAGGTAATTTTTGGTTTCTTAGGGTTTTATAAGATTTAAATTTTTAGAGTGATAAGTTGATTTAGGTTTAATAAGATTTTGCATAAGGAGTCATTTGATTTAATAACTTTAGGAGTGATAAGGTTTAGGGTGATTAAATTATTATTAAAATGATTTATTAAGGTTGCATTAGGAGTGATAAGGTTTAGGTTTATCTAAGAATTATTAAAGTGATTTAATTAGGAGTGATAAGAGGAATGGAAATTGTTTGGTAGATTGAAGTTTTTTTAAAAAGTTGGAGTTATAAGGTTTTTAAATAATTTTTTGATTTATTAGATAAGTTTCAAAATTTGAATTTTATTTAATAGTTTTGAAAATATAATATTATTGAACTTTTGCAAATTTAGTTATTTTGGAGTTAAAAGGATTTCTACTTCAAACTTAGAAAAATACAAAATTTGCAAAATTCATTTTTCTTAGTTTCTAAAAAATAGGGAGACATAAGGATTACTACTTCATAGGATTTAATTTAGAAACTTTAAATTATTTAAACCTAGGGAGTTATAAGTTTTTTCAACTTAAAGGGTACAAAAATGGATAAGTTATCAAGAGGAACTTTTCAACGTAGAAGATATTATCAAAATATAAAACCATATTCTTCAAAAGGAAAAGTTCAAGAACAAGGTTCATTTAATGAGCAACATCATATTTCTCAAAAATCTTGTCAACAATGCAAAATAGTCTCAAGTAAATCCAATCAAGTGATTCAAATAGAAAAAGATCTTTGGTATATAAAATTAGGTGCTAGCCATCACATGAATGGGATTTTGCAATGGTTTGATTGTCTAGAAGTCAAAGATAATATTTATTTAGAAAGTGTTGATGATAAGAGGTACCTAGTTCATGGAAGCGGTAGTGTAACACCTAGTGCACCATTTGTAAATTTTATACTAGAAGATGTTATGTATGTTCCAGGATTGACAATAAATCTTATTTCAGTTACTAAACTGGTTGAAAGTGGAAGATCAATTGAGTTCAAATATATAAATGAGAACAATAAATGTATTATCAAAAATAAAAATATAATAGAGGCTACATGATCAATTAAGAATGGGATATATGCTTTAGATTCAATTGGTTTTTCTCAAGATCTTATCTTATTTCAAGATAATATTGTTGAATGTTATGAAAGATAAAGCACAAGAAATGGGATTTAGGAACCTTTCTACCAATGAAAGCATTAGGTGAATCCAAAGTTCAAGATGATGAAACAAATGCAAGGACAACAAAAGATCACATGCATTGCAAGGTCACTTGTAGATTGAAGATCAAGATAAAGACCATGATTGAAGACTAAAGTATTCAATAACCAAATAATGTAATACAGGAGTGTTGGAGTATATTACATTATTTGGTACATGCTAATGTGTTGGAATATATTACTTTATTTGGTTCTTTAATAATATACCGTCATGGGTACATATTTAGATTAAGAGTTTATTAGGACTTAAGTGCTTTATTAAAGCAATTTAATAAATGCACAAGTGTTAGAATGTGCAATGATGTAAATGTGCATGTAGTCCACATGTACATAAGTCCTTAGAATAGAATAGTGAGGTGTCATAGGAATATTGAAGGCAAATAATTGCATCTCATTATAAATAGGCCTTCATAGAAAAAAGAGAGGATATTTTGGAGTGCATAAGTTGATTAGTAGTAGATACAATGTAGATCCATTTTGCAAATATGGATAGGTTGTGACCTCCATTGGAGAGCATTGTAGATTTTGTAAGCTTTCTTAAATGAGAATTTATTGAGTGTTGTATCAAGTTTTTATCATATTTTCATGCTTATTAGTTAGCCATTATCATAGTTATAACATTGCATGCTTATTTCCATACTTGTGGTTGCATTTCATTTAAGTTTAAAGCTTCAAAAAATAACATAATGTACCCCCATGGTACCTTTATGGTACATCTTGTAAATATTATATTAGGATTGAGTTTTAGTTTAGTGTGAGTAATATTTTATGTAATGTTGTAATGTGTAGGAAATGCACAAATGTTATGTAAGTGTGTATGTGCAAGAAATGCACAAGTGTCATGTGAGTATGTGTGCAAGTGTAATGAGAGTCTATATGCACAAGTGTCTTATATGTAAGAGTGTAAATATGTAATATAAATATGTGCACAAAGTTCTTTAGATTAGAGTGTGCAAAGTGAGGAGTCATGTCTACGGGTGCATACAAAATAGAATCATGTGTATGCAAGTGTTAAGTAGAGAAGCCAAGAGTCATGGGACTTGGCATATGGAAAGGAATAGTCAAATATTCAAAGAGTCACCTACTATGGCTATATTGTACTCCATAGAGAAGGAAAAATGAGTCAAGAGTCATATCCAAATATCCAATCATCAAGTATCAAGTATCATATTTGTAAGAGAAAGAGGAGTAATAAAGATTGCATATATTTTGAGCAATTAATATTGTAAGTCATGCTACATGATTTGTACATGTATGATTTAGGTTATTTACATTCATATTGTTGTTTATTAGTGAATGTTATTTGATATATTATAAGCCTTGATTTACATATTAATTTGCTCATATTATTCTACTTACATCATTATATTGATCTTAATGTATTGTGGCTATATTATATTTGATCATGTGGAATTTATCCTATGAGTTTTATATTAGAATTAAGACTTTGAAAGCCATCAAAGCACTCATCGAATAACTCTACAACTAAGGGATAGGTGGATTATAAAGGGGCAAGGGGCAATGACTAATTGATCAACAATCACTTGACCTTTTATAACCTTCTAACCTATAAATTTTAATTCAAACTCACTAAGGGCTAGGATCCACTTAGCAACACAACCTGAAAGGTGAGGCTTGGACATTAAGTATCGAAGAGGATCAAATCTTGCAACTATCAATATCTTATGGTTGAGCATATAGTATCTCAACTTTTGAGATGTAAACACTATAATGAAATAAAGCTTCTTGAAAGGAGTTCACCAGGTTTCATAACTAATGAGGGTTCAAATAATATAGTAGATTGCTTACTCTTTATTATGATCATCATGTTGAACAAGAATGGCTCCTAAGGCTCGGGTTGTGGCTGATATGTAAAGAAATAAATGCTTTGTTGGGTTAAGTGGGATAAGGACAGACACAGAAGTGAGATACTCCTCGAGTTCATCAAAATCCTTTTGACACTCATCATGCCACTTAAACTCTACATAATTTTTAAGAAGCCTGAGAAAAGGATGACACTTGCATCAAATAGCTTGAAGTTTCCCTTGTAAGCTATGTAACTCAGTAAGATTTCAGGGAGGAGGCATGCCAGTAATAGTTGATATCTTGGTTGGATCTAATTCAATTCCTTTCCTAGACATGATAAAACGTAAGAGTTTATCAGATTCTACTCCAAATATACACTTGGAATTCTCTTAGTCTTTCAAATATTTGCCTTAAATATTGTGCATGAGTTTCTTGATGGATGGAGCGACCAAGAATATCATCCACATAGTCTTCTATGATATCATGCATCAAGTAATAAAAAATATAAGTCATGGCCCTTTGGTGTATGACACCAACATTATTTAAGCCAAAAGGCATGACTCTCTAACAGAAGGTTCCCCATGCAGTGATGAAAGCTGTCTTGGCCTGGTCTTTGGAGGTAATCCTAATTTGATTATATCCCAAAAATAATCCATTAAGAATAACATTCCATATCTAATGATGAAATCTACTATAATATCTATGTTGGGTAGGGGAAACTCATCCTTAGGATAAGATAATGGATGACTGATAAAATTGACATCAAGGAGTTTTTAGAGATAGGGCAATTTTGGGATGCATTTTTCTAAGTTTTCTTAACCAGTTTGACATTGGATTTGACCACTAGGTGGTGCATGACTAAGGAAGGGTCAAGCCCTGTCATGTTGGAGTATGACCAAGTGAAGATATCTTGAAATTACTTTAGAAAATTGGTCAATTGGTCTTGGTCATTCATGGAAAGGGCTTGCCCTAACTTAAGGCGTTTAGGGTTCTCTAAAGTTCCTATGTTAACATATATGGTCTCCTAAATGAGGATGTGAGATTCATCCTCATAGTGAAGAGGGGTTGGGATATTTTCTAGTTGCTCAATGTCTTCAAGAACACTAGCAACTCACCTTTGAAGGGGTGATGACATTAGTGGCAAATATAAGTAACATGATCAATCATATAATAAGTTAGATAGGTCTACCTAGTATTATTTCTTGGTAATGTATCTAGTGGTAGTGACCATGTGCTTCCAACAAGTTATTGATTTCTTATAACAAAAAGTGGGACTAATATTAGTTCAAGGTTCATATAATAAGAAAAATATATCTTAGAATAGTTTGTTAAAAATGATGTTAACATTAGATAAAATAATAAGCTATGGTTTAACATATCCCATTTGTTAATAAATTTGTAATCTCGTGGGATAAAATTTAAAATACGTAAGATAATATGGAATAAATTATATTTTTGGTTTATTTTCAAAAGTTTTTAATTGTTATTCCTTGAATACCTTGAAATAAATTCATATTTTAATAATAAATATTCCGATAAATAAATCTTGAAATAATTTTGCAATCATATTTTTGTGGAACATTTTTTTAATCGCTTTCATAACAATGAATAGCTTTTGTTCAACTCTAGCTACAACTTTCAAGCAAATTGCCCTATATATATTTTAGTGACTAGCCTTCTTGATTAGATAATCTTGTATAAAGGTTTAAGCCATAAAAATAATAAATAATAATACTATTCTTTAAGGTAAAATATTTATATATAAAGAGAGAGTTAGTACAAGTATTAAATTCCTCAAGTTTTAAGAAGACCTAGATTCAAATCTGGTTAAGAAATACATCTATAATTATCAAGTTGTTGCAATACCACTATGTGGTCAAGATGTAATACTAGTGGAGCCCATTGCAATATCATATAACCAATTGAAAAATATATTTATTATATAATATTGAAATGATACCACCTATATCAAATGACATTAGTTCATTCAGTTAAATTCCTTGAATTTTAAGGAAGAAATCAACGTTCCAATCTTGCCAAGCGATACATGCATAATTATCAAGTTGTGATACCACTATGTGATCATGATGCAATCTAGGTGGGGCCTGATTCAATCCCATATATCATTGAAAATAATAAAATAAATCTAGGCATATTATATCATTATTGTATTACTACGATATTTCAACCAACAATGTAGTAGTATTACAACATATCACATAACGAGACTTTAAACTACCATTGAAGACCCAAATTTTTAACCAATTGTTCTCATGCCATTAAATCCCTAAACACTATTTATTTATTCTTCTTATATTATTAATTTTAAATTTATATATATATTTTTTATGTTTTTTGAATTGTATTATTAATTTTAAATTTATATATAATTTTTATGTTTTTTGAATTGTGTTAATGCATGTTGAATATTAAAATTTAGAGTATGCTACACAAAAAATAAGTTTAAAAGATGGTTTTAAAAAATTGATTTATCTAGAACGCTTGTTCCTTTCCTGGGGCTTTCAATGGCTTAAAAGGTTTAAAATAATTGTGGCATGGTGGTTATAGGGGCGGATTGTACGAAGAACTGTGTGGCAAATTTTGGGCAGACATTACAAAATACTATGGCGACCATAAAAATCTGGATAGCCTACCCAAATTCGTGACGACTACCAATTTCGCCATGTAAATTAAAAAAAATTACTTTGTCACAAGATGCTAAATTTTTTTACATTTATCATTATGTTTTTAATATAATTTGTAGACTAAATTTTAAAGGTAGAATCTTTGCATTCATAACTCAAAATGAGGTGATTTTAGACTCCTTTAAAATCTTTGAATAAACACTATAGAATATAGAATATGGCATGATTAATGTTATTTAACAAAATTTGACTCAAAATTTTTGGGCGGACAACGCAGAATACTGTGGCAGCCATAAAAAGTCGGACAACCTACCCGAATTCGTGGCGGCTACCGATTCCACCATGTAAATTCAAAAAAGAAAATTACTTTGTCACAAAATGTTAAAATATTTTAGCATTTATTCTTCTTATATTATTAATTTTAAATTTATATATATATTTTTTATGTTTTTTGAATTGTATTATTAATTTTAAATTTATATATATAATTTTTATCTTTTTGAATTGTGTTAATGCATGTTGAATATTAAAATTTAGTGTATGCTACACAAAAAATAAGTTTAAAATATGGTTTAAAAAAATTACTTTATCTAGAATGCTTGTTCCTTTCCTGGGGCTTTCAATGGCTTAAAAGGTTTAAAATAATTGTGGCATGGTGGTTATAGGAGCGGACTGTGCGAAGAACTGTGTGGCAGCTTCCGAGAAGACATTACAAAATACTATGGCGACCATAAAAAGCTAAAAAGCCGGATAGCCTACCCGAATTCGTGACGGCTACCAATTCCGCCATGTAAATTAAAAAAAATTACTTTGTCACAAGATGCTAAATTTTTTTACATTTATCATTATGTTTTTAATATAATTTGTAGACTAAATTTTAAAGGTAGAATCTTTGCATTCATAACTCAAAATGAGGTGATTTTAGACTCCTTTAAAATCTTCGAATAAACACTATAGAATATAGAATATGGCATTATTAATGTTATTTAACAAAAATTGACTCGAAATTTTTGGGCGGACAACGCAGAATACTGTGGCGGCCATAAAAAGCCGGACAACCTACCCGAATTCGTGGCGGCTATCGATTCCATCGTGTAAATTCAAAAAAGAAAATTACTTTGTCACAAAATGCTAAAATATTTTACATTTATTTAATTTTTAAAGGTAAGATCTTCGTATTCATAACTCAAATGAGGTGATTTTAGACTCCTTTAAAATATTTGAATAAACACTATAGAATATAGAATATGGCATGATTAATGTCATTTAACAAAATTTGACTCAAAATTTATTTTAATTTTTAAATATTATAGAATTAATATTTGATATAAATATAGTTCTTTGGACAAAGCTAACCAAGTCCTTTAGAAAAACTATCACAATTCCTCTAGGCAATAGTATAACTTGATTGAGCCTAACAATGAAGACTTAGATACTACAAATAAAATATTTAAGATTCAACTTTATAAAAGAATAAAGTACAACATATTTAAATATATATAATTGAATGGGGTCCTTGGTTTCAACCTCATAAAGCTTGTTCCAATGCATACAGTCAATTAATTATTAATTGATATAAATGCATGTCCACCTACAAAAATGGAGAAAGTGGCCGAATGGCATTTGGTGTCTAGTTATTATCATCCATGTGGTTGTGAGGTCGATTCTTGTGTTTGCTCGAACGAGCGTTGATATTTGTAAATATTTGTAAACCATGTTCAATATAAAAAAATGAAAAAAGTGTGATACCAATTATTCGACAACCTTTAAAAAATAATAAATTTGTATCCATATTATATTACTTACTAATTATTTGTATGTTCGATAAAAATTAAGAACATTTAACTAAATTTAGATCTAAATAATATGCTTAAAGGCTCAAGCATGTAAAACCTAAAGGCCAAAATGTGCAGAAAAGAAAATAGCAATCAATTTTTTCTCATCTATAAAAATAGTTTAAAATTGTGAAGAAAAGAACCCATGTTATTTATATGAGGAAAATCCAGGTAGCATTGCAGAAAAGTCATTTTTGAAAGTTTTAATTGAAAGTAAGTATTGTTGGACTATGTGGTGGTTAAGCTTCTATTGAGGTCACAATTAAATTTTATACTTTTATTGATCGTATTTACCCTTTGGAACCATGTAAACCTTAAATGGGTATTTTTGTAATATTTTATTTCTAAAGATCAGTCTCACAACCTTGACCTAACGGTAACTTGTATTTGGGTATAAATACCATTTCAAACCAATATTTTTGCTTATTGGTTGGAGTGTAGTTTCATTTTTATTTAGTGAGATTATTTGGTGTCTACAAACACCCCCAAATATTCTATATTCTTCACTTGTTCATTTTGTGTATTTATTTTCAAGCAAAACCAGGTAATGTTTGATTCCATTCATTTTTAGAAACTATTGTAAAATTTTACATGGTATCAAAGTGAATGTGAATCTCCATTGCTCAATTGCTTATGTTGACAATTTTTCTTTTCTTTATTTACTCCTAGGGGTAACTATGATCAAAGTAAGCTAAGAAGTAGTAGTTTTTGATGCTTAATACTTAATGATAAATCAACCACAAGATATGAAATGAGCATGCAATATTAAATATATGATAATGATAATATTCTAAGCATGTAAAACTCATGAGAAAATTCTATAACTACTCATAAAACAACCATTAATGAAATCTCATGAAAATATTACATTGATAAAAATGGAGGTCTCAAACTCTCCATATTTCTTACATGCTCTACATTGTATCTACTACTACTCTACTCAATGCTCTCTACCTTCTCTCTATAACTCTCTCAAATGCTCATACAAATGCCAATATATAATGGATGTGACTCTTGGCCTTCCATATTACTATGACTCTTCATCTTCCATATAATACTTGTATATTTATTACATTGCATAAAGTAACTACTCAAACCCTAATCTAAGATTCTCTCCTAATCTAAGGATGTACCCAAGATGGTACATTAGCATGTACCAAATAATGTAATATATTCCAACACCCCTATGTATTACAATATCTGGTTGTTATCTTTAATATGGTCTTCATTTTGGTTCTGGACCTTGAGCTTTTCTTTCCTGCTTTCTTTATTTTGCTCCATGTCTATATCCTAATCAAGTAAATCATTAGTATCTTCATAAAATACTATTTTTGTTGTAAGATCTTTAACTTCATGTTCATCTATAGGTTATTCCAGTTCCTGGATTTCTTGAATCTCTTGTACTATCCTTTTTTTTTCTCTTCTCTATATTGTAGTTGAGGTGATTGTATTGATTTTGAGAAGTATATGGATGCTAAAATTGCTGCTGATGTGAATTATATTGATTTTGATATTGTCTTGGTTGGAATGACCTATTTGATTGGCTTCCAAAATTTGTTTGATTATCTTGATACTAATTCCTTGGATTAAAGCTACAATAATTGGTACTATGTCCTTTATTTATGCATACTTGACAATATCTATTATTTCATCTTGATATACCCTTTGAGAATGAAGCAACATTTCCTTGTGGATTATCTTTTGTGACTAAAGCATTGTTAGTCATTTCATATTTTATTGAATTTTCCACCTCATATTCTTGAAGGATGTTGACTAATTCATCAAATGATGTATCTTTACTTAGAATTTGTAAAGATGTGTTGGTAGTTTTGCCACACTAAATTTTGATTGTAAAATTCCAAGTATAAAAGATAAATGGTGCAGTTGTTTTGCTAGTCTTTTGTCTTTATTGTTTTAATGTAACATTTGTGCTCCCCTCCTTTTATTAATTTTTCTAATGTAAAGAAAGAAGATTAATTTTGTCCTAATAAATAAGGAACAAGTGTTTTTCCTATAAGGAAAGGACGTTTTCAATGGCAAAAATAATCTGGAATAATTTTGTTAGCGACAATAGTTTGGAAAAAATCATGGGCAAGATGTAAGGAGGGAAATGTGTGGTGAAAATCATCTAAGGGACAAAAGTGTAGCGAAAGAAATGCAAAGGCATAGCAATAAAAATAAAAAGTAAAGACACCAAAAAAACGAAAGAAAGGGTAATAAATTTAATCAATTGTGTTGGTAAAAACAGACAAAGAAGGCGTAGGAGGATTTCGCAGCAAAAATAGAAAAAAAGAGAATGTTTTTTGCCTCAACATAGTCAAAGTCAATGTCACCCCAGAAAGGGGGCACAATTCATTTTCGCCCTTCTTTGGGATTAATGGCTATTTTAAAATAATTTCAAAGTGAAAGCATTGAGCATGCGTAGTTTGGGTGAAAGCATGTGTCGATCAAAGTCAAATTCACCCTAAAATGAACAAAATTGATGATAAAGATGTTTGCCAAGGTAATTTCACCTTTTTATTAGCAAGATTACTAATTTTTCCCAAGATGGAGTGAAAGTGATGAAAAGTGCCTAAGTTAGAGTGAAAGTAACGAAAACACATCTTGCTAAGCTAGTCAAAGTCAAAGTTGCCCCAACTAGGAGCGAAATTTATTTTCACCCTCCTTTGGGGGTAAAATTTTATTTTTTACCCCTGATTCGAGCAAGGCTGTGTTTTGGACGAAATTCCTAAGGGAATATGATTTCAAGGTGCAATTAACCAGATTGAAGGTGAAATTACATTGATGGGCAAAAATGCCAAACGAAATTCTAATTTCACCCACGATTGCAAAAAAATGGCTTTTCATCCCATTGCTCTGGCGAAATTAATTTTTACCTTTTTTCTCAATAAAATTCCTCTTCGAAGACATTTTCAGTGCATATATTTTTGGAAAAGAAACAAAGGTTGATCAATTTAATTCATGGGGCATAAAATTTAATATATTTGTGTTGCATTCATGATTTTTGAGATGATCCTATTCATTCTCGAGGTGTCATCCATTGATTTCATTCCATTTCAAAATGAATTTAGTTTTTGTTGGGTCTTCCTAGCAAAATAAAGTTTCAAGGCACAAGATGATAAAGTGGCAATTGAGATTTAATGCTTGAACTCCTAATTTTTATGCAACATTATTGCGTTCTAATGCATCGACTTCTGAAATAATTTTTCATCATCCATTTTTGTTGATTTCCTAGGTGCTCTCCATGAAAGAGGGATTGTTGCTTCCTGAAGAATATTTTGATTTGAGTATTGTTGCTACCGAGGAGTTAATTGCTCTTGCTGGTATTTGACTAGTCAAAATTTTGTTTGTATGTATTTAATTATAGAGGTGGAATCCTCTATAAATACTAAGAATTTTTATGTAAAAGAGGAGGATAGACATTTTTCTGAAAAACTCTTTGAATTTATATTTCTACCTTAATCAAAAGATGCTTGAATCTAGTTCCTGGAGCAGTCTTTGTGTGTATGCTTTTTGCTTGTTATTTCTATTAAATTCATATCTTGGTTAGATAGATTAAATTCTACATCTAAATTTGATTGTTGATGAAGAGTGAATGTTGAAATGCTAACTGGAGGTTATATTTGCAAGTTGTGATTAGTTTCTATGTTATTCTTTCGGTTAAATGATGGTAGAACTTGATGTGGTTGCTTAGTTGCTAGTTTATCCCCACCTTACATTTTTGGCTTATGGCCATATTTTCCATTCCTTTATATCCTTTCCCATAGCTTTCCATTTCCCTAAACTTATACCAATTGTTAGATTAGTATGGGAGTCAACCCTCTTTGGATATTGACCTGAAGAACATCTCTCTCCTTCGACCTTTCAATGTTGGTTAGGTCTAGGGCGTACATATATTTTGTACTTGGATAGATTCATGACCAATAGTTTTTGGCACGCTCGGTGGGACCTTAAAAAGTTACACTTTGAGCAATACTAAGGTTTGATGTTCATATTTTTACTATTTGACTAGAACATATGGCAACTCAGCTTTACCCAAAAGCTTCTGAATGTGAAGTGAGTGAAAGCTTTCTTCATGGTCACAAGATTAAAGGCCAAATATTTTGAAACCCCATTGAATTCTTTGATCTTGACACCCAAATTTTAGGATAAAATCCTAGGTTGGTCACCCCAATTGTCCCATCCATTGTAACTTCTTCATAGGTAGCTGGTGTGTTTTTTGTTCCTTCAAGTCCTACTAGCACAACCACTAGCTTTACTCCTCCAAAAGCAAAATTTCCAGTCCAAATGACCCAAAATCTACCACCTCAACCATCTAGATATCAAACCTAGAATCACTTTGGAGCTTTGAATCTGTAAGCTCAAAATCTGATTTTGCAAGCAATATTAAAGGATTTGCCTACTTTCAATGGTATTGGGAAGACCGTTTATGAGCATGTCCAAGATGTGGCTTCTCTAGTGACCATTAATAGGATCACAAATGAGGATATCATGGTCATATTGCTCGTCCTATCTCTCAAAGGAAAGTTGTTGTACTGGTACCAATCCTTACAACCCACCACTATTGCCACATAGGACCAGTTGTCAGAGTTACTGATAAAATATTTCAATGAACAAGCTTATCCCTTCTCTTTGTTGCACAAGTTCACAAATATTAAAAGACATCCGTAGGAGAAAATCATGGACTTCAATGTCATGTTCAATCAAACTTGGCAGAGAGTCCCTGATGGTATTCGATCAACTCCTGAACTCTGACATTAGTATGGTCATCCGACAGTCCAACGCCAACATATTTCTTGATATGTACTCTCAAGCATAAAAGGCCAAGGATTATTTGATTGCTATCGGTAAGCTTCCCCCAAAGATGATGATGCCTATTTTTCTTGATCTCCCATAGTATATGTATTCAAAACCATCTTCTCAGTCCCTACTAATGTCCCCCATGCATCCGATCCCTTAGTGGAATCCAAGTTCATCCCAAACCATGATGACAATTTTTTCTTGCAACTGCTTGCTCCATCCATTCCATAGTTACCTACTTCAGTTAAATTCCTAGTACTGCCATCTCTACCTGTACCACTTCCATTACCAGATCCTCTAGCACCCTCAAATATTGATCCCTAAGAGAAGTTTCTGAAAGAGATGCAGTCAATGAATTCAACCATAAGAACGATGAGCAATGACATCGCAATGATTAAGAAGAAGCAAGCTGAAAGAGATTTCCAACCTAGGAGATTTCAACCTTCACAAATCACCAGGGAGAAAGTAGTGTCAACTAGCAAGGTGTCTGAGATAAATCTGATCATGTTGAAAAATAAAGAAGCTAGCCCATCAGACCAAGCATAATAATGCTCTACCTAAAATGATCTACATGGCAAGGAAACTTGCATGGTTCACTTGAACTACATATAGATACTGGTAGATAGTTATTCCAATGGTCAGATCAACATGATTACAGAAGTTGATCATAATTTCATGGTCCCTTATGAGGAACAAGTTTTAGTTCTCACGAGATCTGGAAGAAAACCCATCACAGTGGATCCAACTAAAATGGAGCCTTTAAAGGTACCTGTTGACCCAAAGGTGCAAAATGAGAAGAAACAATAACAATCGAAAGTGCCTATTCTAGTTCCAAAGCTAGATGTACCTATCTTGTTAAAAGATATTTTGCCTTCGTAAATGAAAGAAATATTGTAAGAAAAGGCTTCAACTTCGCAGGTGAAAGCTAAAATTGAGGAAAAGACCAGAGAAAATCTCAAATACCCATCCTTGACCAAGAATTAGATGGTGGAAGCCACACAAAAATATCATAGTAAGTATAAGGTTGCCCATGAAGGGAAGGAGTTAAACATATCTACGTACAACATTGTTGAAAAGCTGAAGAGAATTCCAGCCAAGGTTAGCCTCTATGATGCATTGCGGTTGCCTGGACAAATTGACTTATTGCAAGAATCACTAAATTTTGTGAAAGATAAAGGGAATAATTTGACTCAAACTATTTTTTCTCAAACACTAACCACTTCAACTATAGGAAAGAACATACCACCTCCTTTCTATTTATCTCTCATGATGGAAGGTTGGATTATGCACAATTGTATGATTGATTTTGGCACTGCGACAACTATCATGCCAAAGGCAATTTGTGATGTTATGGGAATGGAATATATAATAATAAGCCCTAGAATTTTACAATTAGATGGAACCCCTATGAGAATGATAGGGGTCATCAAGGATATACCCATTATGTTGCATAAAATACCTCAAATCACTGTAATCCAAGAGGTGGTTATGGTTGATCTAGAGCCGTATTTCAGCATGTGCCTCTCAAGGGAGTTCACTACCAAGTTGGGAGGCTATCTGTATTTGGACTATTCCCATCTAGAAATTCCTATCAAAGGGAACATAATACAAATATATAATGAGAAGCCTTCTACTTTTCATATAGAGAATACTGAAGAATAAGAAAAATCCATAAAATTCCCTCAACATGATGATAGAAGAATTGGAAGAATTAGATATGATGGAAGAATTTTTGTATGAGCTTCGAATGAAAGATAAGTTTTTAATGCTCAATTTTAATGCCATTATGGAGATTGAAATTGGCTGTTACACCATTACTAAGCCTAAAAAAGCTGAAGTGAAGGTGTTTGATGATCAAGATCCTATTCTAGATCAATTGTGGAAGCTATACTTCGATGGCACAAGATGCAATTATGGTGTAGAAGCATAGATCATTATCATTTCTCCTTATGGCATACATAAGACTTATTTATAATGGTTGACCTAGAATTGTACTAAAAATGCTATCGAGTATGAATTACTATGCCTAGGCTTGAAGAAAGCAGAGAAGATTGGGATTAAATAGCTATAATTTTTTAGAGATTCTAAACTAATTGTACACCAATTAATGAAAAAATGTGTCTCTAAGAAGCATTACCTGAAGGTGTATTGCACCAAATTTTGGGACCTATTTGACGCTTACACAATGTTGAACATCCAAGCAATCTCATGGGAGTAGAACAAGCATACCAATATCTTAGAATCCCTTGGTACCAAATTTTCTCCAGTAGAACATGTGGTGAGAAAATCCAAGATTGTGAGGTTAGTTTACAGACCTTCAGTTCCTGAAAAGAATATCTACTGGAAAGTGTTTGACAATGATGAATAGATTGTAAATTTATTGATAAGGGAAGCTAGTACTATGGAAGGAAGAACACTTGATGAGGAATAAGGTGAAGGATTGATCCAGTTGAGGAATAATCATATTTTTAAAGGATTGATTATGCTTGAGAGTCTCTTTGATTAGAATTATATAGCATAAAAGCATAAGACCAAAGTGGACAAGAAGGAGTGCACTGACCTATAGTTGGGACTCGAGAAGTCAATCAAAGTTGGCACTGACTACACTTTGGAACAACTAGAGCATATCAAGGAGCTATACCTCAAATTCCTAGACATTATCGCTTGGAGCTACCAAGATTTTAAAGGCTACAACAAGGATGTGATACAACATACCATTGAGCTGCAAGAAGGAGTGAAACCCTTTAGGAAAAAGTAGAGGCCGATCAATCCTAAGATTGAAAACCTAATGAAAGCTAAACTATTGAAGATGCTAGAAGCCAAGATCATTTACCCATTTAAGAATTCTATGTGGGTAGCAAATCTGGTCCCTGTGTGAAAGAAGAACGAGGATTGGTATGATCATGGCCAATGTATTAGTAAGTATACAAGTAGATGTAGAATTATAATGAAAATAATTGCCTTTTTAAATATGAATCATAGTTTTATGTAAGGTGAATACCCACAATGAATAAATAATAAATTTGGATGCCTTAGAGACATCTCTCTAATTACCTAGATATATATATCAAAAGGTGTGAATAGTGAAAGGACATGTCAATCCTTAAATAGTGATAATATAATTAATAGCTATTAATATGTTATAAATAGGGTCCTAACATGCCACCCTCCTTAAAAAACTTTCTCCTCAACTTTAAAATTGCGGAAATTGTTTTTGAATATGATGGAGGGTCTCCCATGTAGTATCTTCTTAAGGTAGACCTTTCCACTAAATCAATACTTCGATGATGGTGCGATTGCGAAGGCGGCACATGCGACTATCTAAGATAGCTTCTGGTTCAACCATGAGGGCCCCATTTTCAAAAAACTTTGGAAGTTGAGTTTGATTAGTGATGTGAGTGCCTATTACAACCTTAAGAAACATGGAATACCATATGGATTTTGGAGAATTCAAGTAACTCAAGCTTATATGCAACCAGTCCAATACGCTGTAGAACTTTATAAGGACCATAAAATTTAGGTCTTAACTTTTGAGACCCCTTGATTTTTAAAGAAGTTTTATGATATGGTTGAAGGTGAAGAAATACCATATCCCCTTCCTAAAAAACTCACTCGATTCAATGTTGGTCCACCCGTTGCTTCATGCGGTGTTGGGTGATGTGTAGATTGTCTTTCAGAGTTCGAATAATATTTTCTCGAGTAACAAGCTCCCTCTCTACGACATGCACCTTTGTATTTCTTGGAAGATAAGAGGTTAGGGATGGAGGTGATTGGCCATATAGTGCTTAAAAAGGGGTCATTTTAATGGTTGTGTGATATGTAGTGTTATACCGCCATTCAACTAGTCGAAGCCATTTAACCTAGTGGAAGGGTTTTATGGAAATGAAACATCGAAGATAAGTTTCTAAGCATTTATTAACAACTTCAGTTTAACCGTCTATCTGGGGATGGTAAGCGAAGCTCATCTGAAGTTGAGTACCTTGGATTTTAAATAATTTTTTCTAAAAATTACTAGTGAAAGTGGGATCACGATCACTAACTATAGTTGAAGGCATGCCATGTAACTTAAAGATATTGTCAAGGAAAATTTGGGCAATAGTACTAGCGGTATAGGGGTGAGCTACTAGAAAAAAATAGGCGTATTTAGATAAATGATCGACCACCACTAGAATGGTTGTTTCTCCTACCAATTTTGGAAGGTCTTCAATTAAATCCATTGAAATATCCACCCATGTTTTTTGTTGGTATGGGAAGGGGTTGAAGAAGGCCTAGTGTTGCCACTATTTTACCTTTATTTCTTTGGCATGTTTCACATTCATGGACGAATCTCTTGATATAATTTTTCATCCCTATCCAGTAAAAATATTTGCATTAGGGTTTCTAATCCCTAACTGATAAATTTAAAAACAAAACATAAAAATTCAAACAAAAATTAATTTTTTAGTTCTCGGGTTTCTAATCCTAACTGATAAATTTAAAAACAAAACAAAATCCAAAAATTAATTTTTTCAGTTCTAGGGTTTCTAATCCTAACTGATAAATTTAAAAACAAAATAAACATTCAAAATGCAAAACAAAATTAATTTTTTCAGTCCTAGGGTTTCTAATCCTAACTGATAAATTTAAAAACAAAACATAAAAATTCAAACAAAAATTAATTTTTCAGTTCTTGGGTTTCTAATCCTAACTGATAAATTTAAAAACAAAACAAAAATTCAAAAGTCAAAAATTAATTTTTTCAGTCCTAGGGTTTCTAATCCTAACTGATTAATTTAAAAACAAAACAAACATTCAAAATTCAAAACAAAATTAATTTTTCAGTTCTAGGGTTTCTAACCCTAACTAATAAATTCCAAAAATAAAACAAAACAAAATTCAAAAATTAATTTTTTAGTCCTAGGGTTTCTAATCCTAACTGATAAATTTAAAAACAAAACATAAAAATTCAAACAAAAATTAAATTTTCAGTTCTAGGGTTTCTAATCCTAACTGATAAATTTAAAAACAAAACAAAAGTCAAAAATTAATTTTTTCAGTCCTAGGGTTTCTAATCCTAACTGATAAATTTAAAAACAAAACAAACATTCGAAATGCAAAACAAAATTAATTTTTTCAGTCCTAGGGTTTCTAATCCTAACTGATAAAATTTAAAAACAAAACATAAAAATTCAAACAAAAATTAATTTTTCAGTTCTTGGGTTTCTAATCCTAATTGATAAATTTAAAAACAAAACAAAAATTCAAAAGTCAAAAATTAATTTTTTCAGTCCTAGGGTTTCTAATCCTAACTGATAAATTTAAAAACAAACACAAAAAAATTCAAAAGTCAAAAATTAATTTTTTCAGTTCTTGGGTTTCTAATCCTAACTGATAAATTTAAAAACAAAACATAAAAATTCAAACAAAAATTAATTTTTCAGTTCTCGGGTTTCTAATAGTAACTGATAAATTTAAAAACAAAAAAAAAATCAAAAATTAATTTTTTCAGTCCTAGGGTTTCTAATCCTAACTGATAAATTTAAAAACAAAACAAACATTCAAAATGCAAAACAAAATTAATTTTTTCAGTCCTAGGGTTTCTAATCCTAACTGATAAATTTAAAAACAAACACAAAAAAATTCAAAAGTCAAAAATTAATTTTTTCAGTTCTTGGGTTTCTAATCCTAACTGATAAATTTAAAAACAAAACATAAAAATTAAAAAAAAATTAATTTTTCAGTTCTCGGGTTTCTAATCCTAACTGATAAATTTAAAAACAAAACAAAAGTCAAAAATTAATTTTTTCAGTCCTAGGGTTTCTAATCCTAACTGATAAATTTAAAAACAAAACAAACATTCAAAATGCAAAACAAAATTAATTTTTTCAGTCCTAGGGTTTCTAATCCTAACTGATAAATTTAAAAACAAAACATAAAAATTCAAACAAAAATTAATTTTTCAGTTCTAGGGTTTCTAATCCTAACTGATAAATTTAAAAACAAAACAAAAATTCAAAAGTCAAAAATTAATTTTTTCAGTCCTAGGGTTTCTAATCCTAACTGATTAATTTAAAAACAAAACAAACATTCAAAATTCAAAACAAAATTAATTTTTAGTTCTAGGGTTTCTAACCCTAACTAATAAATTCCAAAAATAAAACAAAATTCAAAAATTAATTTTTTCAGTCCTAGGGTTTCTAATCCTAACTGATTAATTAAAAAAAAACAGAACATAAATTCAAAAAAACAAAAATTAAGTCTTAGGGTTTCACATTCTGTTTATCCTAGGGTTTAGTTATAAGCAAAATAACAATTCTTTACCTAGGTTTTTCGCTACGTTTAGTTGTACACCAAGTCTTAGTTGTCTTCAGCTCAGTTTCAGGGTTTCAGTTTTAAATTTTTTGAAAAACATCATCACAAAGAAAATTAAACAAAACACTTACAGTTTTAAACAAAAGTAATAACTCTAGGGAGCACTTACTGGTCTTGCTTCGGCTTCGCCGCTCGATCCGGTTTGTGCACTCATGATGTCAGGGAAAATTCGGCAGCGCTTCGCTTCGCAGAATTAACCTCCTCCCCAGAGCTCCAAATCGCAAGAAAATTTCAGATGCAAATGAGCCCAAACCCAAGTTTTGGCCTTTAAATAGGCCTTTTGAGCTTAAATTCATCCTCCCCTAGGAAGAGTGCTCTGGTTAGCGCTCGTCCCACCTTGGGACGAATTCTAAGATGGTATTTGTCCCACCCTGGGATGAATTCAGGGCAAAAATTTCAAACAACAGCAAAAAATGAACAAAAATACACAAAACAGCTAATAAACTTGCCCGATGAGAGTCTTTGTTGCACTTGACATCCCAGGCATGCAAAACAGAGGTTGGGGTCACAAATTGTCACTATCCTACTCCATAAGAAGGCTACCATAGCCGGACCGCTCCATGGGAAGACGGATTTTTGCCAATTTTAGCTCCAAAAAGCGTCGCAAAAAGGGTTACCACCCACCAAAAATAGGTCTAAATGTCAAAAAATTGCACATGCTTAATGCTAAACCATCTAAAGGCACCCTTGCACAAGTCATCTTGGGTCAAGCGACTCGTCGTTTTTCTCACGAAGGTCATTCCCTCATCGATTCGTTGCTTGAGGGAGTAGTCACACTTAGTCACCAATCAGCAAACACACACCCAATTAAGGAAAATGGCATGCATTCAAAGAATCATTGACAAAAACAATTACGCTCCTGCTTGGGGCAGTAAACAAGCAATAATCACAATCCGATCAAATCACTTGGCATTTCGTGAATCATGAATTCAAGGTTCTCACGAGACAAAAGGTTGCGCCCTTTGCCTATTCATGGTGATCAATGTCCAAGGTCAAGTAACACCTCACCGAAAAAGGTTAACACTTGAATTGAGTGCCTTCGCTCGTCAGAAGCAAGGATTCAAGAATGCATGCCATTTCCATACTTGGGGCATCAAAAGTTGGTTAGGTTACCAAGAAATCCTAATCATTTGTGCTTTGGTTATCTATTTTTGCTCGGTGCTCCGCCATGCACAACGCATCCCAAAAAGGGGCATCTATAGACACCAAAACAACACCAATCCGATTATGTGATTGCAAACACTGATCGCTTTGACACACACAGCCCCCAGGGCAGCCCTCAGAGGTTAAACAGTGGTCCTAACCACTTTTACAGCAATTTTGGAAGGTCAGGAATCAATTTTACACCTTCAGGCACTTTGCTCAATATCCGTCTCACCCTGAGACGAATTCCAAATGGGATTCTTGCGAAAGAGATCAAGGATGTGGAAGAGGTGAATCAAAAGGTAAAAACATGGTATTAATTTGGTAGCACTTCGTTGCTTGAAAATGCTTCCAACCTGTACCCTTTTGGGTGAGAAAGTTCACCATTTTATAGATCCAAGGGGTCTCTTTTGGATGGGCATGCAGGGGTGCCACGTGGCGGCCATGCCTTCCCAAGAGGGAGGAGACTCCTCCCTGACTTGGGCTTCCATGACTGCCCTTGTGACAGTCCTCTAATGCTCACTCTGCCCACCTACACGCACATGCAAGGCAGGAGGCATTAATGGACTGTCCTTAGCTGCCACTTGTCAAGAATTTTTTTTTTTTGCCCGTTGAACCTGGAATTCGTCCTACCCAAGAGCGAATTCAGAATTAGTCTCTGGGTGAGTCGAATCCCATTTGGAATTCATCTCAGGGTGAGAGGGATACTGAGCAAAGTGCCTGAAGGTGCCAAATTGATTCCTGACCTTCCAAAATTGCTGTAAAAGTGGTTAGGACTACTGTTTAACCTCTGAGGGCTGCCTTGGGGGCTGTGTATGTCAAAGTGATCAGTGTTTGTAGTCACATAATCAGATTGGTGCTGTTTTGGTGTCTACACTAACTATAGTTGAACGCATGCCATGTAACTTAAAGATATTGTCAAGGAAAATTTGGGCAATAGTACTAGCGGTATAGGGGTGAGCTACTGGAAAAAAATAGGCATATTTAGATAAACGATCGACCACCACTAGAATGGTTGTTTTTCCTACCAATTTTGGAAGGTCTTCAATGAAATCCATTGAAATATCCACCCATGTTTTTTTTGGTATGGGGAGGGGTTGAAGAAGGCCTAGTGTTGCCACTGTTTTACCTTTATTTCTTTGGCATGTTTCACATTCATTGATGAATCTCTTGATATAATTTTTCATCCCTATCCAATAAAAATATTTAGTCACTCTTTTGTAGGTTTTGAGGAATCCAGAGTGTCCTGCAGTAGGTGTAGCGTGTAGCTCATGTAGAAGCTTTGTACGATAAGTGGATGTGGGTGAGAGGACAAGATGTTCTTTATAACGGAGTATGTTATCTTGCCAAGAATAGTGAGGTTTGCTCATGGGGTTTTGTTGGAGATGTTGAATTATGGTATGTGTGGTAGGGTCCGCATACCATTCTTCCTTGACTTGTTTGATCCATTTAGGGATAGGGCAGGAAAGAGCATGTAATTGGGAAGTTTCTTCGAAATTTTTGGAAAGTGCATTTGCAGCCATGTTATCTTTCCCTTTTTTGTATATGATTTCATAATCATAGCCTAATAGTTTTGTCACCCACTTTTGTTGTTCTGGGGTGGTTATCCATTGTTCTAGAAGGTATTTTAGGCTATGGTGGTCGGTGCGGATAATGAAATATTTTCCAATAAGGTATGGTCTCCAATGTTGGATAGCATGGACAATAGCTAACATTTCTTTTTCATAAGTGGAACATGCTAAATTATTTTTTAAAAATTCTTTACTAGTGAAGGCTAAGGGTTTCTCATTTTGAATGAGCATGGATCCCATTCCTAATCCTGAAGCATCACTTTCAATAATAAATGGTTGGGAAAAATATGGCATAGCTAGGATAGGGGTGGTACACATGGTATTTTTTAAGGTCATGAAGGCTTCATTAGATTTTGGAGACCATAAGAAAGCATTCTTATTAAGTAGTGCCATTAAGGGTGCCGCTATTTTGCCATAATCCTTGAAAAATTTGTGATAATAGCCAGTTAATCCTAAGAACCCACGCAACCCTTTTAGTGTTTTTGGAATCGACCAATTTTCCACATCTTCAATTTTATGAGGATCTACTTTAACTCCTTCCTTGGAGATAATATATCCAAGGTATTCAATTTATTGCTTAGAACATTTTGATTTCTTTATGTATAATTGATTTCCCTTCAAGATCTTGAGTGCTTGCTCTATATGTTTTAAGTGATCTTCCCATATTTTAATGTAAATAAAAATATCATCAAAGAAAACTAAGAATAAATTTTTGAAGGAAAGAAAAAAATACCTTGTTCATAGGACTTTGAAATATGGACGGAGCGTTGGTGAGACCAAATGGCATCACCAAAAATTCATAATGTCCCTCATGAGTGCGGAAATCCATTTTGGGTATATCATTTTACTTAACTCGAATTTTGTGCTAGCTAGATCGTAAATCGAGTTTATAAAAATATGCGGCTCCATTAAGTTCATCAAGTAATTCATCGATGACTGGAATAGGAAATTTGTCTTTGATAATTATTTTGTTGAGGGCACAAAAATCCACACATAGGTGCCATGATCCATCCTTTTTTCTTACTAGTATGACTGGAGAAGAGTAGGGACTTCTACTAGGTCGAATGAACCCTACCCTTAGTAGGTCTTGTACTAATTTTTCTATTTTTGTCTTCTGTAAATATGGATATCGGTAAGGTCTAATATTAGGAGGTTGGTGTCTCGAAAGTAATTGAATGGCATGATCATGGCTTCACTATGGAGGCAATCCCTCTGGTTCATTAAATATTTTATCATGTTTCTCTAGGATTTTTAGTAATTCTGGTGCCTCTGGTTGTTCTTCATTAGTGGTTTGCAAGGAAAATAGTTGGGCAACCATGCCTCTTCCTCCTTTACGAATAATATTTTCCATTCTATGGGAACTTACAATTTGTGTGGGACCTATTTTTAAACCTTGAATTGTGTAAGTTTGGTTGTTTTGTATAAATTGCATCCATAATTCTTCAAAGTCCCATTGAATTTTGTTGAGCGTTCGTAGCCATTGTACTCCCAAAATTATGTCACATCCTCCTAATGGTAGTACATACATATTTGCTTTCATGTTATACTCTCCCATAGTGAGTTTGATATTCATGCATTTACCTTTGCATGTAATTTTTCCGCCATTGCCAATCATGACTTCAAAGTTATTACAGGGATATATAAAGCAATTAGCTTGTTTGGCCAAACTGGGGTCTATAAAATTGTGAGTGTTGCTAGAGTCTAAGAGCACAATAGGGTTTTGTTTCTTAAAATACCCTTTTACCTTCATCATTTGTGGGGCCAAATATCCTGCGAGCGCGTTAAAGGATATTTCTATTTTATCCTCTTGATTTTCTTCTAAAATATCAATTATTACTTCAACTTTGATGTCATCCTCTTCTTTGGGGGTGCAATCAATTGTGTCCAAAATATATAATTTTGGTGATATGCATTTGTGGTTGGGTGTGAATTTTTTGTTGCAATGGAAACATAGGCCCTTTTATCATCTTTATTTAATTTCCTCTTGGCTAATTCATTTAATTAGCATGACTTTATTCAGTTTTTGGCTGGTGTAGGTATTTTGTGGTTTTCTTGTTGAAATTCTTCCTATTTATCGTTGGTTATTGTTCTTCTCTTCTATCATTTGTGCTAATGCCATTGCATGCATCATATCGATAGGGTTTTGTATTTATACTTCCATTCGAATGTCTTCTTTTAGGCCACTGATGAAGCAAATTTGGAAGAATGATGCATCGAATCCTGATGTAAGGTTCACCAACTTCTTGAATTGTGCTTGGTATTCCCTTACGGTGGATGTTTGGCAAATTTTGGTGAGGGCTCCTATGAAGTCTTCAAATTTGGTAGGGCCAAATTGCAACATTAGGTTCTTTGTGAATTTGGTCCATGTGGGAGGACCTTTTGTTTTTTCATACCATTGGTACCATTGTGTAGCAATTTTTTCTAAGTGAAATGATGTGATACGGACTTTCTAAATCTTCGGAATTTGATATAAGGTGAAATATTGATTTGCCCTATATATCCAATTTGTGGGGTCACCTCCATAAAATTTTGGAAAATCTAGCTTTGTGGTATGAGGAAGGATTGATGTATGCGGTCCCCCTATTAATGACTATTGCGATGGTGTAGTGTTTTGTTGTCTGCTATGCATTAACATCAAATTTTGTTGTACCAAGTCCATGGAGTGGGTTGTAGCATCCAACTTAGTGGATATCTCTGTATTAGAGTTGTTGATGCTCATAGTTAGGTTTGCTATTCTAGAATATTATCCTCTAAATTATCCTTCCAAAATGCCATTCCTTGCATCACTTCTTTCATTTCCTTTGAAACCTCTTTTGAGACCTCTTTTGCAATATCCTTTGCCACTTCTTTTGAGACTTCTTTTGCAATATCCTTTGTCGTATCTTGAGATCACCTTCCATCAACCATTTAAGGTGTGATTATGATTTACACGATGTATTTTGGTCATGAGAATTAGTTTTGCACTATTTTGTTTTTGCTAAATTTCAAAACTTTGTTATGTTGATGTCAAAACAAATTTAAAAAAAAAAAAATTGTTTTCAACTTTTAATTTTTGTAATTTGGCACTCTGTGGTAGAATTTTTTTTTTCAAATTTTAATTTTTTTCATTTGGTGCTCCATGGTAGGTTGGGTCAACGTTGGCAAGTAGGATGATTAAGGCGACGATGGACTTAAGGTGATCGAGATAGCACAAGACCAGGTGAGACGGGGTGAGGTGATCGAGGTAACCAAGGCCAGGCGACATGGGGCGCGATGACCAAAGTGAGCAGGGAAGTGAAGGGCAAGTGGCATGGGGTGAAGCGAATGAGGTAGCACAAGGCTAGGTGGCATAGGGTGAGGCAACCAAGGTGATTTGGGAAGTAAAGGCCAGGCACCATGAGCGAGGCAAACGAGGCAAGTGGCATAGGGATGAGGCGAGTGGGGAAGTGAAGGCCAGGTGACATGGGTAAGGCGATCGAGGTGGCACAAGATGAGGATTTCGAGCATGGGTGCATGACTATGACAAGGTAGTCATAAAAACTCCTTGTACTTTTTTCCTTTTAAGGTAGTGCTTCCACCCCACACTGCCAATATGGGATATTCTCTTTTGCTTTTAAAAAATTTTGATGACCTCCCTGATGCCAGAAAACCATCACCAAAAAATAGTCACTAGAAAATAGTCACCTTTAACCTTAGGTTTAATAATATTTTAGTTTTAATATTTTGTGTCAAAATTTTGTAGAAGGCCGAAAAATGACTCTACGCGATGCTACTTTCCAAGAATTACTTCAAATCACCTGCTTTTGCTACTGATTTTAATTAAAACTTTGTCAATCACTGGTAGATGTCTGTTTAATCCTTGTATGCTCTATTTTAGATGATTTATGCTGAATTATTTCATTGGATTATTGATGCTCTCATCGGTGGAACGATCTGCATAGACTATAGTGAATTACAATTGCTACATTGTTTGAAGCAGTGGAGGGTGAGGATAATGGAGGGCAGTGGGTGAAGACCTTGTGTTGTTAGGATCTATGATAGTTTGATGCAAATGTTCACTGGATATGAAAAAAAACTGAGTCTTGGTGTTCGAGAAATTTTTTGTTTGATAAAACACCTGCCTGTAAATGGCTCTGATCCAGATGGTATGATCCTAGCCAATGTATTAGTAAGTATACAAGTAGATGCAAAATTATAATGAAAAGAATCACATTTTTAAATATGAATTGTAGTTTTATGTAAGGTGAATACCCACAATGAATAAATAATAAATTTGGATGCCTTAGAGACATCTCTCTAATTGCCTAGATATATCTATCAAAAGGTGTGAATAGTGAAAGGACATGTCGGTCCTTAAATAGTGATAATATAATTAATAGCTATTAATATGTTAGGAGTAGGGTCCTAATAAGGATATTTGTCTGTGTTGATTTCCAAAATTTGAATCAGGCATCCCTGAAGGATCATTATCCTTTACTCTAGATTGATCAGATTCTTCATGGAGTTTTTGGAGTTTAGAGGTTTTTCTTGTTAGATGGATTATTTGGCTATAACCAGATTTGTGTCAAGGATGAAGACCAATATAAAATAGTGTTCACCATGAAATGAGGAACATTTACTTATCAATGAATATTGTTTGGTATCTCCAATGCTGGAGCAACTTTTCAAAGAGTGATGGACATAGATTTTAGTTAAATCACATCATTGTAATTTATTTGGATGACATGACTATCTTTTCTCACAATAGATAGGAGCATAGTCTACATTTACAACAAGTATTTGAGAAATACTGAGAGTTAAGAATATCCATCAACCTAAAGAAGTTTAACTTCGTGGTAAAGGAAGGAAAGCTCCTGGGCCACATCATTTTGGAGAAAGGTTTAGATATTGATCTAGCTAGAGTTGAGGCTCTCCTAAATCTTTCGTTGCCAACCAAAAAAAGGACTTGTAGTCATTATTTAGGTAGATGAAATTTGTTTAGAAGTTTGTTGTAGATTTCACTCAAGTGGTAAAACTAATGATTGATTTTTTAAAGAAAATTTTGATTTCAAATGGACTGAGCAGAGGAAGCAAGAATTCAGAGGAATCAAAGAAAGAATTTTCCAAGACTCGGTCCTAGTAAACCCTAATTATTCAAAATATTTTATCCTATATGCCATTGGTGAACAAGAGAGTTACACAGCGGTGCTCATGCAAAAGGGAGATGATGGAGATAAGCATACAATTACTTTCTTAAGCCAAGTTATCCAACCAAATGAAGAGAAATACAATTCATTGAGCAGCAAGTATATGCGGTGATGAAATCCTTGAAGAAGTTTTGACATTTTTTTCCTTGAGAAAAACAATAGTTTATGTTGTTCATCCAAATGTATGGAGTTTCATAATTCAAGGAGAGATTAGGGACAAGAGAGTTGGTTGGGTTTTCAAAATAAAGGAGTATGATATTGAAATTTGACCAACCAAGCTGGTTTGAGATCAAGCACTATGTCAGGAGTTTGCAAGAAGTGCTACTTATGAAACCATGGTTTGCCAACTTGAAGATGCAGTAAGCATAATTAATTTCACTAATAACTCTACAGTTGATTGTGATTGGATAGAGGACCTTGTCAAAATTTTCAATTCAAGAAGATGTCCTTCACATATCAACGCTTCACAGAGAAGGAGATTCAGACTACGGGACCTTAGGTATGTGATACTTCCAAATGGATTGTTCCATAGGAATATTTATGGAGTACTTCTTAGGTGCATTTGAGAATTAGAAAAGTAGAAAATCCTAGAAGAATTCCATTATGGATTATTAGGATGCCATTATGCAAGGAGACCCATGGCATTGAAGATCATCAAAGTAGGTTATTTTTGGACCACTCTTTTGTAGATACTTTCAAATTCAGTCAGAGTTACAAAAAATGCTAGAGATATGTCAGTAGAAGCAGGAATGCATCATTGCCACTTCATATGATTCAAGTTAAAGCACTATTTCAACAATGGGGCTTAGATTTTATTAGGATCATTGATCTCAATTCTTCTGCTAGACACAAATACATCCTAACTGTAATTGACTATTTTACCTAATGGATAGAAGCAATTATGACCAAGAAGGTGGACCAAGCAACAGTTATCTCTTTCCTTGAAGGATTAATCACTCGTTTTGGCATACCATATGCAATCATAACTGACAATGAATCTCCCTTTATCGATGTCAAAATCAATGAATTCGTGGGTAAGTACAAGATTTATTTAAAGATATCATATAATTACTATCCATAGGGAAATTATTTGGCTGAGTCCACAAATAAGAATTTGTTGAGAATTCTAAAGAGAACCCTTGGCAACAACAAGCAGAGTTGGCATCTATTCTTGGACCAAGCATTATGGGCTGATCACATATCAATGAAAAAATCCATCAATATGTCCCCCTATTCCTTGGTATGTGGAAAAGAAGTAGACTTGCCCATTCATATTGAATTGTTGGCCCTTCAATCATTGCACTTACTTGATGGTGAAAACGATGAATTCAATCCCATGAGCATGAGGTTGGTTTAGATTTTGCAACTGGAAGAAGAGAAAGAGAAAGCATATAATGCTTTCATAGAACATGCCTAGATGACACATAAATGGTTTAGCAAGAAAATGCCTAAGAAAGCATTCAAGGTTGGTGATCTTATGCTGAAGTGGAATGAGAACAAGGCTAAGCTTGACAAGCATCACAATTTCAAAGCGATATGGAAGGGTTCGTTTCAGGTTTTCGATGTCAATAAAGTCAACTCATTTTATTTGCAGGATATGGATGACTATGGGTTGCCAATTCCAGTAAATGGTTTTCATTTGAAGGTCTATCATCAATGATAAAATTTTAGACCAAGTATGTTAATATATACATAGTCTTTTTATGTCATTTTATTTTGGTTAAAAAAAAAGATAAAAAAAAAAGGAAAAAGAGAAAGAAGTTGTTTTCACTGGAATAATTCAATTCTACCCAAAGTGATATTTTCACCCCAAAAACATGAGGTTACTATGCAGAAATTGATTTCGCCCTGAAAATACTTTTACAAGCCTCATGGTTAATTTCAGAGTGAAAATCAAAATGAGAAAGCAACTCTTCGGTAATTAATTTTGGAGGCAAATTCAAGTTGAATTTTTCCAAAAGGCATGGTTTGATTTTTCATTAAAAGCGCCCCTATTTTTAATTTCCAAAAAGGAGATAAAGTGAGAAATTAAGAATTAAAAAGGGGTGTTATTTTTGCCCAAAAAAGAGAATTTGTCATGTTTTTTTTCCATTTTCAGGGTGAAATTCCTATTTACTTCCCCTAATGATGATTTTGGAGAGGAAATCCAAAAAAAATAATAAATTTTCAAGGACTCTAGTTGGAAAAATTCTTTTGAAAAAAAAGGGGACAAAAATAATTTTGCCTTGCTTTTTAAAGCAAAGCACTCTCAGTTAAGCTTGTTTTTAGCAATCAGTTTTTTTTTGGGTGAATTTAAAATAAATTATTTAAAAGGGGCTGCCAAGAATGTAATTTCACCAAGCAAGCACAAAAGAGTATTTTTGGAGTTCCAGTCGAATGAAGCTACCAGTTGCATGATTATTTTCACCCAGTTGATATTTTCAGCAAAACAGGTGCACCCAATTAATATTTTTCACTGGTATGGGCTAATTTTGAAGTAAAATTTAGTTAAAAGCATGATATCAAGATAATTTCATCGATTAAATCCTCTAAATATGTTTTTGGTTTTTTAATGCAGTGAAATTAATAGTTTTCATCCTCAAAAAGCATCCATCACTCACATGTGGCATTTATCATCCCCAAAATTAGCTATTAAATACCCAGATTGTGCCCTCCAAGATAAAAAGTAACTGAGCACGATGTTCAAGGAATATTTCTAGTGCAAGGGTGTTATTTATAGTTAAATATATCATGGAAAAGTGTGTTGGGTGAGAGAACCAAGGAGCACATTTACCTGAATCGCTCAAAGCGTGCCACCTGCATTCAATTGGGTAGTTTGGAGCAAAATGTTTTAATAAGGTGAACCAAAAACTTGTAGATGAAGAAACATCAAGAATATTTTTCTTGGAGCATTACAAGATTATCCCTGAGTTGATTCAAATTACCACTTGGCTACATAATTGTCAAGATATTCAAGAGAAACTACCGAAGGACTAAGATGAGGAAGAAAGCTACCGAGACAAATAAAACATAAAAAAATTAGAGGGAGGCAAGAAAGCTAAAAATGCCAAATGAAACAAAGATACAGAGCTTGATCTGTATTATGATGCAATGGATTAGATTGGTTACTACATCATTTCAAATAAGGGCATGGAAAAATTGTGCCAGGATGTGGAAGTTACTGTCAAACAAGGCTTGATGCCAGAAAGCCCGTTCACTATTGTGTATCATGCATGGATTTTTTGGTACATATGCACACATGTTCATGCTTACCTAGAACTGGTACTGGTTAATCCAAAATTTCATCAACTCTTTCAATCTTGATGGAGAGACTCAATATATTTTCACATTTTTTAAAATGTAACCCCAAATGGTATGAGCAGAGGGATGATGAAGAATTAAATGGCATGATGTTTCTAAATACTTCTTACACAAGGTACATATAAAATATCCATGACATCCTCTTATTTGTAGACTCTCTCCTATAAGAATCTTACTTTGAAATACTAACAAAGAGAATGTTGTGGCCTTGGAGAGAGCCTTTAGTGACCAAACATTCTTTCAAGGAATCTTTGGGAGTAGGAAATTTTGATTGCTCTAAATTTTCATATCCCAAATTTATCGAGTATCCACCATATTTTTATGAATTCCAAACTAGCTCATCCTTTCGTATAAAAATTGACAAATAAAAATATTGAAGCATATTTTGAAGTTCATCTCTTTGTAGATTACAAACCAGCCCATCCTTTTGTGTAAAAATTGATAAACAAAACTTTTGAATCATCTTTTGAAGTTCATCTATAATTTGTTTGAGTTCCCCTTATTCAACTAGGTTACTTATAAAAATCCATGATTTGGAGTTATTGCTCACATTAATATAATATTTGACCTTTGGACCTTTACAAGCTTAAAATCCTTGAGTTAATGGTTACTATTTTGAATTAGATATAAAAAGATAAGGATTCAACCATGCATCAAACCAAAAATATGCATAGTTCCCCTCATTGATTGGTCATCTAAAATGTGTCTTGATCAATTTTAAACTATCTAATATGAAGTTCCATGTTGGTGATCCTTTGGGTAGGGTTATTTTCATAAGTAATTTCATTGCATCAAGAGGACCCATATATTTTTGAATATTTTTCCCAACTCTTTCCTTGATCTCTACATAATATACACCCAAGTTTTACCCCAAAGGCTAAACTCATAAGTCTACAATTTTGCAAGTCTACTTATTTAATATATTTTCCTTTACAAACCCTATCCCACTTACAATCAGGAAACCTAAATTTTTTCTCGCATTCTTTCCAAATAACATATCTTTAAATTTTATCAAATTTGATGCTCTACCTACTGACAATCCTCAAAGAGACGTCATATAAATAGGGATGGACTACAACATAGTCCTTATGAGTTGTAGCCCTCCTACCATGGTTAAGAACTTATATTTACAACCTCCCAAACAAGATTTCATTCTATTAAAACAAGTGACCTCTTGATTGCTTCCTAAATAACCCTCTCAATGCCTTAGAATTGTCCCTAAATCAACCTTTGAAGAAGGTCGATTCCTTTTCTCAATCCAACTATGTGTAAGATAAAACAAAGAAAAAGGGAAAGGGTTGAGAGATAAAAATATAGAGAGAAAGAGATAGATTTAGAGAAAAAGAGGTAAAGCTAGAGGAAAAATTGCTTTAGCTAACAGTTGGAGCTTTAGCTAACAACATTGCTTTTAGTTGCATGAGCATTGGCTATTTAATACAAGCACAATCTAAACAAAATTATTAAATTAAAGCTATGGAGAAATGTAGTAAGCACAATTTTTACAACTTTCAATATTTTGAGCCCCCAATAAAAGGATTCTAAAAAATATCAAGCCTAATAGATAACACTCCAATTATTGAAGCATTCCCAAAAATTTCAACCCTAACACAAAGACCTTGATTAAAGTAAAAATAAAAATGTTGAAAGTGTATATTATCACAAAAATTAACAACTTGTCATACTTCAATCGAGGTAAGTCAAACAAATATTGATTGTATTGGAATAGTATAAACATATAGCCTATGACAAACAAATACTTAAACATTTGATCCTTTACAATGAGGGTTATTCCCCTATTTATAGCTTTTATTTAGCTAAAATAAAACTAATTACTATGTACAATCATGAGTAGAATTGATCATGCATGATATTTAGAATGAGTTGGCACCACTTAATATTTTTAGCACATCTTGTGTTAGACCTTTAGTAGTTATAAGTGTAGGATATTCAATAATGCTCAGGTGGAGTGGCTATCACTTTCTAGCTTTGACAACTACCATGTGTCTTAATTGCTTGTTTTTGAGGTTTCGAGTGCCTTTCATGCCGAGGTCTTGCAATATAGGATACTACTATTACCTTTATTTCATTTTAAACTATCTACCTTTCATTAGTGTAAGTGTGTTAGAAATTTTGAGTGATGAGATCATATTTTTGTTGAGAATATTCAATCTTGAATGCCACTTCCCTTCACTCACGCTCTAGGAGGCCCTTGCATTCTTTTGTAGTATTTGCATCAGGATTTTTTAAGGTTGGGCTATCATCATCATTTGAAAAGTTTTGATTCATATGCTTTTAAAATAAAATGTTAGAGAGTACTACATTATTTGATAGAAGTGAATGTACCCCCATGGTACCCTTGTAAATACTAGAATATGGTGTGAGTTAATAATTTAGGTGTATGATTTATATTTATCCTAAAGTATGTGTCTATGTGTAGGATGTGTCCAAGTGTCATGTAACAATGTGTGCAAGTGTGTAGAGTGTGAAAGTGTGCAAGTATCATATAATAGAGTGTGCAAGTGTGTAGAAAGTCAAGAGTCATATATAGGTGTCAAGTATACAAGTGACAAGATGTAAAGCCAAGGGACATAAGAGGTTTTTCTTATGTGTGGAATAGTAAAGGATCCATCTCTTGGATATGTGAGGAGATCAATAGTCAAGTATTGAATAGTCACATTCTACAGTTATATTATGAAGACAAAGCTCCATGTATTGTATCGATAAATCATCTGAGTATATTGAAGCTTGTATATAATTTTGAGCAATAATATTGTAATTTTATTTATGCATATTATTTTTATTTTATGAATGATATATTAATTGATATTTGGTTATATAATATATATTATTGTTATTTCATGAATGTTATATTCATTGATATTGGTCATTTATATTGAATGCTCAAATATTGAAGTTTGTTTAAGATCCTAGATATTGGGACCTATGATTTAATATGGCTAAAAATCCATCATTAAACTCCATGTTTTGCAAGCTTTACACTATACCATAGATTTTGGAGTGATTTACTGATGTCATTGCTCAAAATTTTTGGCTTACCTACTTTGCATGTTTGGCATCAAGCTTATCTGGACAAAATATTTCGGCTTGAGGGAGTAGACACACTTTAATAATTTCAAGTCTAGAAATTCTTGCTTAGGCTTCCAAAATAAAATACTTGGAAGAATAATGAGTTTAGACAAGTCTTTCAAGCTTGAATGCTAGCCAGATTTCAAATTACCACCTTATCAAGCATATCCCAATCTGATGCACATTTTTTTTGTTACCAATTTGATCCTTGTTTCTTTCTGATGCTCCAAAGTTACCTTTAAATAGGGATTATTAGACTTCTTATTGTGCCTGAGTTATTATATTTTTATAATTTTGGCTAATTCGCTCCTTTTTTCTCTTTGCCATGACCTTTTGGGTTATCCTTTGTATGGACCACTAAGCCTAGATAATCTATCGAGGTTTCACAACTTGAAATATTTGGGATGCTTATGCTTTTATAGATTTCTAAGTACTTAATTCCTCTTGATAAGAATAGGATCTTATCATATTTATCCCTGGATAGAACAACTAGGGTTCCTTTTCTTACTTCATTGTTCTAAAGTTTTCTTTACCAAGGGACCTTGTTGGATAGTTATTAAGGGTGCCACCACATGTAAAATGAATTTCAATCTCCAAACCCATCCATCTAGATGATGGATGAGTCTACAACCACTATATGGGATGAAATCCTACCAAAGGTAGAGCCCTTTTAGCTATCATAAAAAATATTCTAGGACTCTTACCAATGGCAAGTTCTAGCTTAGCTACCATTGGAAAGGCTATGAGCTATTGTTTATCTGATCTGGTTGATCGACATAGCCTTATGGTGTAAGGAGTTTAGAATTTTCTAGTAGCTTTTGGAAAATGCCTCCCCTTGTCAACATATTTAACATTTTTATAGCATCAGCTACTTGATAGATCACTGGGGCTTCAATTCATTTCATATTTTTTTCTTCAAAATCATATTTGAGTGGTAATTTTTCTCAAAAATCATCTTTCCAATAGGATTTTCTTGGTGTAGTAAAATTTCACTATAGTTTGGTGACTCATAGGGGGATTTTTCTTGTAGGAGATAAGTAAATTAGTTATAAAGACCTTATCCATTGGTCATAGAGTCTGTGAAGATAAATATTGGGAATTTTAAAGCATAAGGGGATGAGAGAAGAACTTCCTTCTTAGAGAGCATCTTTGCTTGAGAGTTCATACAATATTGAGAGGGAATATATCCTTTTATAGACCTCACCCACTAAGGAAGTCATTGAACCTACTCATCTAATAAATTATTTTCATCAATTATTTTATGGTAAACCACTATGAAAGGATTGCTCCTATGTAGCTGAATCAACAAATACACCATAATAAACCAATTTTTGTTGTGTTTAGCCATGGCAACTATATCTTCACTAATCAAACAGTTCTTAGATGGTGTGTGATGATTCGTAGGAGTATTTTACTTAGCTATTTTTCTAATTTTTGGTTCTACCTAACTTGTGTGAACTTCATGACTTATGCTAGTCTTCCTCAAAATGTGTTATTCTATGTTAATGCATGTGATATTCTAGGTATTGATTCATACACTTTCCTAAAATCTTGAATTATGTAAGTTGTCCTTCAAACATGTAGTAGATCTCATTTATCTATTGTAGATCTTGCTTATTGATTACCTATAAACTTAGGACAAACATGTCAAAATAAAATTATTTTTTGAGGTAATATTTACAATTTAGTATAAATTTTGGCATGCTTTTCATGCCAAATTTTTCAAAATGTTATTCATTCAACAGAGTTGGAAATGTGTAGACCAAAATTTTGATGATTTTTTTCCATCTAATATTCAGGATGCTTGATTTGTAATATCAAGAAGCTTATAGCTATTTGATTCAAACATACAACAAGTTCCTTCTCTCAGTGTAACTTATTTTATCGAAGTGAACCAACGAGAACTCATATTTAGTCTATGGATCCTTTGTCATCTCCTTAAAATATTCTAGATGCTTCCCAATAATTTCTTCAAGCTACTTTAGGTCACCTTTATCCAAATTAATATTTTCTTCCCAAAGTATTTCTATGTGGTAGGGGCTAGGTTTCTCCATATAGATCTAGATATTTCTCCCTTTGTGAGGAATCAACATATATTTGTAATCTAGAGATAGGTACCCCAAATATTATCTATGAATTACCTTGACAAGCATAGCCCAAATAGAGGAGGGAAATCAACCACTATCACCTTCTAGATAATTGTGATCTCCAAAATCTTATGCAAAACCATAGGCACATATTTGACTACTCCCATTTTCCAAACTAGGGTCCCATCTAGATGTAGTACGCCAAAACTAGTCCAAGTTTATTCCATACACATCACATCATAGACAACTTTAGGCATCACTATTGTTGCTACTCTAGAGTCCACCATGCAGTTGTGTACAACCCATCCCTCCATACATAATGACATATGGAAATGTGGTGGCATGATTTGGCCCATACCAGGAGTTTATTGATCTTGTGTTAGGTTCAAATTTGGATAATCAAACCAACTTAGAGATGTGTTCTTCAGGGTTGCCTTAAGCAAATCGATCTATCTAGGAATAAATAGAGTATCATACATCCTAGCTTTTAAGGTATTCTTATTTAGTTCTTCAAAATGTTGTATTAAGATGTTTTCTATAAATTTTATTCCTTTTAGACAAGCTCCTCAAACATTTTTTAAAATTGCTACATTACCCTTATATTTGTTTCCTCATTACTAAAGGGAAATATAACTTCCTTAGGGTTTTATCTCTATTCTCTTCTTGATTAAATTTAGTTACTTATGGATTTGACTGCTATTTAGGTTGCTCCTTCTATGATTGAGTTGAAGCCTTTGGATTATCAACCTTTCAAAGATCCTCCAAGAGAGGTATCTTCTTAGATATAGGTAATACATGAACACCATCAAAATTTGGAGGCTGCTTAGCCATGAGACTCCTATCTAGATCTATAAGCATTTCAACTAGCCCTTTTGATTATATTTCAAATTTTTGAGTTGTAGCTAACTGAAATTAGTTTTGATAGACTATACATGTGTCAAATTTATGTGGATCATTGCAAGCCATACACCAATAGTCTTTCCAGGTCATAGATGTTTCTCCCTCTTGGTTTCTATAAATAGCATTATGCTTTCTAAAAGTAGAGATATTTGAAGCTACTTGGTCCCTTTTGATATAAATGATTCTTATCTATAGGTACCCTTCAAATCTTCTTTTAGCATTTTGTTGCTCCATAACTATGATCTTGTTTATCAGGTTCTTGATTACTTCCTTTAACTCTTGCATATTGATTGATTCTTTTGATTCCAAAGTTGGTAGAGACTACATTTTTATAGCTAGGGCTATAATTTGAGTACATGCCTTAGGTGCAAGTAAAGTAACTAATGGCATTGCAGGAGCCAAAAGAAAACCTTATTGGTTGTGTTGGGGAATCTCTAAAAAATTTGGCATCACAATATTTGGAGGGAGCTTCCTACCTGAGATGAGGCTATTTTCTACATAAACTTGGAAAATTAGTGGAAATATCACCTCCTTAGACTATCAAATTTGTAGGCTTAAATCTAGAGCATAAGGCTATAGGCAATAGATGTAATCCTTGGACTAAGAAGACCTTACCTCCTAAGGGATTCTCCTCCAAGTCTTGTTGAACTAGATGTTGAAATCCATTATGTTCTCTTGAGGATGACTCTATATGGAAGTAAAATATGTGAGGAGTGAGAAGGAATCCCATAGGTCATTAAATTGTAGGATAAAAATATTATCCAATTTAGCCCATGTGTTTATTTTGCCTTCTTATAAAGAGTGATACCATGCCAATACCTTCCCTATAAAAGATATGGCTAATATCTTGACCATTAAATATTCATGGATGATGTTATCTATGGTAGATAGGAAGGATATATCTTGGTAGTGTTCATAGGTTATTTTCTCACTACCATCATTGGAGGGTAAATATTCTAATTCAACTTATGAAATATCATGTAGATTTGGGAGATTGGGGGCTTTAAAAATATTCCAACTATGGTAGGTTGATCTGGCCATGGTTCTAAGCAATGTTCTAGTAGATGGTTTTGGATATATGGCTTGTATAGAAGTTGGGATATGGACAATTGATTTACCTTTCTTAGATATTTTGAAGATTGTTAGATCAACAAACTATAAAGGTTCTTTTAGCTTCTTGGATTTTGATCTTATGATCATACGATTTTGGGGCTTTGTATTCTAGCAAAGTTATCAATTTTCTCTTAGTTCTTAAAATTAGGGTCATTATATGAATAGATTGCTTATCCACTAATGATATTCATCACAATCATGATCATCTACAAAATACGGGTAGGCCAAATCTCTCTTTCTTATTTCTAGAGAGGGGCCAGGATTTTGCTTTCACTTTTGCTTTCTAAACAAAGAGGAGACAAGAGGAGGAGGAGAATGGAATCTAAAAATCACTATCCGATGAGCCCGCGTAGTATTATTTAGTTGGTTAGGTAAAGGCTGACCAATATGATGATGCTTAGTTGGTTAGGTAAAGGCTGACCAATATAATTTTGGATGATCAACCATACTAGGACTGAGACACGACCTGGAATCCCATGGGGAGCAGCAGTAGGAAATATTAGACAATGGGTGAAAGCCCAATCTACAAATATTATGTGGATGAAAGACAATTCCACTTGTAAAGATCTTTTGTGAAGTGTGCAATAATGACAAGACTCAAGGAAGAAGCCCCAACTAACTCCATGACAACAACCATGGTAAGATGAAGGGAAAGTGTTATTTAGAATGACTAGGCATAAAGGGCACGTAGGCGGTGAATCGGGTTGAAAGTGAAAGTCGCCTTTGAGAGGCGGGGTGCTTTCGGAACCAATTCACTTGAGTGAGATAGGGGAGAGTGGAATTTCGTGTGTAGGGATCAAATCCGGAAATCTACGAAGGAACGCCAAAAGCGAAGGCAGCTCTCTGGGTCTACACTGACGCTGGGGTGCGAAAGCATGGGGAGCAAATAGGATCAGATACCCTGGTAGTCCATATCATAAATAATGAGTGTTAATTCTTGGTCTACCTTTTCTAGATCAAGGGCTCAGCTAATGCGTGAAACACTCCGCCTGGGGAGTACGGTCGCAAGACTGAAACTCAAAGGAATTGACGGGGGCCTGCACAAGCGGTGGAGCATGTGGTTTAATTCGATACAACGCGCAGAACCTTACCAGCCCTTGACATATGAACAAGTGTGCCTGTCCTTAACGGGATGGTGTGAAAAATTCATACAGGTGCTGCATGGCTGTCGTCAGCCCGTGTCGTGAGATGTTTGGTTAAGTCCTATAACGGGCGAAACCCTCCTCAAGGTGTTGCTGCTGTGAGGAGAAGAACCTGAACCTCTTTTTCTGAGTGAAGAGAAATGTCATCAGGGAGCTTAAAAATTGAGCTGTTGTTTGAAAGCGTTTTCATTTGCCTAGACCGCTCGCTCGATCCGGTTATAGATAGCCCTCTTTTCAAAACTTCAATTTTGATATAGAGAGGAAAGCGAACCTTTTTAATACAATACTTTAAAAGGGCTCCATCTATAATCTTAAGAGGTTTAATAAAAACTGCACTCGACCTTTATCTTTTAAAAGAGAGGAGGGGAGAGGGATTGATGACACTCCAACCGTACCACTCAGTGCTGCACTCACAAGAGACTGCCAGTGATATGCTGGAGGAAGGTGGGGATGACGTCAAGTCCGCATGGCCCTTATGGGCTGGGCCACACACGTGCTACAATGGCAATTACAATGGTAAGGTCATAAGATGGAGCAAATCCAAAAAGGTTTCCTCAATTTTGATTGTTCTTTGCAACTCAAGAATATGAAGTTGAATTGCTAGTAATTATGGATTAGCATGCCATGGTGAATATGTACCCGGGACCTGTACACATCATACATAACACCATAGGAATTGGTTTTACTTAAAGCATCAAACCAAGAATCACCAATAATCTACCTACTTTTAGACACTAAAATTTGGTCAATCCAATTATGCTACCGCAAGCAATGGCTAAATGATAGAACAAAGCCCCTAGGGCAGCCCTCAGTAGGTATACAGTGGTCCCAAGAACTCAGTGCAAGGTTTTGGAAGGTTTCAGGCCAATTTTGGGACCTTTTGAACACCCTATTTCTATTCCTTCCACCTTGGGATGAATACGAAACCTATTCTTCCCACCCTGGAGCGAATAGCAGTATTCATCCTAAGGTGAAGCGAATAGCAGGTTTTATCAGAAAAAAGTCAAATCTGGGCCAAAGACACCTAGTAACGGTTAGATTCTTGGCTATTATTTCCCATAATTTAGGTCACATAGCAGGTCTTATGACATTATGAATGAATATGGCCAATTTGGGATATTCTCTTCCCCTCCAATGCATGACGCCCCGGTGGCCAAGTGGCACCTGTTGCCCTGCATGCCCCGGCATGCATTTTGACCCATGAAGCCTCCTTGGTATATAAAGTGGATCAAAGTTCCACACAAAATAGAGAGGAATTTTGAGGACAAATCAACAAAGTGCTGCCAAGATTTCCTTTCACCTTTCGTGCCCATTTTTACCTCAAAATATCTACCTAGCGAAGGAGGTGGCGAGGGAACTAGTAGGCATAATTTGTCACATAACCGAACCATATGAATGAATCCCCTTATCAAATTTTATGAAAATACATACCATAGTATTTTGCATCAATAATCAATAGAATTGGTAGCAAAATCTAGGTGTAAACGATGGGTGTCCCACCCCCAGGCACCCCTCAATTTGTGACAATCTTATTCGTCCCACCCTGTGATGAATAGAAATATGTGCATGATTTTATTACTATTTTTAATTATTTATTTTCTAAATTATCATATTATGTTGCAGTTCAAATTTTAGGCCATTCTGAGTAATGTTGGCCGAGATATTGCATTTTTAGTGTTTTATAGGGTCTCATGCAGGTCTCCGGTGGTCATCTGAAGAAACACCTAAATTTTTACCGATTTTTGAAATATGACCATATCAGTTTTCTTAAAATATCATGTTATCTTAAAATATCATGTTATGTATTCTATCCAATTTTCATGTGTTTTGAATATGTGTAGGGACAAAAATTGTTTGCTTTGTGTTTTGCAGGTAGCACATAGTCATTGCAATTTTGAGGCACCATAGGACTCAATATTAGTGCAATTTCTAGTGATATATTCCCAAAATATTTTATTTTACATCCCTCTAAAATTTCAAGTCATTTGGAGTTTATTTAATTCTTATTCTCACTATTAGCTATTTGGCCCTTGTGGGGATTGCATGTTTCTCATCACATGCACTTGCTATTTGACATTTTATATTTCCTTGTGTGTAGGTGTAGGTTATACAAAACATTGGGTATTAGAATAGGACCTCAGATAATCAAAGACACAAGTGGTAGTAGCACTTTCCCACCCACTTATATTGTGGATACGAGGAAAGACACTGGATGTGCACTAGAGTTACTTGAAGGATTTTGATCCTTGGGCACCTGATTTGTAAACATTTGTATCATCCATTTGAGCCCTCAAAGAGGAAATTTTTTAACCTTTATCTGATCTACCCAATTAATAAGAAGTTGATTTGATTTTCTTTATTTCTTGTTACTATCTTTTCCATATTACTTGCATGCTTCCATTTGATGCTCATACACAATAGGACATAGATACGCATATTGTTTATCATCATTTAGTGCACCATTTTCCCCTAATTCACTACCTTAAGAGGAGGTCAAGGGATGTAGGTCATATCCCAAATACCTAAAGGATATCCCTTGTGTGTTCCACTAGTGTGGCCCATGGAGGTTTGGTCCTATTGGCGCATACCACGGTGGGGTCTTCGACTGGGGTGAAGTCGTAACAAGGTAGCCGTAGGGGAACCTATGATTAGATTTAATCCTAATATATCTCCATATTAGATATATAGATAGATAGACTAGATCCCAAGATTGGTTGGATTTGGGATATTTTAATAGGTCCATGGTGTTCAATTCTCCATCAATCTTCCACAGGCACATTATTATTGAAAGAATTAAATAATCGATTCCATTTTGACCTCGATATATGAAATCATATTACACCATATGTACTACTAGTGTGGGATACATGGTCAAAGCTCGACCCCCCATTTTTTAAAAATAAAAACAAAAACCATCAATTTTATTTTATTTTGGCTTTTTCAAAATTTTTGGGGTAGGGCCCTTGCCTTTTTCAAACATGGGTGGGGAGAGGAGAGCTTAAGCTTTGCCCCCTTTGAGATGCTTATAAACTTGGGGGGCCTAAAGGAAGCCAGCACTCGACCTTTTATCTCAAAACGAGGGAGATAGCATGCACTCGCTTACCTCGGCTCCTCTCTATCTATAATTGGAGTTCAGTTGTTAATACGTATATAAAATGACTCGACCAAATTTTAAAGAGGGAGACTCTTAAAGGTTTTAAAGAGCCAAAGTTTTTTATAAAGGGCTTGTTTCCCTCTATTACAAAAAGGCCTTCTTTTCCAAGGGTGGGGTTAGCATTTTAAATGTTGATACACTTATAGATTAAAGGTGTTGTTGATACTAGAACCTATTTGAAATGCTCTCTATTCCAAAGAGAGGACTCGGTTCAACATATTCAATTCCTACTATATCAAAATGCATCGTATGGATACCCAAGAATTGAGAGGGAAGGATGCTTCCAAAGGTGAAAGGCCATGGGGAGATACCTAAAGTTATCCATGGATATCCAATCAAGAAACCATATCCAAGCTAGCTTATTAGCTTTCAAGACTTAGTGAACTAAAACATCTAAGTAGCTAGGGAAAAGGAAATCAATCAAGCCCCCGTTAGTAGCAGTGAGTGAAAGCAGATTGGGAAAATATCCATCAGTGGAGGTAGGAGTATCTTGACATTTTTTTATGTCATTTATGCTTTTAATTTTAAGTTCTCCTCTAGGAATCTTAAGACCTTTAAAAATGTTAAGGAGAGAGCTCGATCGAGTGAGGGTCCACTCTCTATATTTATTCATTTTAGAACTATCACCTTCTATGTGCAATTCATTCCATTTGTGGATGATGGAAGAACCTTTAAAAGGGGGGAATTGTGAAAAGGTTGGAAGATCTGGCCAAAGAAGGTGATAGCCCTGTAGATTGGTTCCTCCCCATGCCCTCTCCCTCTAGAATCAATTGAACATGGTGGCTTTGAAACTATGACTTCTAATTAGGTGATTGTTGTGCTTTGTTCCATCAGTGTTTCTTTGTGAGGAAAGTCTATTGGTTTGGTCTTGTTGGGCATGCCAAATATATTGATTGCTTGAATTTCCTAGGTATGGAATGTGCACCCTAGACTGAGGTCAAGATTGGATGACTCAAAATTGCTCTCAAATCAACCTCCAAAAAAGGTCAATTCCTTTTCTAAATCCTATTATGTACAAGATATAAGAAATAAAAATGGAGAGGGTTGAGAGAGAGATAAAGATATATGGTTAGAGAAGGAGATACATAGTTAGAAATATTGAATGCAACTAGGGCTTCAACTAACAACATTGCTTTCAATGACATGAGCATTGTCTATTTAATATAAGCATAGCTTAACAAACTATTCAATTAAATTTATGGTGAAATGCATTAAGCACAAGTTTTATAGCATTCAAAATTATAAACACTCCAATAAAAGAATTACAAACAACATCGATCCTAATAGATAACACTCCAATTGCTAAAACATACAAAAATACTTTGACCCTAACATAACGACCTCAATTAAAGCAAAAACAAAAATGTTGAAAGTGTATATTATCATAGAAATTAACAATTCTTCATACTTCAATTGAGGTAAGTCAAATAGATCTTGATTGCATTAGAATAATATAAACATACATCCTATGATAGACAAACACTAAAACATTTAACCCTTTACAATAAGGGGTATTCCCCTATTTATAGCTTTCTCTCTGCTAAAATAAAACTATTATGTATAATCATGAGTAGAATTGATCATGCATAATATTTAGGATGATATGGCATACACATATTTAGCATGTCCTATGTCAAGACTTGAGCGATTATGAGTGTAGGATATTCAATAATACTTAGGTGGAGTGGCTATCACTTTTTGGCTTTGAAAATTATCACTTGTATTAACTGCTCCTTTTTGGGGTGCCATGTGCCTTTCATGCTGAGGTCTTGCAATTTGGGATGCTACTACTATCTTTATTACCTTTTGGACTATCTAAATTTATTTATTGTAAGTGTTAGACATTTTGTGTGATGAGATCATCTTTTTGTTAAGAAGCTTTGGTACTTAATGGAACTTCCTTTGACTCACACTCTAGGAGACCCTTACGTTCTTTTGTAGTCCTTGCATCAAGCCAAAAATATTTGTAGGCTAGGTTGACATCAACTTTTAGAAATTTGTGTCTCGTATTATTCCAAAACAAAATTCCCTACTTTCAAGCTTTGCATTGTGCCAAAGATTTTGGAGCACTTTGCTAACATCATTACTCAAAATTTTTGGTTTACCTCCTTTGCATTTCCTACATCAAGCTAGTACAGAAAAAGCTTTTGGCTTGAGATATTAGGCACAATTTAATAATTTTAAACTCACAATTGCTTTCTTTGGCTTCCAGAATAAAATACTTGAAAGAATCATGAGTCTGGACAAGTCCTTCAAGCTTGAATGCTAGTTATTTTTTGAGTTTCCACCTTATTGAGCATCTCCCTATTTGATGCATGATTTTTTTGCTCAATATGATCATTTATTATTTATAATGCTCCATAATTACCTTTAAATGGGGATTATTGGTCTCCTTATTTTGCTTGAGCTATTATATTTGTTTATTTGTCTTGTTTTGGCCAATTTTCTTCCTATGCCATGAGATTTCGGGGTGTCCTTCATGTTGGGCACTGAATTGCATCAAGTTTTACTCAATATTGTGGTTGTCTATCTTCCTACTTTCTATCCAGGCTTGCACCCGATAGCTACAACTCAACACTCAACATTGGATGGACCAAAATAGAGTTTTCGATCCAACCTCCAGAGTAGGTTGGTTCCTTGTCAACTTAAACAGGATGTTGACACAATTATGCTCACTTAGGGTTTGAATATTAGGGTAAGAAAAGGTTAGGGTTAGAGAAATGTGAACAATAGTGGATGGATAGGCTAACAACATTGCACCACAATAAAAAGCTCCGAAAAACTAACCCAAAGACACATAACTCAGACCAACATTATCTCAAATTGGATGATTCTCCATTCATTAATGCATAGTAGAGAAATATTGCAGACAATGATTTCAATATCCAGACAATGATAATCCAAATAACAGAATTCACCAATATCTAGATTTTATAGAAATGCACTTCCTAACAATAAAGATCAATCTCAGAAGCAGATTTCAATTACTTTAACAACTAGTAATCCATTAATTTGGCACAAACTAACCACTTAAGTATTCATAGAAATGCAGCTAAAGAATTCGAACCTCTGATATCAAGCATGAAGATACAAATTTTGAGGTGAAGATCAATGTAATGCTCCTTCCATTAGCTCTTGGGAATATTTATAGTAGCACAGGAAAACACACTAGAGCCGACCCTTTAAAAATGAGGGTTCGACCTCTACTTATAGTTTTGCAAAATTAAAATTATCAAGAACATTACAAAGATCAAATTTTGATAGTGCAACAGAGAGTTCTTGCTGGCATTTGCTTACTGGTACACCCTCTAAGAAATCCATTGTAAGTGGACCGCCATGGCAGCTCGGGGCCTCTGCAACTTGTTGGTCGCTTGGCACAAACTAGAGTTCAGGCCATTGGAGATCATGCATCATCGTTGATCCTTCTTGGAAGCCATCTACCACCATCGATCTATAACCACCTCTGGTTCTATCTTCTTGAAAACCCTCGATGCTTCAGCTTCCTCTCCAACTGACTGTTACAACTCTAGTGAAGAAATATCTTTAAATACCTTAGATTCTTTGACACAATTCCCACCATTGATCTCCCCCATTGTATGGCTATGATTCATTATGATATAAGCTTATTATAATGGCAGGGAGAACACAACACCATTCCACTTTGAAACATTGATGACATCATCCTTTATATCTTAGAAACTATGGAACGCCAATCCAGCTTTGAAATGCCTTGAAGGCTAAGTGGGATCGAATCCGCTCTTTATTCTTCAAGTTTCCTCATCATCCATAAAGCATTCATCAATCCGCACAAAAATATCGATGATGTCATCTCTTCTTAAAAACTTTTATGGATTCCATTCTAGGATGAGCAAGTGCATTGGCGTATGACCATCATTTCGGACCCATCACAATGTAAAATGACTCTTCTTCCATTCCACATTGTCTTTAGAGTAAAACATTGCTTATCACCATTCCAGAAAAGAGTTAGTCAAAAATACCCATTGTCACCAATCCGCCTCTACTATGTTTACAACATTTCACCTTATCACCATTTCGGGTAAAAATATTCTATGTGTTCTCTGAAATCATGTGCTCCAACACTTAGCCGCTCGTGGATATTCAAAATATCAAGTGGTCACCAATCCACACTTTTTTTTGTTGACGTCATCCTTTATCAAAATATTTTACAGATTCGAGATGCATCGCTAGTCCGGAGCCAAAAACAAAAGAAGTCTTCCGAAATTGCTCCGAGCGTGAAAATTTACTAAGTGTTGGGTGGGCTCATGCCTCCTATTGTGGATCCACTCCAAAATACACTGTAAGGTGTGTGGAATGAGGACTTTATAACTTAGGCAAAATTTGCAAAATTTTCCTAAGTATGTGGCCATTTTGGGCCTACATTCTAGCGCCTCCCGGGTGGATTTGCTTGCAAAGCCAACGAACTCAGAGTCTTATCCATTGGGCCTTAGGAGTAAAAAACATACTCATCTCTAAAAATATACTTTAAAGAATAACTTCCATATAAACACTACCCTCTAAAAATTTGACCATATTCTTAGAGGGTAAAGGTTCATATGGAAATCATGCCAAAAACATCATGCCTCATCCATTTACAATGAGACTATACCAAAAACACAAACTTGCTTTCATTGTCTTCAAAAATCAAGCATAACTCTACTCTTCTTCTTATAAGGCCTTATTTCAAAATGCCTTTACACATAGTCCATTGCTCTTCTGCCTCTATAGGCTTCATGCCTTTATTGCTCATTTTTGACAATTGTCAGAGTCAAAACAAAAATACAAAACTCATGCATATGTACAAAACAAAAACAAACTAAGTGTGAGCCCCTTCTGGGCCTGTAACCGCTCCATCCTGCTCTTCTTCTTCATGGGCCTCTTCATCAGCCTCTTCTTCATCTTCTTCTTCTGGAGTAGGTGTTTTCTGACTCCTTCCTCCAGAAGTATCACCAAACAACTGAACCATCAATTTTAAATATTGTAGAGCCTATTCCCAGGATGCTTTAGAGGGATTTGATGTTTCTTTGAGCTGATTATAAACATATTGTAGCTCTCCAATGTCCTCATAGTTAGCAAGCATTCCCTCTATTTACCAGATCTTCCATGAGATCTCTCAATCGAGTAAAATCAATAATCAATTGGACAACTTGTTCTTGGGGTAGTGGCTCTTCCAGAGAATCTATTCCAGATTCATCCTACAAATTCTCATCAATGCTTTTTTGGATCTCTTCCATGGATAACAAGTTGTGGTCCTCCATCCATAGGCCTTTGAAGCCAACTTGAATCATTTCTTTGTTCAATTCAACAACATCCTTAATCACCCTTTCAATCCTGTCAACCAACAACCAGGCTCTTTGAAGTGCCCTGTGCTTTTTAATCACTATCTTGGCAGCAAATCTAGTGAGATTCCATTCTTTATTAGGAATAGGTTTAGCAGAATCACTGAGTCTGCTATCAACCAACTTGTACATTTGCTCTGCCAGAATCACCATAGGCTACAACTCTCCAGTGATCTGATCTAGCTCTTTCTGAATATTGGAGAGTAGGCGGCTAGCATCATCAAGATAATCAATAACAAGTTGAAGCCTTGAACATTTCTCCTAGACCTTAGAAAGCAACTCTTTTCTAATATTTTTCAACTCATTCTTAGAAAATCCTGAAGACTTAGCTTTCTCGACTTGAAGTTGATGCTTTAAATTCTGAATTTGTTTCGCTTGATCTTCATTCAGCTTCTTTTGCTCTTCTAATTGGTCCTTTAGTTTATTGGCTTCTTGAAACTTCTCTTGCCAACCCTTAGCCTCTTTTCTCAGAGCCTTTTCCACTTCCTTTTGATTACTCAGACTCTTCTTGAGCTTTTCAACCTGTTTCTCCAATTTTTCCACCTTCCCTCTGACTATATCATTTTTCACATAGAAGGTATCCAAGTGGGCTTTGGCTATAATCAACTCATCTTCCTCAGGAAGCTTGTCAATATCTTCTATGACCTCCTCCACTCGATAATCTTGAACAATCATCTCAGTTTTAGGTTTGCTCACCAGTGGAGTCATAGATCTTGATACTCTCTATCTAGAAATAGGGTCAACATACATGCTTCTTCTTATGACAGCCATCCTAATGGAAGGCTTAGCAAGCTTCTCTACCCAATAATCATTTATACTTTGAGTGGTTGCCTGCTCTTTTGATATAGTGATAGGTCTTGAGAGACCAGCAACCAAGGGAGATGAAGATACCAAAAATGAAAGGGTGGACTGAACTGCTAATGATGGGGGTGTGGAGATAGTTACAATAGCTTCTGTGATAATAGTGGACTCTATAACTACTACTATTGTTGTTATTGGTAGACTCATAGGAACCGATGCAAGACTAACAATTGGATGGATGGTGGTACTTGGAACAACATGTCCCATAGATGGTGATGATAGAAATGGTGAAGATGGAATGATAGGAGATGATGAAGTGGGAACCTCAGATGCTAAAAATGGAATTTGAGGTGGTTATGATGAAATAGAAGTGACTTGTACCTCAATGGCTACAGATGACACATGTGGTGGACTATGAGAGGGAGGAGGTACTCTTGTCATATCTTCTTGATCAGAAAGGGAGGGAGATTTCTTTGGGGATTCATGAGGATGTAGAGGAGAAGAGGGATTAGAAACCATACCTTCACCTACAGATGTAGGGTGCTCTTGCTCTATCTCTATTTCTTGTTGCTACTGATGAATCAATTCTTCTACAACAAAATCAACTACCTCTTTTGCAATCTCCTCCATATCCAATTTTTGTTTCTTTGAAATTTCTCTTTCCTCTCTTTCTGGAACTCTTTTAGTCCTTCTATGAACCAATTGGAAAGCAACCATCTCACTCTCAGATTCCTCTTCTGATTCATTTCCTTGCACAACTCCAGAAATCAGAACTTGCTCAGAAATATGATGTAATTGTACTAATGCTGTAGGGGTAAAAGAAAGGGGTTTGAACTTAAAACTTTCATCTTTCTTTTTCCAGTCAATATCTATGTCTAGAGGTTGACCTCCCAGAGCTAAGCATTTAGGCCTAGATACTATTTCAATAACTGGAGTACTTACAACCTTTTATCTAGAATATTGCATTTTTCTCATCAACTGAGCCCCCTTAGGAAACTTCTCCACTTGCTCAGTGGTAGGATGAAAATTTTTCAATACTTTAGGTGCTATCAAAGGAGTTTCTAGCTCTTCTAGTTGAGCTTCTTGATCTGTAGGTGGAGGGAGGGATTCAGAGCCATTTTGGGGTTTTTCAACCATCAATACTATGTTTCTGACATCCTTCTATCTCCAAGTCCCAATATTTTCATTATATCTTTTTGAAAACTCTTTATCAATCTTCATTCCAAACTTGGACTTAGGTTTTCCAATTTCAATCCTCATTCTCCACCAATCTGATATTTTTACTACATTCCATTGTCCTTCTTCCTCAACTTCTTCAATAGCTTCTCCCTCAGGCTGAGGATCCTTTTTCTTTGAAGTCTCCCCTTCAATATTACTAATTGTAGCTTCTGTAATCTGATGACTTGGCTTCTTATCAGGATCAAAATCAATAATTTGCTCATAAAAATCCAACCATGGAGGCAGTTGACCCATATTTGAGACATTCCACTCTAAAAGAGTAGTCTCATCATTGTTTCTACCCTATTCAAAATGAGCTCTGGGCCTCTTTTCAAACTTATAGGCCTTTTCTCCATTTAGGGCTATATTCCTTGTAGTAAAAATGCCATCAGGGTCATAGCTCCATCTTTGGGGGATATAAAATAGACCTAACCTATCAAGGTATTGGTCAATTAGTTGGCTTTGCCCCTTCTTGGTGATGGTAATGTCCTCCATAGTGCGATGGGTAAGCAAAGACTTTCTCTTTCTCCCAGAACCATAGTTCACATCGATGTACTCTACCTGCCTCAAATATTCTAAGGCAAAAAGCCTCTCCATGACAAAGTGGGGTAGGAGAAAAGGTTTACCCATGAAACCATACAATCTGATAACTATGCCCTCGATCAAAAAATACCAATCTCCTTCTTTAACACCCTTTGTTCTCAGTATCTACTCAGCCAAGGGTGGCAATCTAGGGCACTTTCCATACATTATCCTTAGGGCAAGTCCAAGAAATTCTAAATTGAATCTATAGTAAGACTCACTACTTCTCAAATGACTTGTCCAGTAATAAACCGGTAAGGGTTCCCCATCATTGGTTTTATCCTTGATCAGAATCCAAGGCATTCTATCTTTAGTGGTAGCATAGAACATCCACACCAGACTTGAGCAATGCCTAAAACTAGGAGCATCAGAGCCCCTTTTCATACTTACTAGCTGCTCATGTATCCTCTGGGTGAGAAAAGTTGGCCAATCAAAATAAATCACCCTAGTCCCATTTTCTCCCACATATTTCTCATACATTCTTTCATTAGAAATACAATAAGCTACGACAATTTTCCAACCATATACCATTCTATCAGAGTCTAAACCCTCCATACAAGCCAACATAGAAAATAGGATGGGATTTGCAAACTTGTCAATAGAGATAGGGACCTCAGGCAATTTCTTCTTGGGCTTAGTATCAAGCTGCTTATAAACCCATATTTTAAATGACTCACCATCATTAGCTCACTTCTCCAAAGAGTAAAACCCAACCTGCTCAGTGACCCTAAATGGTTTTGGTATTACTAGTGGTTTAGACCCTAGGGCAAAGAGTTCATGACAAAAGGAGGCGGTGATATTGAAAAGGGTTTCGCCCTTAGAGGTCTTTACTACTTTGGCCAATGGGTCATAGTATTTAACTATTGCAACTATTAATTCTGGATAGGGATGAACAAAATCATAAATATAAAAAGAGATAATAAAGGACAACACATCTACCTTCCACAGACAAAGCAGCTCTCTTCTTGTATCTATCATTCATGTTCCTTCTTAGCTTTGTTCTTTCTGTGAGGACCATCTCCGTGTCCACCACGACTTTAGCTTTGTCAAGGTACGATGCCACCACATTTTTCTCCAAAGCTTCAAACTCTTGAACATATTTTGAAGCCATTATGATAGTGATAAATATTGTTCTCTCTGCAATTTGTAGCAAATTCTTTAGAGTATCACTTCACCTTCTTACCACTCTATGGATGCAAATAGTTACTAAATGAGCCTCGTGTATGCTTTTTCATCACTTTTATTTTTTGGAGTGCGTATCTTCCACCATTAATGCAGCTATTGTATGACCTACCCCATTAGCACACTTTCCAACTTCTAATCATTCCCTTCGATGGCTCAACGATGGCATTCTACATTTTCATTGGCCAAAAATTCAAACTACGCTACCACCTCACTGCACCTCTTCGGCTACTCTTTGGTTATGGCATGAGTTCATTAGCATTGAATGCGGGATCATTCTCTAATTTCCATATGGCATAGTCACAAAATCGCTACTTGGCTCCTCTTTGATTTTGAAATCGATGAATTAAGAGCCTTTTGATTTTGCTGACACTTAGTAAATTTCATGCATGAGTTTCTATCTTGGTTTCGCTCCGCCTTGCATTAGCTTTGAAAGGTTCCTAGATTGGAAACGCCTTTGCTCTCTTTTGACCATCGGCTCTCTTTTCACATGAGATAAAAACCTTAACACCATTCCATGGGGAACTTAGTGTATTTTGATGCGGATTCAAGCGTTCGTCATTCCAGAAGAATTTACATGCATTCAAGTGCGGAATGGAACATTATTGTATACTTAGTCAACACTTAGTCATTTTTGTAAATTTTTTCTTTTTTCAAGATTTTTCAAAGAAAACTGATTACAAAGTGTAGAAAGAAATTAAAGTACAAAGTGCAGAAAGGAGGGGAAATAATTATACAATGTATATACATATATTACAATGAGCTCATATTTTACACATAGTAGAGCTTGAGATGAAAACCATTCACTAGAATCGGTTGTATGTTTCCCTCCGGATCCTCTAGCTGAAATACATTGGACTCCTTGGCTTCTACTATTTTGAAAGGACCATCCCAAAAAGAATCAAACTTTTCATGCTTGCCTGGCTTTGCTCTATCAACATTCCACCTAAGAACTGAGTCTCCAACTTAGAATTTTTTGAATCTGGCCTTCTTATCAAACCATGCTTTGATATCTGATGAATGCTTTTGAAAATTATCATATGCCTGAGCTCTATTCTCTTCCAATTGCAGCAAGTGAGTCAACCTGGTCTTTACTGGATCTTCTTCTAACTCTTCCTCTATATTGACAAGCTTAAGTGTTGGGATCTCCAAATGGATGGGTAAAACTACCTCCTTGCCATATACTAGTGCATAAGGAGAAGTCTTAATGGAATTTTTTATAGTAATCATGTCTACCCATAGAGCTTGGTCTAGCAATAGGTGCCAACTTCTTTTGTTACCTTCAAGTGATTTTCTCAAAATCCTTAACAAGTTTTTATTGGTAGATTCTGCAAGTCCATTACCCTATGGATAATAATTTGAAGTATTCTTAAGAGTAATGCCATACTTTCTGGAAAACTCAATATACTTGGCTCCTATGAAAGTTGGGCCATTATCACTCACCAAGGCTTCTGGAACCCCAAACCTTGAAATCAAATTTTCCATAAAATTGATCACAACATCTTGATCTGATTTCTTGGTAGGAATAGCCTCTACCCATATGGTAAGATAATATATGGTAGTTAAGATAAACTTATGTTCTATTGAGGAATTAGGGTTGATGACTCCAATGAAGTCTAGCCCCCATTATTGAAAAGGTTCTTCAACTTGTATAGGCTTGAGGGGGAATGAAGCATTCCTTGTCCTTCCAACATATCTTTGACATTTATCACAGGCTCTAGTGATCCTGAAAGCATCAGTAAATACAATAGGCCAATAATAGCCTGCTCTTATGATTTTCAAAGTTGTAACTCTGCCTGAGCTATGTCCACCAGTTGATCCTCCATGGAACTCTTCCATGACCTTCTTTTGTTGATCATATTTTAAGCACTTTAGAAGAACTCCATCCAAATTTCTCTTATACAGGCCTTCTGATAGTAATACATATTTTAAAGCATGAAGCCTATATCTCCTCCTTTGGGAAGCATTTATATTGGGAGGCATACTCCAGTTTGGAAATACCTGATCATCTAGTCAACCCAATCAGAGTCTATAATTTGTACTTCTTCCACCTGATCTTCATATGTTGTTTGGCAAGTTGTCATTTCTACTAATGTTGTAGCCTCTGTTAGACCTTGGCAAAGGGCTCTACCCCTCACTAATTTGGTGGGATGTATTTCTACATCATATTCTTAGATTTTGGTAATCCAACCAGCTCTTTTATCTCCTAGATCACCCTAAAGGATAAAACTTCTTACATCCGGATGAACCACATATACCAGGGTCTTGCTCTGTACCAAATACTGCCTGAACTTCTTCAGTGACTTCATCACGACAAATACTTGTCTTTCAATAAAGTTGTATTTGACCTGATAATCATGGAGTGTTTGGCTCCAAAAGAACATAGGATGTTCTTCCCCTTGATCATATTTTTGAGTGAGTACTGAGGCATAACTTTCTTCAGCTCCATATGCATAAAGAATAAAATCTTTACTAAAATCTGGGTTTACCAGTACTGGGGTTGTTGCAATGGATTGTTTGATAATCTCGAAAGCTTATTTCCTAACTTCAGTCCACTTGAACTCAACATTCTTCTTGAGTAACTCAGATATAGGCCTTACTTTCTATGCAAAGTTAGAAATGAATTTCCTAACAAAATTGATTTGGCCTAGGAAATACTGCAAGGTCTTCTTATTTGTAGGCAAAGGAAGAGCAAGAATTGATCTGATTCTATCTGGGTCTATGGCCATGCCTTATTTTGAGACCACATGACCTAGTAGCTTTCCTTCATGGACTGCAAAGAATGACTTCTTAGGATTGAGCGAAATACCAAATTCTCTGCACTTTTGAAAAACTTGCTCCAGGTGTGATAGGTGATCTTTCTTATCATGGGAAAATATAGTCATATCATCCAAATAAATTAGAATGACTTTGTTGATTAGTGCACCAAAGGCATAATCCATGGCTCTCTAGAATGTAGCTCCTGCATTGGATAGCCCAAAAGGCATTCTCTGGTAGGCAAATGTACCCCATTTTGTGGTGAATGTTGTTTTATACTGGTCTTCATCTTTCACCCAAATTTGGTTGTATCCAGAGTAACCATCCAATAGTGAGAATCTCTCTGCTCCTGCCACTACCTGCAAGATCTGATCAATTTGAGGGAGGGGGTAGTGATCCTTAAGGGATGCTTGGTTCAGATTTCTAAAGTCCACACACAAGCGTATATCCCCATTATTTTTTCTTATAGGTACCAAGTTGGCTACCCAAGTAGAATGTTTTATTGGGTATATGATCTTAGCCTTTAACAACTTTAAGAGCTCTTCTCTCATAATGGCCTCGATCCTCGGATTGACTAGCCTCTGCTTCTACCTAAATGGTTTTGCATCAAGCTCTAGCTCAATAGTATGTTGGATAACCTTTTTGTCATACACCTTGAGGTCCTCATATGACCAAGCCACAATGTCTTGGTATCTTAAGCATAAAGCTTTGATATCTTCTACTTCCTCTGGTGAACATCGGACTCCAACATTGAGCTTCTTTTCTATACCGACTTCAACTTCTTTATAGATTTTTTATTGACCTTCATGGCTCTGGTCTTCTTCCTATCCTCATTATCAAACAAACTCTCAAGGGTGACCAACCCTCTTGGGATATGATTATTTCTTAGTTGGATAATGTCTTGCTGATCAATTTCTTCTGAATTCTCTTCTTGGATAGTGGAGAGACATGCTTCTCTCACCAGAAAGTCAATTATTTGTTCATCACTTTCAAAAACCTGCCAGAAAATCTGCTTGTCTGGTACTGTAGGTCTAAAAATCATTTTAATTCCCTTGGCCTTCTTGATTCCAAAGTCTACAGAAGGGTTGAAGTTAGCTCCCTTTGTTGCTAATGAATCAGCCAGAGTATTCTTTTCTCTGGGAACAAAATTTAAATTCAGGGCATCAAAAGATTCCATTAAATCCCATACCCTATTTTTGTAAGCTTTTAAGTAATGGTGCTTACTGTTGCACCTATTTCTTACTTGATGGACTATCAACTCAGAATCACCATATATGTTCAAAATATTAATGCCCATGCTTTTTGCTTGTATCAATCCGAGACACAGGGCCTCATATTCTACAACATTGTTAGTACATGACCATGTCAGTCTGTAAGCAAAATTCTTTGTACCTTCTGATTGGGATTGTAGGACCACACCAGCTCCTACACCATTTTTGCATTTAGCACCATCAAAGTGCATGATCCATGTTTCTTTCTCTCTCAGATATTGATTGGATATAGTAGGGATTTTCCTTTCTGATTCAATTGAGATACTATATGTTCCCATACCAGTTCCGAACTGACTATAATCTTCTCTGAAAGGCAACTCATCCTCAATGTCCAACTCTTCAATATTTTCCACTAGCTCAAATTCTTCCAAGGGATTAAGATTGCACATATCCTCCTCAATATTTTCAATGTGATAAGCTACTGGTTTTTCAGGTGTTATCCTTATTCTCTTTCCTTTGAAAGGAATTACCATGCTAGAATAATCCATGTACATACATCCCCCTAGCTTTGCAATAAACTCTCTTGAAAGACATAATCCAAAATAGGGTTCTAAGTCAACCACAACTATTTCTTGCACTATTGTTACCTCAAGGGCTCTGTGCAACCTCATTAGTACATCCTTAATGACTCCAACTATCTTGACAGGTGTCCCATCTAGTTGTAACACTCCAGGACAAGATCGGGTATACTCCATACCCATATCCTCATAGACTGCTTTAGGCATAACTGTAGTTGATGCTCCTGAGTCAATCATACAATTTTAGACTACCCAACCTTCCATTCTTAGGGATATATAGAAAGGAGGAGGCTTATTTTTTAGAACAACAGGTGTCATTTATTTCTTTTTTGATGGTATACTAAGGATTGTAGTGGCCAACCTATTCTATGGATTTTTGTTGAGGGAAGCTTTAAGTAGGTCAATCTGACCAGGAATGAATAGAGTGTCATACAGGCTAGCTTTTGATGGAATTTTTTTCATTTCTTCAACAATGTTGTATTCAGACTTAGTCAAGGAGAGTTTTTCCAGCCTTCTTTCTGGCTCACCATATCTTCTTTTATATTGTTGGGTGGCCTCTAATATTTGTCTTTTAGTAATAGAGGGGAACCTAAGCCTTTCTTGATCTTCATATTTAGATCTCATTTGGTCTCCTTCTGTTTCCTTTTTCGGTCTCTTAGGAAGACTATCTGTCTTCTCTTTTCCCTTAGCTTGAGGAATAGGGAAAGTATCACTACTTTGAGGGAGGGGATCAACTCTCTTTTGGGAAGGGACTTGGAATTGCCCCATTTTTTGGGGATCTACTTGCAAAGCTTTCTTCCTAGACCTTGTCATAACAACAATTGGGCTTTCCTCATCTAACTCTTTCCCAACCATGATTTGATCAGGGTGCCATAACATATTAACTCTCCCCTTTTGATTCCTTTCAGCTTGATCCATAGCTTGTTGAACATGGTGTTGGTACATCATACAAGACTGTGAGTCATGGGGGTCATTGCATACTAAACACCAAATATTTGCAAGAGTAGTATCTGAAGAACATTCTGGCTCCTCATATACTGCATTCACCCTGACCCCAATACTATTACTAGGACCAGGTATCTGATATTTGTTTACATATGGGAATCTCCTCTATTGTGACATTTCTTGGTCTCTCTTTTCCATTGAATTCATTCTATTACTCAGAGTTTTTAGAGTATTTTGTATATCCAAGATAGCAAAAAACTCTTGAGATGATTGAGAAGGAAGGGGAGGAAAAGGGGTTGTAGAGGATATAGGCTTTGGTTGAGGGATCACATTCATTTGTGGAGATGGAGATGATAAAGAAAGGGGGTCCATGTAAGAGGGGTTCATGGATTGAATTTGGCTATTAGTGGTTTTTGAGTTATAAGGTAGCACAATTTTTGGGGGAAGTCTTTCGACATTAATTAGGATATTTTCAGCATGAACTACTGCATTATAAACTTGGGGGAAGGTTTCTACTCTTGATTGTTGTGTCTACAGCCCTAAATCTGATCCAAGAGCTTGGATATAATACATATAAGCTAAACATGTAGTTGGTCTGGCAGTGGGGGGAATTCTTTTCCATGTTCTGCTAAATCTCAAATTGAAATCTGAGACAGTTTCTTGTTGAGTTTTCTGCATGGATGTAAACTGGTTAAGTAGAGAAAAGGGGTCAATAGATTCATTAAATTCTTCTATAAATGGCTTGGCTAATGCTTGCCATGAAGTGATAGTATTATCTTCCAGAGTTCTAAACCAATGTAATATCTTTCCTCTAAAGGACAGGGCTAGAATCCTTACAATAATATCCTCTTCTTTTATGTTGTGGATTGGTTGCCAAATTCAAGATATCCTGACAGTGCTCATAAGCTATTTTCCTAGATCCATCATAAGTGGGGATAGCTTTAGATACAACTTGGGGGATGGCATTCATTTGGGCTAATCTAAGAGGACCGATTGTGTTCCAACTGGGGTACTTCTGTAATGGCTGATTAGGAGCCACATTTTGTGCCATATTTCTAGTTGTAGGTCTTATTGGGGGGACTATTGGATGGACTACAAGATTTTCTTCCAGAAGCTCTTCCTCTGAGAGGAAATATTGATTTAAACTTCTAGCAACAACAGCCCCTCTATAAGGTAACTCACAATAAAAATAGGAGTTAGGGTTATTCCTTTTGAAAGACCTGGTATACATGAAAGGACACTAGTCTATAGGGATAATTCTTTTTCTGGGTTTAAAGACTAGGGAGTCGCCAAGTGAACTTGCTCTTCTCTGTTTACAAGGTCAAGACAATTCACCAAATCTTGATTCCTTTGGGTTGAGATAATAATAACTCATATGATGGGTTTTCATGTTCCTTGTGAACTGGTCCCACCGGGCATGCCAAAAATTATTGGGCACTAAATTGCATCAAGTTTTACTCAATACTATGGTTGTCTATCTTCCTACTTTCTATCCAAGCTTGCACCCGATAGCTACAACTCAACACTCAACATTGGATGGACCAAAATAGAGTTTTCGATCCAACCTCCAGAGTAGGTTGGTTCCTTGTCAACTTAAACAAGATGTTGACACAATTATGCTCACTTAGGGTTTGAAGATTAGGGTAAGAAAAGGTTAGGGTTAGAGAAATGTGAACAATAGTGGATGGATAGGCTAACAACATTGCACCACAATAAAAAGCTTTGAAAAACTAACCCAAAGGCACATAACTCAGACCAACATTATCTCAAATTGGATGATTCTTCATTCATTAATGCACAGTAGAGAAATATTGCAGACAACGATTTCAATATCCAGACAATGATAATCCAAATAACAAAATTCACCAATATCTAGATTCTACAGAAATGCACTTTCTAACAATAAAGATCAATCTCAGAAGCAGATTTCAATTACTTTAACAGCTAGTAATCCATTAATTTGGCACAAACTAACCACTTAAGTATTCACAGAAATGCAGCTAAAGAATTTGAACCTCTGATATCAAGCATGAAGATACAAATTTTGAGGTGAAGATCAATGTAATGCTCCTTCCATTAGCTCTTGGGAATATTTATAGTAGCATAGGAAAACACACTAGAGCCGACCCTTAAAAATGAGGGTTCGACCTCTACTTATAGTTTTGCAAAATTAAAATTATCAAGAACATTACAAAGATCAAATTTTGATAGCACAGTAGAGAGTTCTTGTTGGCATTTGCTTACTGGTACACCCTCTAGGAAATCCACTGTAGGTGGACCACCATGGTAGCTCAGGGCCTCTGCAACTTGTTGGTCACTTGGCACAAACTGGAGTTCAGGCCGTTGGAGATCATGCATCATCGTTGATCCTTCTTGGAAGCCATCTACCACCATCGATCTGTAACCACCTCTGGTTCTATCTTCTTGAAAACCCTCGATGCTTTAGCTTCCTCTCCAACTAACTGTTACAACTCTGGTGAAGAAATATCTTTAAATACCTCAGATTCTTTGACACAATCCCCACCATTGATCTCCCCCATTGTATGGCTATGATTCATCTAGATATAAGCTTATTATAATGGTAGGGAGAACACAACACCATTCCACTTTGAAAACATTGATGACATCATCCTTTATATCTTAGAAACTATGGAACGCCAATCCGGCTTTGAAATGCCTTGAAGGCTAAGCGGGATCAAATCCACTCTTTATTCTTCAAGTTTCCTCATCATCCACAAAGCATTAATCAATCCACACAAAAATATCGATGACGTCATCTCTTCTTAAAAACTTTTACGGATTCCATTCTGGGTTGAGCAAGTGCATTGGCGTATGACCATCATTCCGGACCCATCACAATGTAAAGTGACTCTTCTTCCATTCCACATTGTCTTCAGAGTAAAACACTGCTTATCACCATTTCGAAAAAGAGTTAGTCAAAATGCCCATTGTCGCCAATCCGCATCTACTATGTTTACAACATTTCGCCTTGTCACCATTTCGGGAAAAATATTCTGTGTGTTCTCTGGAATCGTGCGCTCCAACACTTAGCCGCTCATGAGATATTCAAAATATCAAGCGGTCACCAATCCACACTTTTTTTCTGCTGACGTCATCCTTTATCAAAATATTTTGTGGATTCGGGATGCGTCGCTAGTCCGGAGCCAAAAACAAAAGAAGTCTTCCGGAATTGCTCCGAGCATGAAAATTTACTAAGTGTTGGGCGGGCTCATGGCTTCTGTTGTGGATCCACTCCAAAATACACTGTAAGGTGTGCGGAATGAGGACTTTATGACTTAGGCAAAATTTGCAAAATTTTCCTAAGTATGTGGCCATTTTGGGCCTACACTTCATATGGACTAGCAAGCCTAGATACTTTGCAAAGGTTTCACAACTTAAAATCTTTAGGATGCTCGTGTTTTCATAAATGACTAAGTACTAAGCTCCTCTTGATAAAAATAGGAGCTTATAATGTTGATTCCCTTACTGAACAACTCAGGCCTCTTTTCTTCCTCCATTGTTCTTGAGTTTTATTTATCAAGGGCCTTGTCGAAAAATCATTGAGGGCCCCATTAGATGTAGTGTGAAGTTTAGTTTTCAAACCCATCCATCTGGATGATGAATGAGTTTGCAACCACTATATGAGATAAAATATTTCCAAAGGTAGAGCCCTTTTAGCTATCACTAAAAAGACTCAAAGACTCTTACCAATGGCAAATTTTGGCTTAGTTTCCATAAAAAAGGCTATGAGCAATTGTTTGTCTATTTTGGTTGATCGACATAGCCTCATGGCATAAGGAGTTTAGAATTTGCTAGAAAATTTTAATGAAGGCATTCCCTTGTCAGCATCTTCGACATTTCATGACATCAACTACTTGATAGATTGATGGGGCTTCATGTCCTATGATCTTGCTTTCTTAAAAATCAACTCTAGGTGGCAATTTTGCTCAAAATTTGTCTTTCCAATAATATTTACTAGTTGTAGCAAAAATTCACTATAAGACCCAAAGCTCCTTTTTATTTCTTTTATTAGACAAAGGAATACCCAAGTAGATTTATGGAAATTTTTAAATTTTAAACCCTAAAATATTCACAATAATTCATTGTAAATCTAAGGGAGTATTAATAAAATGTTCTATATTTTTTAGTATTAAATATATAGTAACCTTCTCATAGCAAGATATTATTATGGTAGAAACTTGAAAGTTCTAGCTATAATTTAATAAATTAATAAATAAAATAACATTAAAAAAAATCACTGGAATGGGGAATCCCTCAAATAGATTTAAACAAATATATATTCTTCTTCTTGGATGATTTGTGTGAATGGCCAACCTAATATATATCTACCCTTAAGCTAAGTTGGTGAAGAGACGTGATGGCTCACGTTAGGAAGAGACATGATAGTTCATGTTATGAAGAGATGTGATGGTTCACTTTATGAGTTAATAATATAGTAATTAAATGATTACTAATACTAACTAATCATGTTAGGATGGAGGATCCTAACATGCCACCCTCCTTAAAAAGAGCTTTGTCCTTTGTTTTCCAAGCAAAATTTTTGTAAGTTCTTGTACTATTTTAATGTCACTTTTTTGGAGGTAAGGATATCTTGAGGGTTGGAGTGTTAGTGGGGGGTTTCTAGGAAAAATAGTAGAATATTCCTTAGGAGAATCGTGATGAAAATGGGAGGGCAACCCTTGGGGTTCCTCAAATAATTCAGAATGATGCATCAAAAGTGGTGGTAACACTTCCAAATCCTATTGGTGTTCCTTGGTAGAGCCAACGAAGGAGTGTGTAGTCACTCTGTGTTGTTGTCGAATAGGTTTGACCATGTGGTGATAATGCAATATTGGTGAGGAAGGTGTGTGTAGGTCTTGTAGAGTGTATGTTTGGATGACATTGGTCACATCGGGTATGTCTACCCCATCCTTGCTTGGTGCATCGATCACTTCGGGTATATCAACTGTATTATTGTCATTGGTGTGATTAGGTATTTTGGGTATTGCTTGCTCATTGTCCTCATTTTCCACATCTTCATTATCTTTCTCATATTTCTTATATTCCTTATATTTCTCATATTTCGCATCTTTAGTGCTATCGTCAGGTGAATCTATCGCTACTTCTACCTCAATCACAATTTTATCATTGGGAGAACTACAAGGAATAGTTGCATCCAAAATATATAGTTTGGGTGTAATACATTGATGATTGCGGATAAATTTATCATCACAATGAAAGAAAATGCTATTTTCTCTTTGTGCCTTCATTTCTGTGGGGTTGATACATTTAATGGGTAAGAGTCGGGTAAGTTTTGGGGTGGTGTACGTATTTTGTGATTCCCATATAGGTGGTTTTGTAATTGGGTCCTTCCACTAGCGAAAATACTCCTTTGTAATAATTTTATTTGCAAGGTCATCCTTTTTTAGGGTTAACTCTACTATTTTTGTTTCAAAATCATCTTGTCATTTATTCATTACTTGCAGGATTTCTTTTGAGATGTCTTTAAATAAACTTCTCCACTTGTGTCCAAAATCAATGCTCTAATACCAAATGGTAGAACCCTGAAGGTTATAGCTATGATTTAATAAATTAATAAATAAAATAACATTAAAAGAATAACTTTTAGGGTTGAATCACTGTTGCACTGGAATGGGGAATCCCTACAATGGGTTTAAACAAATATATATTCTTCTTCTTGGATTATTTGTGTGAATGGGCAACCTAATATATATATCTACCCTAAAGGTACATTGGTGAAGAGACGTGATGATTCATGTTAGGAAGAGACGTGATGGTTCACATTATGAAGATATGTGATGATTCACTTAAATATTTAATAGTATAATAATTAAATGATTAATAATACTAACTAATAATGTTAGGATGGAGGATCCTAACATATTGATTTAAGCTACGTGGATTCATTGATTAAGAGATGGCCCAAAAGAAAAGTATCAACAAATTGGAGCTAAGATTCAAAGGGATATTTTTTTGTAACTTAAATATCTTTGATTTTTCTTTCCAATTTTACCTTTGAGAAAGCTCTTCTTAATGCCTCCACAAGAATAATGAATAAATAAGGAGATACTAGATTACCTTGGTAGAGTCCACAAGATGAATTAAAGTAACAGTTGGAAAACCATTAATCAAAATATAATATTTTGTAGTGATACAATAATATTTAATCCATTATGTTACTCAAATTTTTAATATTTGACAATTTAATCAGCAACAATCCACTAACATGCAATAAACTCAATGAAATAGTAATTCAATTGCACTTGCCAGCAAATCAAATAAATTGAAATAAATTCTAGATATAAAATCAATGTAAATCCACAACCACTTGGAGAGGGAAAAGTCTCATAGCCACTTTGAGAGAGTGAAGTCTCGTATGCACATTGAGGAAACTTAAATTCAAATTATGGAATTAGGGCAACATGCAAAATATTTTTTCTTATGGTCTTCGTAACCATGATGTAGCCACAAGTCATGAAGTTGTGTAAGGTTTTCTATCTTAAGCCTTCTAGGCATCTATTGTTGGAATATTTTTTCTTTCACCTTTGCAAAATATTTTTTACATATGCACATTGAGGACAAAGATGCACCAGGTTGCATATGTAAAAAGAGAGCAAGGAATGAAAGGTAAACAAATTGGGGCTTGATCATGAGATACCTATTGAAAGCCTTTATTATAAATCCATCCTGAGTCACATAGCACCCTTATATGTAACCATGGTGTCTACAATTCTTTCATACCTATCTTGAAACTTGATATTCTTATCTTCTTTTGTTTTTTTTGTGACTTCTACAACTAAGGATGAAGTTTCCATCATGGTACTTCTATCTTCTTGAGATTTGGTGCACTAAAAAATAACTTCTAAGAGCACTATTGTGAGAGGGGAAAATATAGCAATGGAAGGTAATTATGCTAGGATATTTTAGAAAAATTAGGGACTGCTAGGGTTTTTTCTACCATATACAAAGCCTCCATGGGAATTATGGCAACTTGCAATTATTGCGGTGGTTGGCCATCTACTCGACGAATTGATCAGGACTTCACTTTTTATTTCACTTGTATGCCATCCTTTTTGACGTATCACAACCAACATAGTATTTATAATATCATGCTTCCCATCATCTTCTTGAAATTTAAAAATAGTTTTTCCTCCCTTTGTAAGATCATGAATCTTTTCCATCAGGAGTTATTTTAATTGTTTGATCGCAACATGGTGACTTGTTGTGAAATCACATTGATTTCCATTTTTTGAGAGCCTTCATTCACTTATTATCATGACTCACTATAATATCATGAAATTGTGTAACTTTATCCCTTGTTTACCATGACTTTGAGACATAACACAAAATCATGACATTCTACTAAAAACACATGTTAAATTACATATGATATATAAAATACAAGGGGCAGATTTTATCAATGGAAAAAGAGCTTTAGGTGGAAACCATTAATAGGAATGGTTTGAATCCTTACCTATTCATCCTAGAGTTGTAAAGCATTATGTTGTTTCTCAACAATGATTTTTAAAGGGCCATCCCAAAAAGAGACAAATTTTTGATGATTTCCAGGGTTTGCTTTGTTTTCATTCCATATTAGAACTAGATATCTGATATAGAATTTCTTGAAAGTGGTATTTTTGTCAAACCATCCTTTGGTTTTATCTAGATGTATTTAATGTTGTACATAAGCCTACTCCCTTTTTTCTTCTAGCTGTAAAATTTGTATCAACATATCTTTTACTGGATCATCTTCTGTAGCATGGATATGGTTAAGCAATCTCGAAGTAGGTATCTCCATATGTATAGGTAGAATGGCCTATTTTATATATAGTAAAGCATAAGCAGAAGTATTATGGACTTTTTAATTGTGATACTATTAGTCCATAGTGCTTGATTTATCTATAAATGCTAGCTCCTTTTGTTGTCCTTCAGAATCCTTTTCAAAATCCTATGTAAATTCTTGTTTGTTGATTCTACCAGGCCATTTCCCTGTGGATAGTAGTTATAATAAGTTTTTAAATAGATTCCATATTTACCTAAAAAATCAATCATATTTGCTCTAATGAAGGATGGACCATTGTCACTAACCAATGCATCAGGTATGCCAAATATTGTAATAAAACTTTCAACAAATTCAATCACTACCTCCTGATAAGCTTTCTTTGTGGGTATTGCTTCAACCCATTTAGTGAAATAGTTTGTAGCAATCAAAATGTACTTGTGTCATGTTGATGAGTTTGGTTATTTCACCCCTACGAAGTCCAAACCCCATTGTTGAAAAGGTTGCTCTACTTGGATGGACTTGAGAGGTAAGGAAGCACTTATATTTCTTCCTACATATCTTTGACATTATTCACATGCCTTTGTGATCTTAAAAGCATCAGAGAATATGTTTGGCTAGTAACAACTTGTTCTTAGTATTTTTAGTGTTGTGGTCCTGCTTGAGTAGTGCCCTCATGATAAGCCTCCATGGAACTCTTCCAAGATCTTATATTTCTAATCATCCTTGATGCATATCAAAAAAACACCATCTAAATTCTTTCTATACAAGCCCTCAGGTAACAAAAAATATTTTAGAGCTTGTAGTATGTACCTCCTTTGTGAGGCATTCAAGATCATTGGAAATTTACCTTTTTGAAGTAGCTTGTAAGTTCATCAACCCAATATGAGCTCTTTAGGGGTTGTCTAGTATCTTGAACTAGTTTTGGTGCTTAGTAGGCCACATATTATGGTTTAGCCTCTTTTTCCAACTCTTGAAACAAATATCTACCTCTTACTAGCTTAGTTGTATGGATCTCTATATCATATTATTGTATTTTTGACACCCATCCTACCATTTTTTCACCAAGCTCTCCCTATATTATAAAATTCCTAACGTCAAGGTGTACCATATACACCAAGGTCCTGCTTTGGGATAGGAAATACCTAAATTTATTTAAGGACTTCATGATTGCATAAATATATTTTTCAATGAAGTTGTACCTTTACTCATGATATTGCATGGTCTGGCTTAGAAATGCAATAATTCTCTCCTGATTGTCTTCTCTCTTTTGAGTAAGGACTTCCGCATAAATTTCATGTTCATTGATAACATACATAATAAAATCCCATGAATAATCAGGGTTGATTAGCACAGGTGCATGAGATATTTCCTCTTTGATATTCATAAATTCTTCTTTCCTCAATTCAGTCCACCTAAATTCTACATTTTCTTTAGTAGTTCAGTCATAGGATTTACTATTTATGTGAAATCTACGGCAAAATTTTATACAAAGTTGATCTGGCCAAAGAAAGACTACAACCCTTTCTTTTTTAATAGTAGAGGGAGATATAAAAGATCTTTTACACTTTATGGGTCAATGACCAATTCCTTGTCAAAGATAATGTGTCCCAATATAGTTCTCTCTTCTACAACAAAGATAGATTTCTTTGGGTTCAAAGAAATACCAAATTCTCTGCACTTTTCAAAGACCAGTCTAAGATGTGCAATATGCTTTTCCTTCCTAAGGGATAACACTATCATGTCATATAGATAAATTACTATTACCTTGTTTATGACCTATCCAAAATATAAATCCATTGCCCTTTGAAAAGTAGTCCCTACATTAGACATGCCAAAAGGCATACGTTGATATGCAAAAGTTCCTCATTTAGTAGTAAATGCAGTTTTTGTTGATCCTCATATTTAAACCAGACCTGATTGTAACCAAAGAATCCATTAAGAAATGACAATCTCTTTGCTCCTGCTACAGTATGTAGTATTTAGTCTATTTGGGGTAAAGGATAGTGATCTATTATGGAAAATTTTTATATCCTTAAAATATTGACTGTCATGCTACCAAAATTTTTAGAATCACAACAATATGCAAGATCTAGTGGACTTGTCGCTTTGACCTAGATGGGGTTTCAAGAAAATTCATAAAATAATAGGTCAGGTTTGGACACCCTAATAAGAGCCTAATTAAATATGGGTTTTCTATATCTTTATCTCTTCTAGATAAGATGATTTTGAATCAAGTTTTGATGATGACCAAGCTTAATATGAAACTTCAAGACTGTAGACTGGTGCCTTGTCCATTGGAAAATCGTAGCAAGAATTTAGATCTTCATGAAAATATTGAAAAGAGAAATAAATAACCGGTTTACTCACATACATTCAAATAACGTAATGCATATAAACATTGACTAGTGAAAGTGCTATTTATGTGTTCAAATAAGTAATCCATAAACAAACAACAAATACATTTACACAACAAATTTTTAAGAAGGATGAAGCTTGGATTTGTATTAAATTCCACATACAATTACAGTATAGACCCAGTAGAGTGCCAAGGATTCGATGAAATTCAATACAATGGTTCTTTCCATTCAAATAATGTAACAGAAGAACATAACTCTCTATTCAAATAATGTAACAGAGAGCCTCCGACCTCTAATCTAGTCATGGGAAATGATCTCAGTGGCTGGATGTGCCTTCAAAAATTCCTGTATAAATGGAAATAATGAGAGTGGGACATAAGAAGACTAACACAGAGGAATATGTTAACCTAAAATAAGACACACAGTATACATTACCTGCAAATTTTTACAATGGATTCTTGATGATGAATCTTTGTTGCTTCGGCTCCTTATGTAGCTAGATTTCCCAAAATATATTAAATTTTCTTAGTGCTAGTTTAGCCATGTGTATCTACCTTAGATCTATGTCTATTCATCTTCTCAAGGGTGTTATATTTAGATATCAGTGGATGCAAGTTGTCAAAATTTTGAAAAACTACCTTTTGCCTGAAACTGTGTATCACCAATTCAACTTCTTTTGAATCTAATTGTTCTTTGATTTGAAGATATTTCTTAGACTATTTTGTGTGAGATATCATTTGATATTTATTTTTTGTCATGTGGTGGGCCAAAAATTTGATTGTGCAACAAGGTAATATTCAATTATTCATCTTTTTCCTAGTCATCCACTTTTATCTTTAGCTGGATCTGGACTAGTTTGGACGTAATTATATTTTTTATGTGAAACTGATGGGGACCCACCATGATGGTGAAGAGATAAAATACGATGAATTAAAATAGAATTAGAAACCATATGGAAGGGTGTAGAGACCATCAAATACAATGGATGTAGTGCTATACATAAAATGGTGGTGAGATGGTACTTTGTGGAGCACAATGGAATGACATTTTAGAGAGAATACACAAAAAGGAAGGGGTTGTGGTTTATATATAGATGATAAGTTAGAAGCAGAACTAAAGTATTGGGAATGGAAGGAAAAATAGAATGGAAAACAAGATCTAGAGGTACAAGAATGAATGTAATAGTGAAAAATATTGTACCTCCATAACTATACTCCATCAAGGTGCTTCCTCTATAACTATACTCCATTGAGGCACTTGTATCTTTCTGGGATATGCAGGCTACTGAAGCTTAGATATCTACTTTATTTTTTTGTACCTTTTGCATCTCATAATACTGATATACAAGAATTTGTTATGTTGTTCATGCTTTATTTGTTGCACACTTTGGCCCATATTTGCTTCTATGATCCTTATTTGAATGCTTGTCTTCATATAGGGTCGTGTCGACAAGATGAATTTCATTATCTAATGATGATATAATCAGGATTTTTAGATCTAGAAAGTTTCATCTTTATTGAATTAGCATTAAATATATTACTAGTATCACTTGGTTTGTCAATATGATCTTATAGGTACAATTTGTAGGCTTTTCACTTTGTATGGCAGATTTACTCGTGTGACTTGATATCTCTTATCTTATACTTTGATAATTTACCATGGTTGGATAGCCTTAATATTTGGATTACCTTAATCGGTCTTCTTGTATTGCAAACAGATGATGGTACAAACGTATTGGTGATTAGCAAATCCTTTAATGCACTGGAACATTCATGGGAGTTGTGACCTTTTATTTCCACCAACTTTGGTAAATTTCTATCCATCATGGCTAGTTACCTTCTTTGATTTCTATTGATTGTATAGTGACATTGACTTTGGATGGGCCAATAAGAATATTTATTAGCTAACCAATAGCTAGCTAGCGTTAGTCTAGTCAATAACTATCTTTGTATTTTCTTGCCATGTCATCAGGTTAGATTTCACTATCAATGTTGACAGTGCATATAACTTTAACTTTAATAGTGGTTAAGCGAATGATATATCCACTTGATTTAGCCTTGTCGGGTGGGTCATGCACTTGGATGAATGAGAGAGCCAATAAAATTTACTACTTCAAGCATTATAGTTAATGGTGTGAGTTAATCGACAGCTTTGGTAGGAATACCAATAGTGCTTAACCAATGAAGTGTTGGTGGGAGACGAAGATGTCCAATGATTTTGCAGTGGGTGGCTTTTTGACCAATATATTTCCAGTTAAAATATTCCAGTAGATTTTCTTGATTTTCAATATATCGAGAATCGTCAGATGAGTCATCCATCCAAGGTACAAATTGAAGAGACTATCGGATGTTATAATCAACCAGGAGGAGGTTATCACTTGGCTTATTCAACCTCATATGCACAGTCAATTTATTTGAACAATAATGAGCATAGGTTGAAATATTTAATTAGTGATATGGTATTAGGTGAGTGGGGTGACCAATTATTTTATGTGGAGGACTTTAGGTAGATTGTTTTACCATGGTATCGAAAGGGAGGGGAATGCATTAGTTACATAGGCTAGACCCTCAAAGACCTAGGTGTGGACAATGTATTTTTAAATTTAATTTACACCAATTGGATACCAACGACTGAAGCATTTGACTTAGGTGCATAAAAAGATGAATCATCAACTAGTATATTCAACAAGGTCTAGGTTATCGGGTAAACAATGGGGACTATCAGTTTGAATATGCAATGATAAATTTTGTAGACACCTAAAATGCGTCATGTGTAGGGGACTACTCATATGGGCATCCTAACAGACCATATGAATGATATTGGACCATTTCAAGACAAAGAAATGGTTTTAAACACTCAATTTAGGTAACTTTGGCCTACTCAGCCTTAGTCATAGATGGCATCTGCAACTAAGATCTCAACCGTAGTTGATACCCATGACTAACAGATCTAGCTATGCCTAAGAGCCATGAATAGCTCTGTAACTATCATGGACTCTCAAGCTAGGCCAAAATTAGTTACAATAGCCTTGGAAATATATTTCAAGTGGTTTCAATTGAGGAAGCTTCTATATTATTCCTCCTAATTACTCCAACCTCCTAGTTCTTGATCTTGGCTTCACAAGGAATCTAGGATTATAAATTGAGAGTGTTATAAGATCCCCCTCAAAATTGGGAAAAATTATAGAGAAGCTTTCAATTTAATGTATCAAAGACTTGAAAAATTGGAGAGCCACCTACAACCCTTGAGGAGTGCCTACATGCTGCCAATTTGGAGAATCATAACTGCATTTGAAGCTATGGAGGTTTCAAGAGATTGAAGAGATCATTCATCTCTAATTGAGACACATCCACTACAAATTCAAAGAATCTACATCACCAATTAGTTCTAGAACACAGAGGTGACCCTTGATCATCAATTAATTGGAGGAATTTAGGATTCAAGCCCTAATTACAAGAGCAAGAGGATTTTATCCTTAGTCGCAGCTGTCAACCACGACTAACAGAGCTAGCTATGCTTTAGACCGAGGATGAGGGTTTGACATTCAATTTCCCTAATTTTATCCATAGTATTTTCATTATAAGAATTCAATTAGGTAGATATGACATATATTAGCTTTCATTTATACTTCTATATAGTTAATTTTAGGAATTAGAGGTAGCTTTGCTCTATTTTCTCTTATTTTATCAATTTGCACTAGTTTCATTAGATTTGATTCATTTCAAATTTTAATGGTAGATTATGCATCATAATAGCTAGATTTAATGCATTATTATCATTCGTTATAACAATTTAGAGGTTTTGTAATCATATTTACAAGTTTCCATGCTTTCTTGCTATATTTGTCCTAATTCATGCAAATCCATATCAAGAGTCTCATCATGAGAGGTCTATTTTACTTCTAACTATGTTATGTTGTTTCTTGAATGTAGATTTATAGAATTTGGTCATATTCAAAGTATTATTGGCAACATATTCCTCTGATCAAGTGAGAAGAAGGCTTCCTTGATTCTTACATAGTTCGTGTCTACATTAAGAGCTTGAATATTGCACCATCCCCTTTGAGGTGCTCAAAATATTGTATCAATTATATCAAAGAATTTGTATCCCTAACAGGGATTTGTAAAGGATATTTGCAATGATAATATAAATAAGTTGTTCTTTCTTGTTCAATTCATTTTTATTCATATTTTCATGCTTTAATGCTTGATATACTTGATGCAGTAGTCTAGGTGTATTCTTTTAGAGTGGTATATATGGCGATCACGGTGGAAACCCTACAAATTGTATTGTAGATTACTAATTTTTCTATGTTTTTGTGTTGCAACCTTAGTCACTCTTAACACCCATGGTGCATAGTATCAACCATGCTTAACAGTTGTGGCTAGAAGCAAATAAGAAATATAGACATTAAGCAACCTGTCTCTCCATCAAATGAGGATTTCTAGGTAATCTTGTTCCTCTAATTTTCTTGTTTTACTATTTCTGCCTGTAATTAAATAGACAACTCATTTAGCAAAATAGTAAAGGTAAAATTTAATGATAAATTTTATATTATCTATCATTCGTGGCTAAAAACAGTGGCTAGCATTGTTAGCTGCTTCTGTCAACAATGACTAAATTTTTAGGTTGTGGCTCTGTCCCACGACCAACACTGTTACCTGCTACACAAAATAGTAGCTAGTAGATAAAAATTGTGTGTAGATTTTACAAGGCTGATTTATCATGTAGAATGCATTCTCTAAAGTTCATATAGTCAAAATACATGCATATTTTTGAATTTGAAATATCTTTATTTTAGGCATATAGGAAAGATCATGTTTACTTGGTGATGCATTTTTTGTTTACATGCAAGTTAAAATGAACACACACACACCACACAACACTTAAATGCTAGTGAGATGGAATTCACACCCATCCACTAGTAGAGTTCAATGATGGTGGTAGTTATTTTCATCCATTAGCTCAAATCCCATGACCCCTATTCTTTTGGCCAATATCGAATCCAAGATCCATCCTATCTATGCAAAATAGCATGCATTCCTCTTTAGAAGGGTGGATAACTATGTACAATATGCTGGGTGAGGATCGACAAGACCTATGATCCCTACCCAGGTGTGGGTTTCTTCTCCACACTTTGGGGGGTTTACGTGATCGTGAATTTCATTACCAATTTTTGAGTTGTGAGCATACAGGTGAAAAACATTAAACTAAACAAGTATTTCATCAAAAAATTTGAAAACACAATGAGATATTTTATGATACAACACACCTAAAACATAATAAAACCTGTTTAGGGATCACAAAGAAATTTTAAAAGAGATAATCATACTTGTTTTCTTTATTTTCTCTAAAAATATACACAGAAGATAATTCACAATATGGTTAATACATAGAGAGACTGACATTGATGCATAGTCAAATTCAAAGCTGAAGCATCAAAAGGGAGCATCAAAACCTCAACCATAGAATCCTCCTGAATGATGTTCGATGAGTATTAGAGGGGATAATTCAATGCACGAGGATTCTATTTAGAATACCCCAGATAGAGGAGGTAATGCACACTCCTTGAGGAATAGATCTAAGGGTGGATTAAGGCCCCCACAATTCCAAGATAGAAAATAAGAAAATCCATCCAATCAGGGGTAGGAAGAGAGGGCCGCTTCAGAGTGTGGGACTGTACAAACTCAAAACAATAATAAACTTGGAAAGTTCATGATTGACATGTCTAAAGTTGGATTAAATGATACACCACTTAGCCTTGGAAGAGAAGATAGCTTGATGGTCTTGATATAGTCCTAGAGTAATTAGGGTGTAAGCCCTTGTCTACACATTCTCACAAAGAGAGTACATGTGGTACCATCAAGGAAACAGGGGAATGCTCAAAGCGTTCTCATATCATACATGCCTCGTCAACCCACACGAGCATAGATCACAGACAACAACAGAACGTGAATGCCATATATATGGATAAAGGCAAGAGCATGGTAGATAAGTATGTTGGGGTTCACACCAAAATTTTTTCCCAGATAGAGCAATACCACTAGAGACCATATACTACCGATCTTATAGATTGATTTCAAAAACTGGTGTTAGAGAAAGGTAGTGGATCTTCCAAGATCAATTGGAAGATGTGTGCGTAGAGCATGAGCACATAAAAAATAAGGATACTCAAATATAGAGGTTGTTAAGGCAATGTCTATATAAGCAGCACATGCACGAGCAACACATCCTTTAACAAAAGGAGCATGCAAAGAGAGAGGATAGATTGGATCATACCAATTTACCCCCTTAGAGTAAATTTAGGGAGTTACATCATAGACGAGCTACTTCATAGCCCAAGTTGCACCTTGAGCACATTGGAAATCATACTCATTATATGGCCCAAAACATGTTTTAGTTCCAAGCACTTGAACATAATGGGTGTACTCAGTACGAAGAAGTAGTGGGAGATGAGCAAGAACAGGAATATCCTAAGATCTCCTTAGTGGATGTGGAGGATGAGCCTAGCCCTCCACCTCAACCAAATAAGAATATTCCTCCAAAGGCTCCTTAAGGACCTCTAAGGGAAGAGGAGATTCTATATTTGAAGGTCTACAAGGCCTTGGTAGAAAAGGTAAGAGCCATTGAGAAACAAGGGATGGCTTATCAGAAGCCAACCTTGAACAAAATACACAATGTGCCTTTATGCCCTTCAGTGCCTACTCCAACATATCTCGATCACTTTGAGATGCCAAAGCTGAATAAGTTTCAAGGAGATGAAGATGCTCAAGAGCATGTCATGAGATTTTTGAATATGTACTTTTAGATACAAAGCAATGATAGTCTGTTATTGAGGACCTTCATCACCACCCTTTTAGGTCCTACCCTGGAATGGTTCAACCAACTAAAGAGGTACAAAATAACCAATTTTAAGTAGCTAGCTAATACCTTTCTTGAGCTCTTCTCCTTTGGTGTTAAGAAGAAGATAAACCTATCTGATCTAGCTTATCTAATACAATACGAAGATGAGATGATCATGGACTATGGAAATAGATGGAGAAAGTTGATGGTAAAGTTACCATTTTCCATTTTGACCATATAATTGACTCAAATTTTTACAAAGAGTTGTGTGAAGCACATCTAATTATTGTTGCAATTGTAACAATACCAAATATTTGAGGAGGCCTTGAAATAAGCTAAGGTAGTTGAGGACATCAAGTTATAAGAGGGTAACTTGAAGATTCAGAACAAAAAGGATTGAAATAAGAAGAACACTCAAAATCAAAATCACCAAGCCAAGTCGGCCCACGTGAATCAAGTAGTGTTGAACCTCCAAAAATGGGACAAGGGCCAACAACAACAAAATTATCAGGCCCAACCTCCTCCTACACAATACAACTAGCGCAATAATAAGAAATAGGGTAAAAATAAAAAGCAATGCTCTCCTCGCCAGTTCACACCATTTTTAGAGACAATGATATCAAATTTTCATCAACTGTGTGAGTATAAGGCTATCAAATTAATCAAGATAAAGTTGCAAGACCCTAACCAACCCAACCAAAAGGGTATAAGGATGATCAGTGTTGCACATACCATAGGATGAAAGGACATGACATTGAAGGATGTTATAGTTTTAAACATGTGGTGAAAAAATGATTGACAAAGGTGAGCTAATTATTGACAACCCTCAAGCTATAGATAACCAAAATATGGGAATTTTTAAAAATCCTCTTTCGAACCACGAGCCTCCGAGGAACAATGTTGACTAGGTGAACCAAGTACGTATCGAACCATCTATGCAGGATTTTTTTGGTATGGTAAATATCATAAGAAAAAGGAGGTACGAGTGACCAGATCTACCTCCATATCCAATCAGGGTGTAAGCTACACCTCTACAAAGGCCATTATAAAATAATATGCCAGGCCCACCAACTAGAGCAATGGTGACCATCAAAAATAGGTTTGTGCAAATCCTACCGATAACTTCAACAAAGTTATCAATTTATGAATTGATACAATAGTATCCTAAGCACAGGGAGACACTCATGGACATTTTGAGGTCTATTGAAGTTTAGTCCCAGGACCCTAAAGCATTTATAAATTTTGTGGGACATGTGCAGCAGTGTTAAGATTCGATGATTCAATTTCATGATCACGAGATTAAAATGGTATCTACCACTACAATAGACCCATAATTGCATATAATTACGTGTGTTAACCACACACCATTTAAATAGGTTTTGATTGACACAGGGTCATCAATCAATATTATTACTACCAAGGCATTGGCATACTTAAAGTTACCAAAATCACACATAGTACCTTCATCCTTCACTTTGAGAGCATTTAATGATGCACTATGCTCAATGGTTGGTACTATAGTCTTGCCTATTCAGGTTGGACTAAAGGCCATCCATGTGATGTGTCATGTACTTGAAGGTGCTATGCAATATAACATCCTCTTGGTGAGGCCTTGTATCAGAGATATGCATTGCATTCCCTCAAGATCACATCAATGTATTAAATATATACATGAGGGATAAGTTCATGTGGTTCCTTCTAACAAGGAGCCATTTAAATATGTGAACCAAGAGATTTGCCAAGAAATTTCATTCTCCCTTCAACGCACCTAGATATATGGCTAAAGTCACCCATAAAAAATCTAGGTAAACTAAAGAAAGTGTGTGCAGGACCTTCCATGCCAGCACCATGATCGTCTATGTATAAAAAAATAGCTTTAGCAAAGCCTACAGCATCGACGATGCTTAGGAATGACAATAAGCTTAAAGTAAATTGGGTGAGAAAGAGATAAAGGAAGCACCCAAAGTAGCCATTGTCGAGGTTCCTAGTACCATGGATGAAGGAGATGTGCAGAAGGAAGTTGAAGAGGCATCTCAGTCTACTTCACCTATTTATTTAGCTGGGTCATCTACACTGTAGGTGACCATTCATTTGGTTAATCCTGGGCTAGCAGAGTATATAGTGCAGAATGTGACATTCACATATTTTATTGAGACTACATACGACATGGGTAGACCTCAAGACCATCGCTTTTCCATAGGGATGATGGTACCACTGGGGGTGCCATCCAACCAAAAAAATTTCATATATGGAGGTCTTGACCAATTTGCTAATCACACACCCATATATGAGGATGATGATGAACCATTTTTGGTGAATATTCATTATTTGTCTAACCCAGAGTTTGCCTTGAATTATTTTGAGTGTTACCATTGGCATGGTTATGGTCTAGGCTTATTCAATCAAGGGCACCAAACTCCCTATGAACCATAATATTAGTTGCCAACTAATAGGTTTGGGTTGGGCTACCATATAAGAGGACAGGATGAGCTTTTAGCAACATCTCTCGATCGTCTAAACCTTAGTTTAGGGGATAACATGGGTTGGAATCCTTATCACCCTGAACCTTCCTACATGCGAAGGGGTAATAGGCTGGTGATCTACATCTCTATAGAACCACCTGAGATCTATCATGATAACATCGAGGTAGAGGTCAATCCAAAAGATATTCCAAGAGTTAACTTGGAGACTAAAATCTGTGAAGTTACCAATGAAACTGGTATGCAAATCTAGAATCTAGGCCTAACAGTAGATATTGAATCAAAATTTGCTTCTGAGGAAGTTAAATTAGAGTCCATTTCCAAAAGCGATGGACCAAAATATGATTCTAAGAGTGATGATGACGAGAAATCCTCAAACAATGAATAATATGAGGATGAAATGGAAATAGCCTACCTTGGGCCTAGACATACTACTCAACACCCAATTCCAGTAGGCATGAATGAGGGAGTCTTCATAGATGATAGTGATTATGAGGATGAGATCGAGATGACCTATCTTGATCCATTACACTTATGTCATCTTACAGAGCCATTTGGCATGGAAGAATTGTATCGAATTGTTGTAATCACAATGACACTGAGAGGGGGGGTGACTCAGTGTGTTCTTTAAAAAATTCTAAAACAATTAGTTTTAAATACAGCAGTAGATAAGAGAGATACTAAATGCATCAAGAAAGCATCACACATAACACGGCAATTTAACGAGGTTCACCAATATGGCTACTCCTCAAAAATGACTGCTTGGACTACCATCCAAATCCAGTCAATGCAAAGCTACAACTTTACATAATCCTTTACCAGCACCAACTGGAAGGAGCACCAACCCCTTAACTTTATCTGCTTCAACATAATGGAGCACCAAATCCTATTTTACCAGCACCTACTAGAAAGAGGCACCAACCCCTTGTGCCAAGCTACAACTTGGAAAATAATAATAAAGATTACAGAATAAAACTTTCACCTCATTTCTCACAGTCTGCTATTTTTTTGCATTCTGCTGCTTCTGCGTGACACGATTCGCACTATCCGACCGCTTCTATATTCTTCTTTGCACTCTCTGCTATAATCGATTGTTCGACACTTTTGCTTATTCGCGCGCTAATATTTTGAACTTAGAACTCCATCTCTACACATTGCGCTTTTCATCCATGTAATCACGATATGCAGATTCAAACTACAACTTTGCACTCTACACGATCGAACTTGTGCAATCACTCTATTTGCATTCACACATTATCTCAATGCAACGCACTCTGCTCGCTCTCACACTCTATCTTCCTCATATTTTCAACCGAAGTAACCATCCTTTTATAGATGAAATCTCAGAGACAAACCCTAGGAAATTTTGACTGTGAACCCTAGAAAATGTCGACCGTAAACCCTAGAATATGATGGCTTCAACCTCAAAGAGCATCCACTGTGAAACCCTAAAATATGTCAGCTTCAGATCCACTGTAAAACCCTAAATGATGTCGACTTCAACCTCTAAGAACATTGGCTGTGAAACCCTAAAAGATGTCGGCTTCAAACCCTAAAATCCGTTGGCCCTGATTTAACTTTGTCGGCCTCAAACTCTTCTGCCACCTTTGTCACCTTCCTGTAGCTTATTGCCGCGAAATAGCAACACGTCACGATATCACGACACTTTTTGTGGCCGTACACCTTCTTGACCTTGTCGTCGCAAAATTGTGACCCTTTTGGCCTTCGAACGCTTCACTTCCATTCTTGTCGCGAAATCGTGACACTTTCAGCTTTCGCTGACGTCATCCTCATCTTTGTCGTGAAATCGTGACGCTTTCGGCTTCCGTACATTTTGAGCTTCATGCAGTAGCGAAATCGCTACAACTTTGTGCCTTGTGCTTCCAACTTGCTTTTTCTCATGAAATTTTGACTTGAACATAATCGCTGCATCTTTAAGTTCTGCACTTTTGTCTGGTAGCGAAATCGCTACACCTTCGTGTTGTGCAACTTTTTCCCGTAGCGAAATCGCTACACCTTAGTTCTGTGCAAATTTTACCCGTAGCGAAATCGCTACACCTTTGTTCTGTTCATTTGCAACTCGTAGCGAAATCGCTACGCCTTTGTGTTGTGCCTTTGCAACTTGTAGCGAAATCGCTACAACTTTTTCACTTAACACTTTCTTCCTGCTTCGGCCAGCGAAAATTCAACATGTAGCGAAATCGCTACAGTTACTTCGACTTAGCTTCTTGGCCTCCGACATGTCGCAAAATCATGACAGTTTGCCTTGCGCCTTCTCTCTCTTCCTACTTGTCATGAAATTTTCAACTATGCCTTCTCTCTCCTCCGACTTGTCGCAATATCGCGACATTTTCGATTGCGCCTTCTCTCTCCTCCGACTTGTCGCGATATCATGACATTTTCGGCTGCACCTTCTCTCTCCTCATTTTGGTCGCGATATCGCGACATTTTCAGCTGCGTCTTCTCTCTCCTTTGACTTGTCGCAAAATCACGACAGAAAACATGTCGCGATATCGCGACAGTTTTCTAACTTATCTTTTTCTTCAAATTTTTTCTATCTTCTGCATCTGAATGACTCCTACACTATCTGTACACTGCATCATTGGATCTAACTGCCTATGTTGACAACAATGACAAACTTCTTGCACCTCCTTGCTCAACAATCTCCCCCTTTGGAATTGTTGGCAACACCTGTGTACATCCCTGTAACTCTTCTCCTCCTTTGTCAATAATACCAAAGGGCTGCTACAGACTCCCCCTGAGTCCATCCTCACACTTCTCAGGCACAATTTGGTGCATCTGGCACAAATTATGATCATGAGCAAAATAATAGTCAAATACTCAAATGCTCCTCATGAGAAAGTGATCACTGTAGCTAGTCACTTATTAGGAAGTGTGAATACTCCTAATTTGCTTCAAAGGTACTCAAATACTTCCTTGGGCAAAGGTTTTGTAAAAATATCTGCTACTTGTTCTGTAGTTGGGACATAGTCCAATTTAACTTCTCCTTCTGCAACTTTCTCCTTCAATAAATGATACCTTATAGCAATGTGCTTTGTCCGTGAGTGCATTACTGGATTCTTAGAGATGTTAATTACACTGGTGTTATCACACTTTACTGATATTGGTTCACTAAAATTAATACCTAGATCTTTCAAAGTTTGTTTCATCCACAAGACTTGTGTGCAACATGTTACTGCTGCAATATATTTTGCCTCAGTTGTAGATAAAGAAACTAACTCTTGCTTCTTACTGTGCCATGCAACCAATCTGTCCCCCAAATAGAATGCACCTCCACTGGTACTCTTTCTGTCATCAACACATCCAGCCCAATCTGCATCTGAATATGATATAAGAGTGAAGTCTTTGCCTTTTGGATACCACAACCCATACTCAATGGTGCCCTTGAGATACCAAAAAATCCTTTTAACTGCTGTCACATGAGTCTCTTTGGGACTGGCCTGAAATCTAGCTACCATGCAAACTGCCTACAAAATATCAGGTCTGGTTGCTATTAAATATAGTAAGCTTCCTATCATTGATCTATACATGGTTTGATCTACAGGTGGAGATTTGTATTCTTTACTCAACTTGCAGCCTGTTGTCATGGGAGTGCTTACTGGCTTACAGTCCTCCATAGTGAACCTCTTTAACATTTCTTTTACATACTTAGTTTGGGAAATGAATATACCTTTCTCATTATGATTAACTTGTAGCCCCAGAAAGTAAGACAGTTCACCAATCATTGACATTTCAAATTCATTCTGCATCTTGTTTGCTAAGTCTTTACACGATTCATCTTTGTTGCTGCCAAATATGATATCATCCACATAGACAACAAGAACAATGAGATGCCCACCTTCTGTTTTCACATATAGATTACTGTCCACTAAACCTTTCTTGAATCCCTGTTGAGAAAGATAATTATCTAGCCTTGCATACCAAGCCCATGGTGCTTGTTTTAATCCATACAATGCTTTCTTTAATTTGCAGACAAGGTTAGGATCTTCACTGATTTGAAAGCCATCTGGTTGTTCAATATAGACCTCTTCTTCAAGTTTCCCATTTAAAAACACAGATTTTACATCCATCTGATAAACTCTGAAGTTCTTGTGAACTGCTAGTGCCAGAAACATTCTAATTGCTTCTAATCTGGCCACTGGAGTAAAAGTATCTTCAAAATCAATGCCTTCGACCTGTGCATATCGTTTACAAACCAGTCTTGCTTTGTTCCTAATGACCTGTCCGTCTTCATTTAATTGTTTCAAAATATCCATTTGGTGCCGATTACATTTTTGTTTGCAGATCTGGGTACTAATTCCCAAGTTCTGTTCTTTTCAATCTGATATAGCTCTTCATTTATTGCCTTCATCCAGCTGTCATATTTGCTTGCTTCATCTATGTTTTTGGGCTCAATGCTGGATAAAAGAGAGTAATTACTTATTACTTTCTTTCTTGTCTGAATGCCAGCTGTGGGATCTCCAATTATTTGGTCTTTAGGATGATTTTTCTGCCAGCTGCCCATTTTGAATTTTCTATTTTCTTGCACCTCTGAGTCATCTGATAAGTTATCTGCATCAGCCGTAGACGTATTTTCTGTTCTATGCACTTCATCTCCTTCAATGACTTCTTCGTAGATTGGGTAGTTTTCTTGAAAGTTAGCTATTTGTTTCCTCCCTTCATCGAATTTAACATCTACACTGTCCACAATTTTCTTGAGTCTCTTGTTGTAGCATTTGTAAGCTTTGCTATTTGGAGAATAACCAACAAAAACACCTTCATCTGCTCTATCTTCAAACTTTCCAAGGTTGTCATCAATTTTTCTGATGTAGCACTTACAGCCAAATACTTTGATATGTTTAGCTATTGCTTTTCTACCAAACCACAACTCATACGGTGTTTTGCATTCATGAGTTCTTAACATATACCTGTTTTGAATGTATACTGTCGTGTGAACTGCTTCTTTCCAGAATCTATCTGCTATTTTGTTTTCTGCCAGCATGGTGCATGCCATTTCCTGTATAGTTCTGTTCTTCCTCTGTACTACACCATTCTACTGAGGAGTTCTGGCTACTGAATATTGTCTCCTGATACCGTATTTTCCACAGTATTCTGTAAATTCATTTGAAATGAATTCTCCTCCTTTGTCTGATCGCAAGAATTTAATCTTTTTTCCTGTTTCATTCTCAACTAGCTGTTTGAAGGTTCTGAACATTTCAAAAGCTTTTGTTTTATCTTTTAGGAAGAATATCCATGTCATTCTGGAATAATCATCGATACACAGCATAAAGTATTTGTCGATGTTTATGCTTTGAGTCCTCATGGGTCCACATAAGTCTATATGAATGAGTTCCAAAGGCCTACTAGTGTGGTATTCTTTTGTTTTAAATGAAACTCTGGTTTGCTTTCCCTTCTGACATGAAGCACAAACATTGTTTGAAGGTTTCTTAATGGTTGGAATATCTCTCACTGCTTATTTAGAGCTGATTTTCACCAAATTATCAAAACTTATGTGTCTAAGCCTCTTATGCCACAACCAGTTCTCTTCTTCTTGTCCTATGAAGCACATACCTTCTAAAAATTCTGAGTGTGTATAGGTTGCCAGATGTCCTTGAACCGGTTGCTATCAATTTCCCATTGTTTATTTTTTTGACTTCACAACCCTGCTTCTTGAAAACCACTTCATGTCCTTTATCATAGATTTGACTCACACTTAACAGGTTATGTTTCAAACCATCCACATATAAAAATTCTTCTGACTTGATTTTCCCTTCACTAATTTTGACAGATCCTTTACCTATTATTTTGGCTCCATAATTATTGCCAAAATTCACAAAACCACCCTCATATTTTTGTAGTTTTTCAAATTTTTGTTTATCACCTGTCATATGACTTGAGCACCCACTATCAAGGATCCACGGTACACATTTATTCTGAGCTCTAAAAGCTGTCTGCACTATTAAAGATTCCTGTTCTTTCCTGAGCTGTTCTTTTTGTTTCCATTCTATTTTAACTATGGTGTTGGGTTCTAGCTTGGATTTCCCATTTTCAGAATCTTGCACATATCCTTCAGAAGAAATTCTATTTTTTTTTGCCCTATATGGTTGAATTCTTCTTTTTTGAGATTGATTTGAAACAGAAATACTGCGACAGTTTCTAGCAATATGCCCAAAGTTGTGACAATTAAAGCATTCTACTACATAACTCATTAGAGGAGCAAAAGCATTTCTACTAGTGAAACTTCTAGGACCTATATTGTACTTGCAGTCCACAATTTTATGCCCATAACCATTACATTTAAAATAGAAACCATAGAAATAATGATTGAACCTGAAATATAGTTTTTGCCAAGTTGTTACAGGAGCCTTGGATCTTCTTTTCTTTTGATGTGTGACCTTGGTAAAACCGTCATTGTCAGTTCCTATTTCAGGACTAGCATTACTGCTTTCTTTTGCCTGATTTGTTTTTCTTTCAACAGCCTATTTCTTGTCTTTACTCTTTTCACATTCAACATTGCTTGCCTTTGGTCCATTTGATGATTCTCCTTCAATAAAGCCCAGACCGAATTTTATACCTGTGGGTCTTTGATCGCTTAGGATTTTGTCCAGCTTCATCAAACTTTCATCATGTTTTAAATGACAGCTAATTTTTCGATCCAGATATTGTATCTGTATTCGAAGACTAACATTTTCTTCTTCCAATTTGCAACAGTAATCTATCTTCATGGTTACCTGTACTTCAAGATCTTCAAAATTTTTTTTGTACTCTTCTGTCTATGTTTTTAGACTGGCTATAATGTCATTTGCATCCTCAAGCTTCCTTAACAATTTTTTATTCTTTCTTTTCTCATATTTCCATTCCATAAGATCAAAAACCAGCTCACCTTCTAAATCAACTTCAACCTCACCTATTTCAATAGATACTTTAGAGTTCATTCCTTCTCTCTTTTGTGTGTTTTTTGCCTCTTCTGATTCTTCTACTTCAAACACCATAAAGAGAGTCTCACCTGTTCCTTCTTCAGAGTCTTCACTAGAACTGTCCTCTGAAGATTCTACATTTCGAGAGATAAAGCTTTTCTTTTTGAAATTGCCTTTTCTAAAGTTAGTTTTCTTCCTCCATTCACTTCTTTCTTGATGTTGAGTTTCTTCACCTTTGTTCTTGTCATGGAGAGGACATTTGATAGCAAAGTGTCCAATGCCTCCACAATTGAAACATTTAAAAGGTAGCTTTCCTTTGTATTTTCCTTTTCCTTTTCTCAGCTTTTTGACAAAATTTGCTTCCATTTCATCTGAAGCATCCTCTTCTTCAGACTCTTGTTTTGTGCTTTTGCCTTTTAGGGCTTTGAAAGCTGCTTCTCTGTCTGTGGGATTAGACCTTCCTATTCTCATTTCAAAAGCAGTCAAAGAACCATGCATCTCATCCATACTAAAACTATTTAGATCTTTGGCTTCTTCTATGGCGGAGACTTTAGAATCAAATCTAGGAGGGAGCGATCTTAATACCTTTTTCATGATAGCAGCATCGGTTAATTCTTCGTCGAGACCTCTGATTGAATTGGTGATCCCATTGACTCTTTGCATGAAGGTCTCTATGTTCTCATCATTGTCCATCTTTAAAGATTCGTATTGAGCTCGATGTGCTTGAAGCTTGGCCTCTTTGATCCTATCATCTCCTTCATGGATGTTCTCTAGTTTATCCCATATATCTTTTGTTGATTCACAATTTATGACCTTGACTAGCTCACTTTCCACTAGTCCACACATGATGGCATTTTTTGCTTTTGAATCATATTCAAATGCCTTTTTACCAGCAGTGTCTGTTGGAGCGGTGGTAGGAGCTTTGTAACCATTAACTATTGCACCCCAGATGTCAAAACCCAAAGCACTGAGATATGTCTGCATTCTAATTTTCCAGAATGCATAGTTAGTCCCATCAAACAATGGTGCTTTGTTCGAGGAGAAACCTTCACCACTTGCCATTGCGTAACTTCTAAGATCACCTTAGCTATTTAAGCCTATTCAGGTACTTGGCTCTGATACCAATAATATTTCTTGGCCCTTGCATCCCGATCAGATTGACTAATTTGAATGAGATTTATCATAGGGTCTTCCATGATTCACATACATTTAGAGAGCTCTTAGATCCGAATGATACCATTTTCCAATCTACTCATAGATCAAATTTGTAGATCCCCATACCCCCAGAGCCACATATTTGGTATGCAAATAACACCGATAATGTAGAATTACACACACGTGGTCCTGGAGATCTAATTCATTTCATCAACATGATATCCATCAATTTGACCACTCCACTCCATAACCCAACCAATCCTTCCAAACCATTATATCTTAATGTAGATGCTATTGATTGGGATCACACTGATTCACCACTAGAGCCTGAATATTTCTTCCCCAATAAAGAAATGTTACAACCGTTTTACTTTGCACCAAGCTGTGCACATGATGTTTATCATGTTGAGGGTAATTCTGATGTGAAACCTTTAAACCCAGCTAATGATATCCATATAATTCCTATGCCTCACCAGTTTGATGAGGGATCACACATGTCAGTAGAGGAAACCTTTTATGTGGATATCAGTGATGATCTCACTAATCCTAAGAAGGTTAAATTTGGAGAGAGTCTATCTCCTGATGAGTATGCTAACCTCATTCCTCTACTAAAAAATATACCTGATCTCTTTGATTGGACATACAAGGATATATCGGGACTATATCTAAAAATGGTTACCCATAACATTTTTCTAGACCCCTCTAAAAATCCTATCAAGTAGAAGCTCAGGAAAATGCATCCAACCATCACTTTAATGGTTAAAGACAAGTTGCAAAAGTTGTTGGATGTAGATTTTATCATCTCCATAGACTATCTTGAATGGGTATCAAACATGATATCCATAGGAAAACCTGATGGAAGGATCTGTATCTGTATGGATTTTAGAGACCTCAACAAGGCAAAACCAAAGGATTTATTCTTGTTCCCAACATAGATGCTCTCGTAGACGCAATTGCAGGCCATGAGATGCTTTCCCTTATGGATGGTTTTCTGGTTACAATAAAATTTAAATTAAATCTGAAGACCAGCACAAAACCACGTTCACAACACCATGGGGAATATTCTATTATAAAGTTATGTCATTTGGCCTTAAAATGCTGGGGCCACATATCAACGAGCCATAACATGCATTCTTCATGATTACATGCACAAGATATTAGAGGATTACATAGATGACTTATTGAAAAAGTCATTGCTATGTTCAAAGCATGCAGAGGTTCTCAGAAAGGTCTTCGATCGCATGATAGAGCATAATGTCAGGTTGAATCCCAAAAAGTGTGTATTTGGTGTGACATCAGGAAAACTCTTGTATTCATAATTTCTAAATGAGGGATCAAATTCAAACTAGAAAAGGTCAAGACCATACTAGAAATGTGTCCTCCCATCAATATCAAAGAGCTAAGAATCCTACAAGGCAAATTAGCATCCATAAAGTGATTCATCACACAATTATCGGATAACTGCCAACCCATGAATCAGCTGCTACACAAGGGGGTACCATTCAATTGGGATGAGGACTATCAAAAGGCCTTTACTAAAATTAAGTAGTACTTAGCAACGCCACAAGTATTGGCTCCACCAAGGCCAAATGTATCATTCCTACTTTATATATCGACTAATAACTTTTCACTAGAAACCATGTTAGCCCAAAAGAATGTGCAAGGCAAATAACAAGCGATATATTATATCAGTCGTGCCTTGGTGAGTTATGAGCTAGGGTATGCATACATGGAAAATTTATATTTAGAAGTGGTGTTTGCAATAAAGAAGTTACATTATTACATGCTAATTCATATGACGTATGTAATATAAAAAAAGATCCTTTGTAGTATATGATGAGCAAGACATATCATAATACACATACTGTGAAGTGGATCATGCTATTGATAGAATTTAATTTGGAATTCATCAACCAAAATTCCATCATGGGATAGGTCATAGTTGATCAGTAGGTAGAGGCACCTTTTGAATATAGTAAGCCTCTTTTCATAGAGCTTCCTAATGATGCAATATTTGCATTATTAGAATCTCCCGAACATGAAGAACCAGATAAAAAAGCTAACATGACTTTGTTCTTCAATGTTTCAAAGTGTGAGCAAGGGGGTGGTGTAGGAATTATCTTCTTCACACCATAAGGTGCTCTAATACCCTTGTTGGTTAAGCTATACTTTCCTTGTACCATGTTAGTCTTACAATGGCACTAAGAGGTGGGGGTGAATCAGTGTAGTTCTTTTAAATTAAATTCACAACTCTTAAAACTGAAATAATGAAACCTTAAAACCAGAAAAAGCAAGTATCATAAGAGAACATCACACAACATAAGATTTAACGAGGTTCACCAATTTGTCTACTCCTCAAGAATTACTGCTTGGACTACCATCCAAATCCAGCCTTTGCAAAGTACCAACTTTATAATTAATTTACCAGCACCAACTGGAAGGAGCACCAACCCCTGATTTATCTGCACCAACAAAAAGGAGCACCAACCCTTGATTTATCTGCACCAATAGAAAGGAGCACAAACCCCTAATTTACCAGCACCAACTAGAAGGATCACCAACCCCTGATTTATCAGCACCAAATGGAAGGAGCATCAACCCCTGATGCCAAGCACCAACTTGGACTTCAATTTGAATCTACAAGTTTGACAGTAAGATACCTTTGCTTTTACAAGACCCTGACTGGTCTTCTTCACTTTTGCATTCTTTGTGCACTCTGCTCTCTCTGCACAATCACTTCGCACACTCTACTTCGTTACAGTCGAACTTCATGATCATATTTGCCCTTTGCACTCTCTACGCCTTCTGCTTTCTCTGTGCAATCACAACCACACTTGGTCAAATTTCAACCTTTTTGCTATCTGCACACTCACAGATGCACTTAGGACAATTCGACATGACTCTTTGCTAACTTTGCACACTTCACCATCATCTCACCACTTCTACGCTTTCTGTGCTCTTACAACCACATTTCACACTTTGACACACATTCAACGACTTGTTCAACCACACCACAATTCTCCAAACAACCCTCCTTTTATAACAATATTTTCATGATGAAAACCCTAATCTTAGTCAGCTGTCATCGGTCTTAGTCGGCTTCAACTCATGAAGATATTCGGTAATTCTACCGCTCAAAAATTTCATTCGGTAACATTCCCTGTAGCCGCTGCACTGACTTTTGTTCACTCTTCATATTTTAGCTGCATGAATTCACTCTGTATCTGCCCCTGTAAATGCTGTAGAGATGTTGGTCCACTGTCATACTTCTCATTTTAGTTGGGTTCTTCTTCTTGTCTTGCGCACATACGACCTGTCATGAAATCACGACATTTTTGCCTCTATAGCTTCTTTTGTTGCTGTTGCCACGAAACTACAACATGTCACGATATCGCGACACTTTTTTCTCTCTCCTCTTTCTCTTCGTCTTGGCCCGTGAAAATGCAACATGTCGCGATATCGCGACACTTTTTCTCCTTGCTATTTTTCTTTCCTTAGGCCCGCAAAAATACATGTCGTGATATCACGACACTTTTTCTCCTTGCTCTTTTTCTTTGCTTAGGCCTACAAAAATACATGTCGTGATATCGCGATATCGCAACACTTTCACCTCCATACGCTTTCTCTATTCTTTTGTCGTGATATCATGACATTTTTGCCTCAGTATACTTCATCTTTGCTTTTGTCGCGATATCACGACACTTCTGCCTCCGTAGTCTTCAACTTAGCTTTTGTCTGAAATTGTGACACTTCTGCTTCCGTACTTAGCTTCTTTGCTTTTCACGAAATCGTGACACTTCTGTCTTCGAAGTATTCTTCTCTACTTTTGTCATGAAATCGTGACACTTCTGCCTTCAAAGTATTCTTTTCTACTTTTGTCGCGAAATCGTGACACTTCTGCTTCCGAAGTCTTGCTTTCTGCTTTTGTCGTGAAATCATGATAGTTCTGCTTCCGTACGCTTCCTCTCTTTCTTTTATCGTGAAAATGCGACATGTCATGAAATCATGACACTTTTCAAACTTACTTTCTCTCTCCTATTTTAGTCGCAAAAATGCAACATGTCGTGAAATCGTGACACTTTTCCAACTTACTTTCTCTCTCCTATTTTAGTCGTGAAAATGCGACATGTCGTGAAATCGTGACACTTTTCCAACTTAATTTCTCTCTCCTATTTTAGTCGTGAAAATGCGACATGTCATGAAATCGTGACACTTTTTTTACTTGTTCTCTTTCTTCGAACTTGTCGTGAAATCGTGACACTTTTTCTTTCTTTCTCTTTCTCTTCCAACATGTCACGAAATCGTGATAGTTTTTCCACTTGCATTTTTCTCTTCCAACATGTCACGAAATCGCGACAGTTTTTCCTATTTTTTCTCTCTCTTCCAACATGTCTCGAAAGTTTTTCCACTTACCTTTTTCTCTTCCAACATGTCGCAAAATCGCGACAGTTTTTCCTGATTTTTCTCTCTTCCAACATGTCACGAAATCGCGACAGTTTTTCCTGATTTTTCTCTCTTCCAACATGTCACGAAATCGCAACAGTTTTTCTTGCTTTTTCTCTCTCTTCCAACATGTCACGAAATCGCGACAGTTTTTCTTGCTTTTTCTCTCTCTTCCAACATATCGTGAAATCGTGATAGTTTTTCTTGCCTGCTGTATATGTCGCGATATCGCGACACTTTTCTTACTTGTCTTTTTCTTTGATCTTTTACATATGGGCCACTTCGGTCTTCTTGGAAAATCACTGTACATGCTCTGAATAACCTTTGAACTGCTATTTTCTGCATCTGAATAGCTTTTGAAATTCTTGTCCACTGCATCAATAGATCTATCTGACTGTGTTGACAACAATGACAATACTGTTGCTGCACCTTGCTCAATAATCTCCCCCTTTGGAATTGTTGGCAACACATGTGCAATTTCCTGTAACTCTTCTCCCTCTTTGACAATAATACCAAAGGGCTATTGCAGACTCCCCCTGAGTCCATGCACAACATTCTCAGACAAAATTTATTACACTTAGCAAAAATCGTGAACATGAGCAAAAAAGATAATCAAATACTTAAATTCTCCCCCTGAGAATGTGATCCCTATAGCTAGTCAATTCTTAGGAAGTGTGACCACTCCCAATTTATTGTGAAGGTACTCAAAAACTTCCTTAGGCAATGGTTTTGTGAAGATATCTGCTACTTGCTCTGTAGTTGGAACAAAATCCAACTTAACCTCACCTTTCGCAACTTTCTCCTTCAAAAAGTGATACCTGCGTACAACCTGTTGTTGCTGTAATATATTCTGCTTTTGCTGTCGATAAAGAAACTGACTCTTGTTTCTTACTGTGCCACGCAACCAATCTGTCTCCAAGATAGAATGTACTTCCACTGGTACTCTTTTTGTCATCGACACCTCCTACCCAATCTGCATCTAAATATGAAATAAGGGTGAAGTCTTTATCTTTTGGATACCATAACCCATATTCCATAGTACCCTTGAGGTACATAAGGGTGAAAAGGCTTGTTTCAAATCTGCTTAACAAGATCACAAAAAACTTATCCACTCTCATAGAATCATAAAGAGAATTGTAAGAGACTCAATATGTTCTATACTTAATGCTCAATCAATATATCAACTAAATCTCATAGAAGCATAAAGAGAATTTTTAGAGACTCAATATGTTCTATACTCAAATCCCAATCTCAACTCAAATCAATCTCATAGAAGCATAAAGAGAATTATTAGAGACTCAATATGTTCTATACTCAAATCCCAATCTCAACTCAAATCAATCTCATAGAAGCATAAAGATAATTGTTAGAGACTCTATATGTTCTATTCTCAAATCTCAATCTCAACTCAAATCAAGAATAGTTTATTTTATGGAACTTGAACAACCACATGCATCCAATCACTTGACTAGGCTCAATCAACTCTACTCAACCAATCACCTCAATGAACAACCCTTTATCACAAACCCTAGTTGAAGCATGTATCAACCAAATCTGTGAAAGCATCAAACACTGTACCACAACACCAACCAAATCCCTTTCTACATTTTCAACTTGGTCTATGTTTTCTACAGTCACCGTGGTCACACCTTACTTTCAACTATTCGAATCAGGAGACAACATTTTGTCAAACACTTCACGACCAACTATAGTGCACCTTACTCAAACTCATACTTCTGGACCTCAGATAGGTATGATTCACAGAACAAAGTTGCTCATCTTGATGAGCTAAACATGAATCAATAAACAGAATTCAATATTTTTCACCACATTGTCATAATAGATCTAACAATCTTCACGTCAATGTGTAGTTCAAATACACACTGCTTTTATCGAAACACATATATGCAGCTAGGGCAATATTCTTTCACTAACCAAATTATCTGAACTGTTATAATCCTTAACTTTGGATAGTGGTAGTAAGAACCATCACCAGTACAAAAATGACATATAGCAATACTACCAATAATGACAACTCTCAATTTAATCACCACCCTTCACGAAACTTCCACAAAAAACTACATGAACTGAAAACACACTTCGACAACTATACGACAACTTCCCTAACTACTTGCATTTCATCCTCAGGTAATCAAACAAATACATAGGAGCATTAAAATGAAACTTTAAGATTGCTCCCCCTGAGGATGTGCTACCTAGAGTTGCTTAGTGCAATAGAGGAGTAGTCTCCTTCAGTCCAAGGAGACACGATTTCCTTTCTTCTATATTTCTCCAAACTTTCTTGAACTCGAGCTTGGATTTTTCAACTACATCCCTTTTTTGCACCTTTTCGTGAACTCAAACATTTCTCTTGTGTGGTTGTCTCTTGTGCATCCTTGATGAATGATTATTTTCCTTTCTTTTATATACATGATTTATTCCCTGTCTGTGTTGCGTTCTTTACGTCTGATGAAATCTATTGTTTTGCCTTAGATTAGATACAAAAGTGCTTGGACAAAACCTTGCTATGTGCCCATGACCATTACATTGAAAACATTGTATATAGTGTTCACTCAGAAACGCAGATGTATTTCTACAGCATAACTCTTTGATTTATTATTCAATCCACAATAAGTTGCCTTGTGACCATACTGGTTGCATCTGAAACAATAGCCATTAAAAGTATTATTATGAATAGAGTGAGAGTGATAGAACCTCTTTTTTTGTGGTTTCTTTGTTGTAGATATCCTTTGATATTTTCTTCTTTCAGCTTCAAAATTTTCTTGCTTCGATCCTTCACTAGTGAACTTCTTCTTCTCTGCAGAGTTGGAAGATGAAGATTGTTCATTTTCATATCCAAGACCACACTTATCTGTGGAGCTTCTTTGTTGGCTTATCATTTTATCTAGAAACTCTGTGCTCTTCTCAAATTTGAGATTTGTATTGGCCTCTTCTAGTTGTTTCTTCAATAATCTCTTCCTCTTGTTTGCAGTAACCAATCTATTTCTCATTGATATGTGACCTGAGAGTTTCTTCAATCATTTTTAATTTTTCTACCTGTACTTTCAAACTGGTTATTATTTTATTTGCATCCTCAAGATTTCTTGAGATACGTAGATGAGCAAGCAACAATCAATTATATGATAATTAATTTATACAAAGTTTATGCTAGGAATAGCCTAAGGCGTTACCATGAAGATAGGTAACAACTAACACTAATCTACTAACAATAATATACTACGCTAACAATAGTTGTTAGCGAAACTACTAACTTAGGATAGAAACTAACCTAGGGTAGGAAATACTAACCAAATGAGGTAATAATAGATTTACCATAGTGGTAACTCTAACATCCCCCCTTATTACATTATTTGGGTAATACATACATATCCCCTATACAACAATATTTGGGTAAAGTATATAACTGCCCCAATACAGTGAAAACGATGTTGATCTGCTGGTTCTTTGCTCTGTCACAGTGCTCTGGCTGCTCCTAAGCAAAATATGGGTCATTCCTCGCTTTGTCTTCACGCCAACAAATGTCCTTATGGTAATCACATCATCCAACCGAATTTGCATGGGTAACCAGCCGCTGCAATCGCTAGGTGTAGTAGAATAGATCACTTCATACAAGGTTCATTCATCTACAATATGAATTTGCAAAAGATAAGGTAGCTAAGGTGTCGGACACTGCCAAAAATGCACCCTTATAAGTTCCCCCTTCTTGTTGCAAAACATAGTGTAATTAATTTTTGAAGGAAGTGTGACTAAGGTGTTGGTCAAAGCCGAAAATGCACCCTTATAAGTCATCTTCCCTATTTACAAAAATTAGTGAAGAAAAGAAATGGATATCCCCCCTCAATTGCAAAAAGTATGCAACTCAAGAGTGTTGAGAAGGATTTTACAAATATTGCCTCCTAGACAATTTTACATCACAAAAAGTCTCTCCTCTAGTTACAAGTACTTCAAACACCTAGATTTTGCTATTTATGAAGCCTAAAAGAGGTACAAGCACCCCTTATTGTAAGGTCTTCAAACAAAATACTTATGCTATTTATGAAGCCTAAAAAAGAGAGAGAGAGAGAAGGTGGTGTTGTTGCCCAAGGGACACATGTATTTTCCCTCTACAAAACCGTTTTAGCAATTTTAGCACTCCCAGTGCTATCTTTGAACCAGAAACAGAATCAGAAAATAGTCCTAAGGTATTAAAATTTTTCTATTATAATATATTTAATTAACATAATAAAATAATATTTTGAGTCTCTTTTTAAAAAAAAAAAACCATTTTTAATAAAAAAAATGATTAAAAAAAAAGAAACAAAAAAAAATATTATTAAATTAAGAATAAGAATTAAAAAAAAAATACTAAAAGAAATAAAAAATACCCCCCCGCCAGTCGGGCTAGCCGGCCCGACGTGAAGGGAAGGGAAGGTTTTCCCTTTCCCTTCACCCCTCGCGCGGGCGGGGAAAAAATGTGGGATTTATCCCACATTCCCCGCGCGGGGGAAGGCAGAGGGGTATGAAAGGGCTGAAAAGCCCTTTCATGAATGACTGCCTACGGGCAGTCTCCGTCTTTCCTTTTGTCGTGGTCGGTCCCAGTCGGGTGACACGTGGTAGTCCGCCACGTGTCACCCACGTGTCAGTCCAGTGACACGTGGCTAGTCTGCCACGTGTCGCGTCCGCGTCATCTGGGTCTTGTCCAGTGGCAGTCCGCCACGTGTCCCGTCCTCGGCCACTGCCACGTCAACGTCCTCAAAAAATGTGTCACGTAGGTTAGCTGTCCGCCTGTCGCCACGTCAGCTCCTACCTCGGGAGTCGTGTCCAAGTCGGCAATCAGTCCAGGTGGCAGTCATCGAGTTTGTCGAAAATTGGATCCGACGGAGGGCGCACCTGCCCTCGCTGACCGGTCCAATCCGGTCGTGTCCAGGTTTAGGACCTCTGACAGGAATGTCCCCCTGTCAGAGTCGGTCAGACCCGAGGGCGCTCCTACCCTTGGGTTTGGGTCCTGACTCCGCTTGGGAGGGCGCACCTGCCCTCCCGGTTGTGCACTAGACCCACGGGGGCCAGCAAAAGCGGCCACCGATCGCAGTCATCGGGGTCGGAGGGCGTGCCTGCCCTAGCTGACCCCGATCACCGGATCTGTGTCGGCGGTCGCCGGTCGGCCTGTCAGGCCTGACAGCACTGCTGTCAGGTCTGACGGTCCAGCGGGCTGCCTCGTCGTGGCTGTCGGTGGCGATCACCGAAGTCAGAGGGCTGTCACGCCCTCACTGACTTTGGTTTCCAGATCTGTGCCGGCGGTCGCGGTCGGCCTGTCAGGCCTGACAGCAGCATAATGCTGTCAGGTCTACGACGGGAGCGCGACCTTATGGCAAGGGCCCGCCTCGGGATCCGTGCAGGTCCTGAGGGCCAGCAGGGCCCTCGAAGACCGTGCCATGGATTGCTACGGGTTGCTGCGGGCCGTCTGTCGATCGATTGCTCTGATACCAACTTAGATGAGCAAGCAACAATCAATTAAATGGTAATTAATTTATACAAAGTTTAGGCTAGGAATAGCCTAAGGCGTTACCATGAAGATAGGTAACAACTAACACTAATCTACTAACAATAATATACTACACTAACAATAGTTGTTAGCGAAACTACTAACTTAGGATAGAAACTAACCTAGGGTAGGAAATACTAACCAAATGAGGTAATAATAGATTTACCATAGTGGTAACTCTAACAGAGATTTCCTTATTCCTTTTTCTTTCTATCTTCAATTCCAGAGCTGCAATTAGTTCCTCTTTCAAATTTATTTATGCATCAATTTCTTCTTCATCACATTCCTGTTCTTTTTCTATTTCTTCTTCGAGTGTCATGAAAAGACCTCCACCTGTTTCTTTTTTAGAATCATCCTCTAGGACTTCATTAACTCTCAGCATATATGCCTCTATGTTCTCATCGTTATTCAAATTTAAAGCTTCGAACTAAGCTTGATGTGTTTGTAACTTGGCCTCCTTGATCTCATCATCTCCTTCATGAATACTCCTCAGTTTGTCCCATATTTATTTTTCCATTTTACAACTCATGATCTTTACCAGTTCACTGTCTACTAATCCGCACCTGATAGCATTCTTTGCTTTTGAGTCATTTTCAAACAGATTCTTATTGGCAGCATCGGTTGGAGGAGTTATGGGTATTGTGTATCCACTAACTACTAAATCCCAAATGTCATATCCCAAAGCACAAAGATATGCCTGCATCCTGATTCTCTAGATCGCGTACTTAGTTTCGTTAAACAAAGGTGCTTTGTTTGATGAGAAGTCTTCAACCTTTTTTGGTTCAATTTTCTCTTCCACAGGAACTGAAACTGACTGAGATACCCTTTTGGAGGAGGATCTATTCTTCTTACCCATTGCGTACTAATCCAAGATCAACCCTGACTGATTTAGCCTGAGAAGGGAACTTGACTCTGATACCAATTGTTAGTCTTACAATGGCACTAAGAGGGGGGGTGAATTAGTGTATTTCTTTTGACTTAAATTCACAGCTCTTAAAATTGAAATAATGAAACCTTAAAACCAGATAAAGCAAGTATCATAAGAGAACATCACACAACACAAGATTTAATGAGGTTCACCAATTTGGCTACTCCTCAAGAATGACTGCTTGGACTACCATCCAAATCTAGCCTTTGCAAAGCACCAACTTTACAATTAATTTACCAACACCAACTGGAAGGAGCACCAACCCTTGATTTATCTGCACTAATAGAAAGGAGCACCAACCCTTGATTTATCTGCACCAATAGAAAGGAGCACCAACCCCTGATTTGCCAGCACCAACTAGAAGGAGCACCAACCCCTGATTTACCAGCACCAACTGGAAGGAGCATCAACCCCTGATGCCAAGCACCAACTTGGACTTCAATTTGAATCTACAAGTTTGACAGTAAGATACCTTTGCTTTTGCAAGACCCTGACTGGTATTCTTCATTTTTGCATTCTCTACGCACTCTGCTCTCTCTACGCAATCACTTCGCACACTATGCTTCATTACAGTCAAACTTCACGATCGTCTTCGCCCTTTGCACTCTTTGCGCCTTCTGCTTTCTCAGCGCAATCACAGCCACACTTGGTTGAATTTCAACCTTTTTGCTCTCTGTGCACTTTGCTCTATCTACACACTCACAAACACACTTAGGACAATTCGACACGACTCTTTGCTCACTTTGTGCACTTCACCATCATCTCGCCGCTTTTGCGCTTTCTGTGCTCTTATGGCCACATTTCACACTTCGACACACATTCGACGACTTGTTCAACCACACCACAATTCTCTAAATATCCCTCCTTTTATAACAATATTTTCATGATGAAAATCGTAATCTTAGTCGGCTTGCATAACATCTATAAACCCTAATCTTGGTTGTCATCGGTCTTAGTCAGCTTCAACTTATGAAGATATTCGGTAATTCCATCACTCGAACATTTCATTCGGTAACAGTCCCTGTAGCCGCCGCACTGACTTTTGTTCACTCTTCATATTTTAGCTGCATGAATTCACTCTATATCTGCCCCTGTAAATGCTGTAGAGATGTCGGTCCATTGTCATACTTCTCATTTTAATTGGGTTCTTCTTCTTGTCTTGCGCGCATACGACCTATCATGAAATCATGACATTTCTACCTCTGTAGCTTCTTTTGTTGCTGTTGTCGCGAAACTACAACATGTTGCGATATCGCGACACTTTTTTCTCTCTCCTCTTTCTCTTCGTCTTGGCCCGCAAAAATGCAACATGTCGCGATATCACGACACTTTTTCTCCTTGCTCTTTTTCTTTGCTTAGGCCCGTGAAAATACAACATGTCGCGATATCACGACACTTTTTCTCCTTGCTCTTTTTCTTTGCTTAGGCCCATGAAAATACAACATGTCGCGATATCATGACACTTTTTCTCCTTGCTCTTTTTCTTTGCTTAGGCCCACGAAAATACAACATGTCACGATATCGTGACACTTTCGCCTTCGTACGCTTTCTCTATTATTTTGTCACGATATCACGACATTTCTGCCTCAGTATACTTTGTCTTTGCTTTTGTCATGATATCACGACACTTCTGCCTCTATAGTCTTCAACTTAGCTTTTGTCATGAAATCATGACACTTCTGCTTTCGTACTTAGCTTCTTTGCTTTTGTCGCGAAATCATGACACTTATGCCTTTAAAGTCTTCTTTTCTGCTTTTGTCATGAAATCATGACACTTCTGCTTCCGAAGTCTTGTTTTCTGCTTTTGTCGCGAAATCGTGACAGTTATGCTTCCGTAGGCTTCCTCTCTTTCTTCTATCGTGAAAATGCGACATGTCACAAAATCGTGACACTTTTCAAACTTACTTTCTCTCTCCTATTTTAGTCACGAAAATGCGACATGTCACGAAATCATGACACTTTTCCAACTTACTTTCTCTCTCCTATTTTAGTCACAAAAATGCGACATGTCACGAAATCGTGACACTTTTCCAACTTACTTTCTCTCTCCTATTTTAGTCACGAAATTGTGACACTTTTCTTACTTGTTCTCTTTCTTCGAACTTGTCGCAAAATCGTGACACTTTTTCTTGCTTTCTCTTTCTCTTCCAACATGTCGTGAAATCGTGACAGTTTTTCCTGCTTTTTCTCTCTTCCAACATGTAGCAAAATCATGGCAGTTTTTCCACTTGCCTTTTTCTCTTCCAACATGTCACGAAATCGCGACGCTTTTCCCTGCTTTTTCTCTCTCTTCCAACATGTCACGAAATCGTGACAGTTTTTCTTGATTTTTCTCTCTCTTCCAACATGTCACGAAATCGTGACAGTTTTTCCTAATTTTTCTCTCTCTTCCAACATGTCGTGAAATCGTGATAGTTTTTCTTGCTTTTTCTCTCTTCCAACATGTCGCAAAATCGTGACAATTTTTCTTGCCTGCTGTATATGTCGCGATATCGCGACACTTTTATTGCTTGTCTTTTTCTTTGATCTTTTGCATATGGGCCACTTCGGTCTTCTTGGAAAATCACTGTACATACTTTGAATAACCTTTGAACTCCTATCTTATGCATCTGAATAGATTTTGAACTTCCTGTCCACTACATCAATAGATCTATCTGACTGTGTTGACAACAATGACAATATTGTTGCTGCACCTTGCTCAACATAACAATACTAAATATGAGGTCTTAATATTGGGCCTCCAAACAACAATCACCATGAATATTAAAATATTAAACATCTTTGGTGACTCCCTTGTCATTATCAATTAGGTTAAGGGACTTTTTAAATGTAGGTGTCATATCCTAAAAGCTTATAAGGATCTTGCTAACACTTATCTAACCCAGCTATAGTGGTACAACATCGAGGCAATCCCTCGTATGTCAAATATATTTTTAGACATCGACATATTTGGGATATATAATCCCTCATAATTTGGATACTGATTTTACTACCATTCATGTAAAGACGCTCTCGTAAGCCACGATGTAGCATGAGGCTTTTGATAACAAAGAATCGATCAACATGATTCATATAGAACCAAACCATGATTAGTTCTATAAAGTCAGATACTTTCTCAAGAAGGCACCTTGGAGGTCTTTGATCTTGTAGGGTCCTACGGGGAATGGTACCACCATTCACCACAAGGTTGTATCCTAGTCTACATTCGTGCATAGCGAACCACAAGGGGAAAAAGTCATCTTATCAGTTGAGGTAGAAGCTTACCAGTATTGGATGTCACAATTACATGACTTCCTTAAGCTTGGTTTAATCCCTCAGGGATTGTCGCATGCTATGAAATGCACATTCAAACATAAATAAAAAAATATATCTTGCTAGGGGACATCTTGTACCGTCGAAGCTATGATGGAGTTCTCCTTAATTGTCTTGAGCCCCAAGAATCAACTTGGACAATATCACAAGCTCATGATGGTACATGCAGTGGCTATTTTAGAAGCATGGCCATCATCAAGAACATCCTTCAAATGGGTTATTATTGGCCCACTATGGAGAAGGATTGCATCGCGTATGTCAAGAAATGTGTTAAATGTCAGCATCATGCTAATTTTATGCACTTGCCATCGTAGGTCTTGTAGTCCATCCAAGTGACTTGGCCATTTACTCAGTGGGGTTTAGATATAATACGTAAGATATATCCCCTGTCATTGGGCTAGCATAAATTTATTGTAATGGCTACTGAGTATTTTACAAAATAGGTGGAAGCAATCCCTTTAACAATGACAACATGAGCATGTATTATGGAGTTCATACTTCACAATATCATTAGTCATTTTGGGATACCATCCAAAATAATTTTGGATAATGGAACATCATTCAAGAATAAAACTGTGAGGGCTTTGATGTCCAAGTACAATATACAACACAATTTTTTGACTCCATACTATCCATCAACAAATGGATAAGCTGAGGCTTCAAACAAGACCGTGGTAGCCATATTGAAAAATATGGTATAAAAAAACCATAAATATTGGCACATCTAGCTACCCCTTGCATTATGGGCTTACATGACTAGTATATAGACACCCACTAGGGAAACCCCATTTTCACTAGTGTATTGTATTGAGGCCATTATGCCCTGAGTGTTGGAAATACTAACCATGTGCATCGCATTGAAAGAGTTCATCAATGACGACACTGCGTGGCAAGCTTACCTTGATCAATTGACGCTTCTTTATGAACATCGCATGAACGCCATTGAGCATCTCCATGTTTATCAAGAATGCCTAAAATGAGCTTATAACAATAATTTCCATCTAAGAGACTTTAAATTTTGTGATCTTGTACTGAAGGAGAACCAACATAAGTCAAACCTGCCACCACACTTGTGAGATAATTGCGGCTAACTGGTTAGGTCCATATATCATCTCCAAGAAGATTGGACCTAGAACATATCACCTAATATCACTTAAAGGTGTTTAAGAGATTGAACATCTCAATATCCTTCTGTAGACACTAAAATGTGGTTAATCCGATTAAGCACCCACAAACAATGATCAAATTGACATCATATGGCCCCTTGGGCAGCCCTCAGGAGGCTCACAATGGTTCTAGCCACTCGAAAAGGTTTTTGGAGGCTACCGGCCCAATTTTGGGAGGTTTTGGCCCAAAATTCACCACCGTCCCACCCTGGGATGGTGGTAGATTCCCACCATCCCACCCTGGGATGGTGGTGAGCCATCGTCCCAGGGTGGGACGGTGAGCAAGTTTGACCCAAAAAAAGTCAAATCTGGGACATTTGGCACCCAGAAACTGCCATTTAGCACGCCATATGGAGCATGCGGGTCAGAGGGCACTGAATCCTTATGACACACTTCTTAATGGAGGCCCAAATTGGAGATTCTCTTCCACACCCATTGCATGCCTCCCTTTTGACAAGTGGCACCTCCTGCCATGCATGCCCTTGCATGCCTTTTTGCACATGAGCCCCTTTGGGCTATAAAATGGATTCAATATCCACAAAAAAAACATATATAGGAGTTCTAGGATATGCAATGGAGTTCTATCGATATTTCCCCTCACCTTATTGCACCTTTTTGCCCTCGAAATCTCTCTTTTGCCAAGGAGGTTACCGGGTGACTTCAAGAAGGTAATCCGAGCATAACTTTTCCATCCGGGTGAATTTCTTCACAAAATTTGATGAAAACACACCTTATATTGTTTAGGAACATCTTATAGTGATTTTTGTAGCAAAAAGTGGCCATAATTGGTGGGTATCCCCTCCTAGGGTGCCCCCAAATAGTTGCAGTCACCACCGTCCCCCTTGGGATGAGGGTAAATTATTACACAATTTCACTACTATTTTTAATTATTATTTTTATATATTATCCCATGATGCTACAGTTAAAATTTCAGGTGATTTGGAGTTAAATTGACAAAGTTATAGCATTTTTAAGTTTTTGCAGGCTCGTAGGGCCCATCCGGGCACCCCAATTTGATGCAGGTGGATCTGGGCCCCAATTTGAAAATATAATCATATGGGTTGTCTTTAAATGTCAATTTATGCATACTTTCCAAATTTCATGAGTTTTGGATATGTTTAGGTTCGGGATTTGCTTGTCTTCTTCTTCGTAGGTTGTAGGCGGGCGACGCAAAATCGAGGGGTCTACAGATGCAATTTCTGATATTTTTTTGGTGATATCCCCTAAAAACATCCTCTTTAACATCTCTGCAAATTTTCAAGTCATTTGGACATGTTTTGATATATTTTTAATATATGCGCTATTTTGCCCCTGTGGGGATTGCATGTTTTCCACCATACACCCTTGCTATTTGACCCCTTTGGCTTCCTTGTGTGCAGGTGCAGGTTATTAGAAGGCATTGGGAAGGAATATCAGACATCATATATTGAATATACAAGCAGTGGCATTGGCCCGCCCACCTCGATTGTGGGTATGAGGAAAAGCACTGGATGTGCACCTTGATTCCTTGGAGGAATTGATCCTTGGGCACCCCAAAAATTGTAACAATTGTATCACATTTTGAGCCCTCAAGGGGACTTCTGTGTAACCTTGGATCTGATCCACCCAATTAATAAAGAAGACACTCGTTTCATTTCATTCTTTATTGCTTGGTATTGCTTCATTTTCATATGCATGCTTCCGTTTGATGCTCATGTGCAAGATGGGATAGATACACATATTTTTTCTCTTCATTAGGTGCACCTATTTTCCCTAATTCAGTGGTGATCATGGTGGGACCCTTGTCCCTTATGATTTGGGTGAAAATCTGACCTCAATTTTGCAATTTTTGCCCTTTTTGTGTTGCAGGTGCTCCCCTCCCCACCCTGGAACGGTGGCAGAGCCTTTATCCGGCACACCCTGGGATGGTGGCTTCACCATCCCACCCTAGGATGGTGGTGAGGCTTCTAATCATCCCACCCTAGAGCGGTGGTGAAACAGAGAGATTTCTGCCCAAAAATTCAGAATTTGGAGAGCTCAAAATGGACAAAGTAAGTGCCTAAACCCTCTATTTTTCTGCTACATTTTTAGAGACTATCAAAAATCAGTTTTCTTGCTTCATTTGCTTGCATAGAAAGGTTAAAAGTTACATTTTTTCTTTTCTTATAACATCACATAGCAAAAGGAAGAAGAAAAAATCAAAAGAAATTTGAAGTAGCAATGCATCTTTGTGGCTTGATTGCTTGTGGCTTACCCAATGGGTAGGTTAGCATTTAGGGCTTGCATCTATAAGTGACATTTGTAGGTTCCTTTTATCCTAGATTTTTGAAATTAAAACACACCTATTGCATGCATTTAGTGAATGATCATTGAATGCTTCTTTGCTTACTTTCTTTGGGCTTAAAAGGAACCACACACACTTGCACGTTCCACTATAACATTGGTAAGGTTGGATTTCATCACCAACCCCCAATTCAGACTGGTGACGTTGGATTTCACCTCCTTCCACCAGCTTGCCCATATATTCCTTAGATAGAATAGGGCACTCTCTCAAGATGGAATAGGTCACTAATGTTCAAACTGCCTCCCACTATTGGAAACATTATTTCAGAGTGGAAGAGCTAGGCGAACCCCCCACTGGGATTTAAGCGGTGTACCCTAGACTCTTTTGAGAAATCATGTTTGGCACTAGTGTCCCTAGTCACCACTTTGGTTGAGTTCCCTCATTCTAATTCCACAACAAGAGCAAAGAACAACAACAAATCTAAACACACTGAAACCAGTTTAGGACACACATTTAATCAGTAAAAAGATAATCATATTGTATGCTTTGTGTGTTTCTTTGTTATTTGGGACAAAACCCTAACCCTAATTTTTCAAAAAATATAATTTTTTATTCTGCATCCAATGCTTCAAGAATCGTGCAAAATGGAGCTATAACGAAAAAGTTATTTTGGTTTTATTTTTACTCTATTTTCGACCCCGAAAATAGCGAAAAACTGCACTAAAATGGTCATATAGTGGGCTAGACAACTCCGAAAAGTGCCAAATTTGTTTTGTTGTCTTAGTTAGCCCCTAGGGCACCTCTCCTAGAAATTTTGAGTCCTAAATCTTCACGGTTCAAAATTTCCCAAAAATCCTAAAAGTGGGCATTTCCCCACGGGCCCCGGTGAGCCAAATATTTCAAAAATACAAATTTTTGACCCAAAAATCAAATTTTGGAGACCTAGCCCATTATGATCAGCTCGTCGCACTGATCATTTTGATATATAACACTTATAACATTTTTGGGAAAGTCAAAATTTTCTAAAAATGGCCGACGGACCCCCGTTTTACCAATTTGGTCCAAAGGCGGTTGAAAACAAGACCTCCAATTTAGTGAGAGATTCAAGCTCCATAGCCAGTGAATATCTCCAAATAATTCTAGAGGACATGCCCATACCTGAATGGCATCCTAGGTCCTATCATAACAACAAAATCATCCCTAGGGGGCAAACCTTCGAGATACCCCTACTAGGGAAGCACCCATAGGTCCTCTAGGAAAACTCCCTGATTGGGATACCTTGATAGAATTCTATATAGCAAATAATCTGCCCACTGAGGGGTCTAATAGATCAATATCATGGGTTCACACCCCAACTTACTCTATACATCAATCAGAATATGAACATGAGAGTACACCATGGCCTAGCCTGGATGAGCAAACCACCCCATTTGATCGAGCAAGTCGCCCTCATACTCCTCACAGAGAGCACTCAACATCCACACATCATGCTTCTATGCAGCCTGAATATATAGAGCTTACATCCAAAACTGAATATGAGGCTTTCCTAATAGATGAGGGAGAAGATCCCAACCATCTACCTACTCCTCGTGAAGAGTACTTGGTGCAACCATATGGTGGCTCTACATCATCGGACTATACAGAGCCAATTCATAAATTAGAGTCTCAAGGTAATGTGATCCTTAGGGAGCATGGAAAACAAGCATTAGACCCTACTAGGGGGAAAGACATGATAAACCCATCCATATTTCAAATATGAGGATACACAAACCCCATGCAACGGAGCAACCAGATCATACTCATCAAGAAATTAGGCCAAATATTAATAGGCAACAACATACGGATCAACTCCAGTTGGCTCAACAACAAGTACATCAACAATGGGTGGACTCACAATGAGCACACCTACAAGAGTTGTATCAATGAAAGATACAAGAACAACAAAAGATACAACAAGAGCAATTACATAATGTAGTACCTAAAGTTGTGCTTACACCTAGCACCTATAGGATGCAACAATGGGCAAGACACCCAATACAATCTCAAAATATTCCCCCTCGGCCATGCCAAACTCGCATTCAACATCAAAGGCCATTATCTAGTTATCATCAAAAGCCTCATACTCCTCAATAGTACCAAGATCAATACGAGGAGGAATCATATGAAGAGTCCCAATGGGAACATCAGGATCAAATAGATGCCTACCCTGAACCCAGTTATGATGAGGTACCTAATGATCATACTTATCATCCACCTCAACATCAAAAGTGACCTCCTTCATCTAATAAAGGGCGACAACAGGATGATCATATTATGTCGTCAGGGCCATACAAAGTGCTAGCTGATCGGTTGAAGGCATTAGAAAAGGCAGATCAAATTTTGGGTTATCAAAAACCCACACTAAAGCAGCTTAGTAATCAGCCTCGTACATCCATCAGTGTCATCACTGACATACCCATCGAATTTCTAGATGCCCAAGCTTGAAGATTTCAAAGATGATGAAGATGCAGAAGAGCACGTGACAAGCTTCATTCTTAAGTGCTCTCATCTTCAAGATTATGACCCTTTGATGTTGAGAATATTCATTACAACATTATCTGGAGATGCTTTAGAATGGTATAATCATCTACCACGTCATAGCATAAACACCTTTGAGCAATTGGCCGATGCATTTTTGGGATGTTTTGCCTCTAGCGCTAAGAAAAGGATAAACTTGACTGACTTGTCTAGCCTTCATCAACTTGATGATGAGCCAGTCATGGAGTATGGTAATAGATGGAGAAAGGTGATGTTAAAACTACCTTTCACCCTACCCACAATGGAACTCATCCGAATGTTTACTAGAAGTTGTTCAAAGCAGATTTCACTTCTTTTACAATTACAACGATATCAAACATTCGAGGAGGCCTTAGCACAAGCCCAAATCATTGAGGACATCAAGGTCCAGGAGGGTGATGTATGACTCCACAAAGGGGAACAGCCAAACAAGAACATTAAAGGTGGTAACACGCAGCAAAATGTAGCCCCAATCAATCAAGTGGTTCTAAGCATCCCTGAACCCTTAAACCAAGCTCCCCCACCGCAATTACCAGTGCAACCTAATTACTAGGCTCAGCCTCCGTTGGCCAAAAACCATCTACAACAAAAGCAAAGACAATATACTCATTTATCAGAGCCCTTAGCATCAATCTTCAATCGATTGTATGAGGCACGAGCAATCACGCTTCCCGAGATCCATCCATTGAAACCTAACAAACGTAGATCAAAGGCACACAGGAAAGATCTATACTGTGTTTACCATAGACAAAGAGGTCATGACATCCAGACATGTTATCCCTTTAGAGATTTAGTTCAGGATATGATCGAGAGGTGAGAGCTTTCGATGGGCAATCCTCTTGCTCCTAGCAACCAACCGATAGGAGACTTCCAAGACCTCTGGCCCATACACGAAGCAAACACAACATCTGCCAACCACTTTGAGCAACCCAAAGGTAGCATACCTTCCCCACCATCCACATCACAACCAATGAATCATAGTGAGAACTCTAATGATATCACACCTTTCTCACCTTCATTGAGTAGCACACACACTGGGGGTGCCTAAGGTATCATGCCTTCCCCCTCGCAAAACACTCAAAATTCAAAAACAATTTAAAACACCAAAAATCCAAACAAATCATAAAATGTCAAAATCCATAAACATTCAAAATAATCAAAATTTCAAAAATATTGCAAAACATTAAAACACAAAAATATTTGGCATGTACCCTTGCATACTTTAATTGCTTTGCATTAGGTATTTTTCAGCCATTATACTTGCATTAGGATAGGTCCTGTTTAACATCGCATCAATCACAGTAAATGTTGGGGGTATATAAGGTATTGCACCTTCCTCCTAAGAACACAAAGTAAGCAAAGTTACAAAAGGCTCCAAGGGTGTCTACAATCCGCTTGGTCAACCTAAAAATGCTCCTAGACTATCTACGATCATCTAGGTCAACCCTAAAAGCCCCAAAGGCATCCATAAGCCCTTTGGTCACAACCAAATACCCCTAGGTAGTCATAGACACTTTCTAAGTGTCATTGACCATCTAGGTCACCCAAAAGGCTCCTAGCAGGTTTTCACCATCTAGGTCAAGTAAAAATGCTCCTAGACTATCTACGATCATCTAGGTCAACCCTAAAAGCCCCAAAGGCATCCATAAGCCCTTTGGTCACAACCAAATACCCCTAGGCAATCATAGACACTTTTTAAGTGTCATTGACCATCTAGGTCACCCAAAAGGCTCCTAGCAGGTTTTCACCATCTAGGTCAAGTAAAAATGCTCCTAGACTATCTACGATCATCTAGGTCAACCCAAAAAGCCCCAAAGGCATCCATAAGCCCTTTGGTCACAACCTAAAATACCCCTAGGTAATCTAGACACTTTTAAGTGTCGCTGCTCATCTAGGTCACCCAAAATGCTCCTAGAGGTCCTTTCACCATCTAGGTCAAGTAACCAAATGCTCCTAGACCTATCTACGATCATCTAGGTCAACCCAAAATGCCCCAATGGCCCCAATAAGCCCGTTGGTCAACAATATATATATATATAAATCAAAAACATCATCAAAACATCAAAATACAAAAACATTGCATCGCATTGCACTTTCATACATATATACCAATCCAAATTTCACAAAGAAGGGCATTATCAAAATTTCAAAAATTCAAAAAAAAATATTGCATCACATCACATTGCATCCCATTGCATTTTATCATCGCTTGCATTTAGGCATATCCATCATTTACACTTTGCATTTTAGAGTGGCTCATACATGTCTAGCACTAAGATGGTACACTAAGTACAATTCACAATCAATGTTGTCAAGGTCATCATTCACCTCATTCCATAGTTACTTATCATTTCCATCTACATTTCATACATTCCCATAGTCGTGTCCATTCCCTTCACCTAGTCATTTGTTTTTAGAATGTCATTAGGGTTTTCGATCACTTAGCCATATCTAGTTTCTTCTCAGATTTTGTAGAAGGCTAGTGAGATTTTTAGGAGGTAGAGTCTTGCTTAGATTGTGCCTCGTATACATCAAATCCCAACACATTTTCACACTAATAAATCCAAGTTTCATGAAAGGAAATATGAAACCCACAAAGTGGTCTAGGGTACCTTGAGCGAAAAGTTTATCCTGCTCATCCCCCTATGCGAATGGTTCAAGGATGCTGAGAATTGGCAAAAGGACAAGCTCTTCCCTACCCAATTCCCAAAAATAAATAGTGGTTTTCACCACTATCAAAAATTCCCAAACACCCTTGATCCCTAAAGTCGTAAGGATTCATACTACACGTCCCTGAGAAGGATGGGTAGTCATCCCCAAGGCCTAAAAGATCAATACCATTCCAAAGCAAAATTCCCAAACACCCTTGATCCCTAAAGTCATAAGGATTCATACTACACATCCCTGAGAAGGATGGGTAGTCATCCCCAAGGCCTAAAAGATCAATACCATTCACAAGAAAAAAATCCCACAAGCTCAACTTTGAAATCAAAATTCAAAATCAAAATCCTCAAAAAGCAACAATAAAAAATAACAGTGGTTATCACCACTCCCCAAATCCCTTGCTCAAAGAAAATCAAATACAAAATAAACAGTGATTATCATCACTACATATGAGCAAGTATCCCTATAAAATTGAATAAAAGAAAGACGCCTGAGCTTGAATCCCTGAAATTCTCAGCATTTGAAAAACCATTTAGGTGATCCTCATTACGGGTTTGGTGGATAGCCTATCCGGCAATGACGGTATCCTAAACGCATGATGATATGTCTACCACATTAGCTTTGCGTGTGTGTAGACCAATGTTTGCATGTGGACGAGCTAGCTTTTGGTCACCTATACTACCTAGTGGTCTAATCCAACTAAGTACAGAACTCTGGATTGTGGCATTCATAGAGTGATCCTCATTACAGGTTTGGTGGATAGCCTACTTGTCAATGGCGGTATCTTTATGCATCTCGCAGGAATGAACTCACTTGCACACACAGGGATATTGAGTATCTTGGTCATCCTAACAGATTCATACCTTGTCAAAAAGTCCTGCATGGTTAGTATACAACTTTTGATCAGTTGACTAGAGTGTTTGAGTCTCATGAAAACCTCATAGGCCTTCTAGAACATTCATTTTATTCATTCCATTTTATCACATGTATGTCAGTTTCCATTTGCACAAATCCATTACATAGTCTCATGACAATATTCCACATGAATTGATGAATTCTATACGAGTCTATGGTGCTAACATAGTATGTCATATAGTGTTCATATTCCATCAATACACATCAATAGATCATCCATTTCATTATGCATACACACATTGCATATCATCAAATAACATCATAGTACAACACATGCATCCATCAATGCATCCATAGATCATAACACATAATGCATCTAACGCTCCAAATTATCATAATTGCAAATCAAGCAAACATTTTTGTAACATCAACTAGGGCATTATTGGTATCATACCTCCCCTAATCAGCAATCAAACAGTTAAGCAATCAACCTCAAAAATCCCCAAAGGTATCCATAAACCCTTTGGTCACCCAAAAGCTCCAAAGGTATCCATAAACCCTTTGGTCACCCCAAATGCCCCAATGGCATCCACTAAGTCCATTGGTCATAATAACAACATGTTTAATCCAAATCAACAATGGATAACTTAATCAAGTTAATCATGTTCATCTTGTGAATCATTGCCAAAGACAGTCATGCACCCCCTTTGCTTGGGGCAAATAAGCAAAAGATCAAAAGCAAATTCAAGCAAACTAGTAAGCTTATCTCCTATTGCCATCAAGGCTAGGATTTGATTTAAGCTTATCTCCTATTGCCATCAAGGCTAGGATTTGATTTAAGCTTATCTCCTATTGCCATCAAGGCTAGGATTTGATTTAAGCTTATCTCCTATTGCCATCAAGGCTAGGATTTGATTTAAGCTTATCTCCTAATTGCCATCAAGGCTAGGCTAAAGCGTAGACTTGAGCTCATCTTCCAACTGCCACCAAGGCTAGGATTAGACTTAAGCTTGTTTGCCAATATGCCAAAGAACACCAAAATCAAGTTCCTTAACTTGTCGAAGGCATTAATTCCAAGAGGCATACCCTTTCCATGGTTGGGGCATCCAATGTTGACGAGGTATTCTTCTATGAAATCTCATCAAAACTCAAAAATTCAAAAACAATTAAAACACAACAAAAACAACACAAAAAGCTAAAGAAAGGGTCCAAAACCCACCAAAATTAAGTCAAATATGGGTCAAGCGACTCGTCGCTTTTCTCACTAGGTCATTCCCTCATCGACTCATCGCTTGAGGGGGTAGTCATGCTTAACAAATTCATAATAAAAAATCAACAATTAAACACTCAATCATGCAAGTTGCGTTCATCCAATGAATCTTTGATAAAGACAATCATGCCCCTGCTTGGGACAGAAAACAAGCACAATATCTCAATTAAGCACATAACAATGCAAATGAAATCACCTGTTGGTAACCTCAAAAGTTACCAAAATACTTGGTTTTCTCTAATTCCTAGGGTTATAAGTCCCCTGAGCATACCTGGAAGCTGAAGAGAAACCAAGACCAATGTCTTTAATGAGTCAAAAACAAGGATTCAAGAACACACGCCCTTTCCATGATTGGGGCATCTAAAGTTGGTTAGGTTATCGAGTAACCTTAATCATTCAACATTTTGGTCATCTATTTTTGCTCAATATTATGCTGCACACAATGCATCTCAAAAAGGGGCATCTGTAGACACTAAAATATGGTTAATCTGATTAAGCATCCACAAACAATGATCAAATTGACATCATATGGCCCCTTGGGCAGCCCTTAGGAGGCTCACAATGGTTCTAGCCACTCCGAAAAGGTTTTTGGAGGCTACCGGCCCAATTTTGGGAGGTTTTGGCCCAAAATTCACCACCGTCCCACCCTGGGATGGTGGTAGATTCCCACCATCCCACCCTGGGATGGTGGTGAGCCATCGTCCCAGGGTGGGACGGTGAGCAAGTTTGACCCAAAAAAAGTCAAATCTGGGACATTTGGCACCCAAAAACTGCCATTTAGCATGCCATATGGAGCATGCGGGTCAGAGGGCACTGAATCCTTATGACACACTTCTTAATGGAGGCCCAAATTGGAGATTCTCTTCCACACCCATTGCATGCCTCCCGTTTGACAAGTGGCACCTCCTGCCATGCATGCCCTTGCATGCCTTTTTGCACATGAGCCCCTTTGGGCTATAAAATGGATTCAATATCCACACAAAAACACATAGATAGGAGTTCTAGGATATGCAATGGAGTTCTTCCGATATTTCCCCTCACCTTATTGCACCTTTTTGCCCTCAGAATCTCTCTTTTGCCAAGGAGGTTACCGGGTGACTTCAAGAAGGTAATCCGAGCATAACTTTTCCATCCGGGTGAATTTCTTCACCAAATTCGATGACAACACACCTTATATTGTTTAGGAACATCTTCTAGTGATTTTGGTAGCAAAAAGTGGCCGGAATTGGTGGGTATCCCCTCCCAGGGTGCCCCCCAAATAGTTGCAGTCACCACCGTCCCCCCTGGGATGAGGGTAAATTATTACACAATTTCACTACTTTTTTTAATTATTATTTTTCTATATTATCCCATGATGCTACAGTTCAAATTTCAGGTGATTTGGAGTTAAATTGACAAAGTTATAGCATTTTTAAGTTTTTGCAGGCTCGTAGGGCCCATCCGGGCACCCCAATTTGATGCAGGTGGATCTGGGCCCCAATTTGAAAATATAATCATATGGGTTGTCTTGAAATGTCAATTTATGCATACTGTCCAAATTTCATGAGTTTTGGATATGTTTAGGTTCGGGATTTGCTTGTCTTCTTCTTCGTAGGTTGTAGGAGGGCGACGCCAAATCGAGGGGTCTACAGATGCAATTTCTGATATATTTTTGGTGATATACCCTCAAAACATCCTCTTTAACATCTCTGCAAATTTTCAAGTCATTTGGACATGTTTTGATATATTTTTAATATATGCGCTATTTTGCCCCTATGGGGATTGCATGTTTTCACCATACACCCTTGCTATTTGACCCCTTTGGCTTCCTTGTGTGCAGGTGCAGGTTCTTAGAAGGCATTGGGAAGGAATATCAGACATCAGAGATTGAAGATACAAGCAGCGGTGGCATTGGCCCGCCCACCTCGATTGTGGGTATGAGGAAAAGCACTGGATGTGCACCCTGATTCCTTGGAGGAATTGATCCTTGGGCACCCAAAAAATTGTAACAATTGTATCACATTTTGAGCCCTCAAGGGGACTTCTGTGTAACCTTGGATCTGATCCACCCAATTAATAAATAAGACACTCATTTCATTTCATTCTTTATTGCTTGGTATTGCTTCATTTTCATATGCATGCTTCCGTTTGATGCTCATGTGCAAGATGGGATAGATACACATATTGTTTCTCTTCATTAGGTGCACCAATTTTCCCTACTTCACCTTCATATTATGGCATTCCACACATAAATTCAAAAAATCAAAACATGGAAAAAGTAAAAATCCATAAAAATAAAAAAACAATAAAATTTAAAATATTGTAAAACATCAAAATTCAAAGTATTTGCATCATGCATTTAATTTTACACTTGAATTCATTAAATTTCATAGCATTAGGCATTTCCATCCATCACACTTTCATTATGATAGGTTGTGTTTGCAATCTTACAAACAACACCACGTTTGTATCTCAATCATGCATCTATGCATCATCATCATCCATCACCCTTGTGAGTAATTATATTTCTCAACACAACCCCTCCTATTGCTATGAGGAATATACTAGGGTTTTCTGGTCATTTAGCCATACCTAGTGGTCTGTTCAGATTTTGTAAAAATATTGCTTTTCTTTTGAGGAATGAGGTCTAGTTTTAATAGCACCTAGCATATATCAAAATCCCATCACTAATCAAACACATTAACAATCCTAATTAGGATAAGGAAATATGAAAACTAGAAAGTGGTCCTAGTCACATTAAGTGAAAGGTTTTGTTACTTGCTTATTTTGTGATGTGCATGGTCTAGAGTGTGAATCATTGGCAAAAGGACAAGTTCCCCCCTACCCAAGAAATCCCTTGCTTACAAAAAAGAGCAAAATCCCATAATCAAATCAAATACCTTTCTCAAAATAAGAAATAAAATAAAATACAAAATAAACAGTGATTTTTATCACTATACATGAACAAGTATCCCAATAAATAAAAAGAAAATAAGGGGGTGAAGAGCTTGAATCCCTGGAATGGTCAATACTTGAAAACCATAGAGTGATCCCCAATATAACAATGGGCTGAATGAATCCCACATAACATTGGGGTAGGTCTAAGAAATTTATAAATGAGCTAGCTTTAGGTGCCATGTATTGCCTAGTGGTCTAGTTTAACTACGTCTAAACCTAGGATCAAGTGAGCATGTGGTGATCCTCATTACAACAATGGGTTGAATGAATCCCACTTGGAAACGAGGTAGTCTTATGTCTCATCTAATATATTCATTTGCACACATAGGGATAATAAATATTTTGGTCTTTCATAGCAAAAAAATTATCTTTCAGGAGTCTAGCATAGTCATTATACAACTTTTGATAAGTCAACTAGGGTGTTTGAGTCTCATGGAAAACCTCAAAAATTCCCAAATAGCAACAAACCACATCAATAATTCAATCATAAATTTTATTTATGATATTTTTTTTAATAAAGGGTGCTCATAACATAGAATAGATACCAGATGAATATCAACAATGATATTAAGACATCCACTAACTATTTTTTGCATATATTTTAGCTTATAAAAGTTTATGAAGAGAAAATAATATATCATCATATTATTTCATACATGGATGTCTAATTGGTTAATTCTTATGACAATATTTATCAATTACATTCATGACTATTATACATTATGTGGTATCATCCATTATATTGTTAACTCATATTGCATTCATTCCTTATATTTTAATTGATTAAGGCATACATGTTCATTTACATCACATCATGTAAATAATGCATTACATACATTTGCAGTCATCATATCATAACATCATAAATTAAATGTATACAAGTAAATAAAATTAAATATGCATTTAACATCTAACATTGCATCCATATGCATACATAATTAGTCCATCTACACATTTAGATCATAGTATCTAGTCATGCACCCATCATCTAGCTATGCATGTCATCAAAACATCACATCATATAGCATCAAATCAACATAACATCTAAGCATTGCATCCATGTGCATCTCATAAACATAAAATAATAAAAATGTACACATGTAATGAGTTATAATAAAGTCATATCATATATATGTGTGTCAAAAAGTACATAAATATTTCAAGAATACCCGTAGGCTACAATTTTGTAGGTCCTTGACCTTACACTAAAAAATGGTATAAATAGCTGAAAACTTGTACTACATAAGGCCTGCACCCCCTTCTTGTGATTCCCCTCCATAATCTCCACCCTCTCAATGAGTCTCCCTAGAGATGGTACCTATGGACCTCTTAGATCTTCTAGCCCTATGACTAGGTCATGTTGATGACTACCCTGTATCCCATGTCCTAGTCCTCTGAGACTTTGTAGATGTGAATCTCTATGACACTATGCCACCGTGTAGTCTGAACTTACCCTCCAAGAGAGTGATGTAATCTACATATGATGCATGCTTCCTAGTACCATCCTATACAAGGGCATGCAGTATTTGGATCTCTACAACCATATCCAACCCTATTGGTCCCTGTGCAGCTAGAGTGGCAGGAGCAACCTAAGAAGTCAAGGGATCTCCCCTTGCTGGTCAGAGCAAGTCTCACTTTGTAGTCACAACATCCAGCTAAGACCAGAGAATATCATGTTGCCCAGTGATCTTCTCTATCTCTGTGTCTACACTAGAAATTTGGGCCTGGAGAGCTATCCTCTCCTCCTCATATCCCTGCCACTGAGCTTGTCCCTCTACGAGCTAAGCCTAGACTACTCTCATCTATGCCTATAATGTAGAAAGGGAGGTATCCCTCCCAAAAATCTACATCTGGATAGTCTGTAGTTGGGACTATAAGCTAGCTACCTGGGCTTGGAGATATGACACCTCATCACCAATATCCTCCTCAGCCTCCTCCTCCTCCTTCTCATCCTAGGGCTCCTCCTCTATAGTTGCCACCTAACCCCATCTACCCTTAGTCCTCTATCAAATGTGTCACCCCTTAGGATCTACACCTGTTGCCTCTACGGCTGCTCCATACCCTGATCTACTTAAAGGACCACCACCCTACCATAACTTGGTAGTCCATCAAGTGTCATACTCTAATGTGGTCCTTGCATATGCCAACCCTGAATCCTGGTAGATGTCATGATTGTCTCCCAATAGAGTCACTCAAGGCTAGACTAGATACATCTCCACCTTAAGGCAGTGGTAGACAACTAGCTTATCAAAAATATCTTGGTATATCCCAAAATTCTTGGTGACGCATGAGAAGTGGAAAAACTCACGCATGTCGGGCTTGCACCCGAGGATCCATCGATCACATCACATATGCTTGAAGTAGTGGTCTACCTCAAACCATGCTAGGCAATCCATGTAGGGGTACCATAGAACCTACTTTAGCCTCAATCTTGTGACATGATCCATATAGTATTGTATATCCCCTACATAAGACCTTATTCTAAAGTCCTCTAGCTCCCTAGGCCAACAAGCAAAATAACACTAGAACTCCTCAGTAATGTTGTCAATCTATAATGGTAGTCCCCTAGGGAGATCAATGGTGATGTGCTCCCACGCCCATATTTTGAGTAGCAGACTACAACTAACTCCCACAAGACCCTACTGTGTGATGCAATACAACTTATCATAGAGCTGTGCGAGGAGAGCACTTCCTGATGATAGAATCAACAGCTCCCGTGTAGTGCTCGCTAGAAGGTACTACATCCTAGCAAAGATGTTCCAAGGGAACCTCACACTAGATGTATTTGGAAGCAGTATATGTATAGTGAGGTACATCAACATGGCATACCATCGTGAGAAGACCTGCACCCTATACTAGCACTCAATAGGCATGCCCCCATGCTCAATGTCATCCAACACCTCATTGCTCTGGGTGCCAAAACTTTATTGGAATACTGTAGCCTTTGTCATAGTAGGCAAATATTTGATGGCCTTGCCATAAATGGGGAAGTATAATATGTGGTATACATCCTCCAGGGTGACTATGATATCTCCAGTCGATAGGTGAAAGGTGTTGGTCTGCACATCCCAATGGTAGGCCAAAGCAGTAATGTAGGCCTGATCGGCCCTAATGGAAGGAAGATAGAGTACATAGTTGAGTTCTATGGATGAGAACCAATCCTAGTCAACATCGTCCATCTTGCATAGAAGCTCATAGAAGAGCTCGAACTCCCACACTCTAGCAGTCAGCTAAAGGGAGATAATAATAAAAATTACTTAAAATTACAAAAACATAAAAAATGCACTTAAAAATGCAAACAAATTCAAAAACCTTCACAAAGGTTAAAAAAATCACAAATGCATTCAAAATGTTCAAAAAAACCAAAGTTTTACTTGGAAAAAATAAAAAATTACAATTAATTCAATCAAAAATTCAAAAAAAACAAAAAATATATATATTTTTTCCAAAGTTTCTCAACCATGGCTGTCACCCACGGCTGGTGGCAACGGTCAAATTTATGACCATTGGGATTTTAAGTCAATCGTGGCTGATAGTCGCGGCCCCTAATTTACTAATTGGGAGCTATGGTTACCACTTACGACTATGGGAAAAACCTCTTTCGAGGTCATTTCCTACCCCAATAACCCCAAAAATTAAACCCCACCCTCTAACTAGCCTAGTCTAACCCTAGCTATGGTGTGGTTCATTGCCAATAGTTTAATTTGATTTATTTAGCCCATTAATTAATGTGGTTCATTTTTAAGTTGGTAATTCAAAAGTGAGGTTCAAAATTCTATCTTAGTAGCACCGGCTCTGCCACTGGTGGACACCTCTAGATGATTAGCCATCGGTAAGGATAGTTGTGTACAGTTTGGCAGCATTATGTGTCAAAGTTTCAGTTTCATCTCTCACAACTCTCTCTCTCAAGAGTTGGAAAATGAAATTGAAAACGACATATTTTTCTTTTATAGTTCCAATTTGGCCCTCAGTCATGGCTGGTAATCATGAGCGCATAATTAGGGTTTTCCAACCGCGGTTCAGAGCTATGACTAAGGAATTTTTCAAAAGTGGCTATGATTGACAATCGTAACTAGAAGCTAGCAATAAATACTCTCAAAATTCAATCGTGAGGAGATTCAAAATGTAAAATAAAAAATATTCAACCATCCAAAAATCTCAAAAATTTCAAAAATAACAAAAAAATTCACATAATTCAAAATTCAAATGCACCTCATATCTAGTTATTTACCCTATATACTTGGTGGTTGTAGCGACTTGTACTCCATGCAATCCTACAAGATGAGTAAATCACCATAAGGCCATTTGGGGTAAATTAGTCATCGTTGAATTGTAATGCTTCACTTCGATCCTAAAGAAGGCCATAGTGGCCAAACTACCCCATGAGAATGAGGCATTCATTTCATTTCTTCTATGGCATTTTTAGTAGATCATCAACCATAGTGATTCAACACAAGCCTAATTGGAATTGCTATCATACTTGATTCTCTAAGAAGTCAATTGCGAATGGACTGCCTCACGAGATAGAGATGTACAATTACTATTAAATATTAATGGTTGAAACCATGGTTGAGTTAGGCCTTGTCAAATAACAATAGTACAAAAATCTTCAGTCATCCAAATTATTCATTTGGGTCAAGCGACACGTTGCTTCATTAATTGTCCTACCTTCATCAACTCGTCGCTTGAGGTGGTAGTCATAATATTAATAAATAAAATTCAACAAGAGATCACTTGATATTGTCAAATTGTGTTCATCTTATGAATCATTGCCAAAAACTATAATAAGCATACCCTTTTCTAGGGCAAAAAAGCAAATATGACAGTTAAGCTAGTAGCCCTCCACCTATCGGAATGATTGTAGCTTGACTACCCGATCACCGTGGACACACAAAATATTTACAAATTAATACTTCCCTCAGTTGGAAGTAATGATTCTAAGATGCATATCTTTTTGTAGCATTGGGCATCTAATGTTAATCAGATCAATGATCATCATTCAACCTACAACATGACTTTAGGTGGTCTATTTTTGCTCAGCATTGTGTTCCCACAACACATCCCAAAAGGGACATATGTAGACACCTAAAATGTGTCATGTGTAGGGGACTACTCATATGGGTATCCTAACAACCATATGAATGATCTTGGATAATTCCAAGACAAAGCAGTGGTTTTAACCACTCAATTTAGGTAACTTTGGCCTACTCAGCCTTAGCCGTGGATGGCATCCATAGCTAAGATCTCAATCGTAGCTAACACCCATGGCTAATAGATCTAGCTATGCCTAAGAGCCATAGCTAGCTTTGTAACTATCACAGACTCCTGAGCCATGCCAAAATCAGTTACAATGGCCCTAGCAATGGATTTCAAGCAATTTTGAGCGATGAAGCTTCTAGATTCTTCCTCCCAACTGCTCCAACCTCTTGGTTCTTGATATTGGCTTCTCAAGGAATCTAGGATTAGGAATTGAGAATGCTATAAGACCCCCCTCCAAATTGGGGAAAAGTCTAGAGAAGTTTTCAATTTAATGCAACGAAGCCCTACTGAATTGGAGAGCCACCTACAACCCTTGAGGAGTGCCTACATGCTGCCAATTTGGATAATCATGACTGCATTTGAAGCTATGGAGGTTATAAGAGCTTGAAGAGATCATTCATCCCTAATTGAGCCACTTACACTGTAAATTCAAAGAATCTACATCATGAATTAGTTCCAAAACATAGAGGTGACCCTTGATCATCAATTACTTAGAGCAATTTGATATTCAAGCCTTGATTACAAGAGCGAGAGGATTTTATCCTCAACTACGGTTGTCAATCGTGGCTAATAGAGCTAGCTGTGCTTCAAACCCATGGTGAGGGTTTGACATTCAATTTCCCTCATTTTAGCCATATGATTTTCATTCTAAGCATGCAATTAGGTAGATATGACATAGATTAGCTTTCATTTATGCTTCTATATAGTTAATTTTGGGAATTAGAGGTAGCTTTATTTTCTCTTTTTTTGTCAATTTGCAATAGTTTCATTAGATTTGATTCATTTCAAGTTTTAATGGTATATTATGCATCATAATAGCTAGATTTACTGTTTTATGATCATTATTTATAATAATTCAGAGGTTTTGTAATCATATTTACAAGTTTCCATGCTTTCTTGCTATATTTGTCCTAATTTATGCAAATCCATATCAAGAGCCTCATCATGAGAGGCCTCCTTTACTTCTAACTGTGTTATGTTGTTTCTTAAATTTAGATTTATAGGATTTCGTCATATTCAAAGTATTCTTGGCAACATATGATCAAGTGAGAAGAATGCTTCCTTGAGCCTTAAGCAGTTCGTGTCTACGTTAAGAGCCTACGTATTGCACCATCCTCTTTGAGGGGCTCAAAATATTGTATCAATTGTATCAAAGAATTTGGTATCCCTAAGAGGGATGTATTATAAAGGATATTTGCAATGATAATATAAAAAAGTTATTCTTTCTTGTTAAATTCATTGTTATTCATCTTTTCATGCTTTAATGCTTGATATAATTGATGCAGTAGTCTAGGTGTATGCTTTTAGAGTGGTACAAATGCAACATCAGATGACTTAGACCCTATCGATTTTGGTTGCACAGAATAACAAATAGGTGTATGGGTTTTTAGGTGAAGGTGGAGAGATGTCAGGTAATCTAGTCGATGTTAAACTTAGGGTAGACATATTGGGCGATGACTCCTTGACTCGAACATGGTAGCCGATGGACTTATTGACAATTAGACAAGATAAAAAGGGTGTTGGCTAGGACAGCCGATGGGAATATTACTGGGCATGATGACTAAGACATTTAGACTTTATGAACCTTGGGATTTAATAATTTAGAAAATGGGAAGAAACACTTTGATGTATACGAAACACTTTAAACTTTTAGGAACTTGGATACATCGAGGCAGATTTATTTATGATATTTATCATCACTAGGTTTAGGGGAGAAATAAACTCAAGGAGATATTTGTGCTCATTAAGTTTTGAATTATATAACTTGAGGTGGTAAAATTTAACTTTATCAGGTGGCTCGAGCACATATTGGTGAACGAATGGATGATAATGGAAACTAACAAATAGAATTATGAAGTGTATTATTAGATGAATGAAGCGAAGGTTTTAATAAAATGGATGGTAAAAAGGGTGTAATAGGAACAAATTTGTGAAGGATAAATTTGAATTAATAATGCACAAGATGAACCGGAGCTACTTCTTCATGATCATGGAGACTCTTTTGTATGACTTTCATGAAACTTCTCTCTTTGAAATTTGATTATCATAACCTATAATCACCTAAGAACTTGATGGATTGAACTTTGTTTGAAAATTAAGGGTCCAATATAAGTTGGGATTTTTAAACCCAACATGATCTTTCAAGGAGGCTTTGTTCAAGTTCCTAAAGTCTACACACAATATGATATCCCCATTCTTCTTTCTAATCGGCACCAAGTTAGAAACCCATGCAGAGTGTTTGATGGGGTAGATTATCTTAGCATATAGTAGCTTTAACAATTCTTGCTTCATCAAGGCTTCTATTTTTGGATTGATAGGCCTCTACTTTTGTCGAAAGGGATTTAAACAAGGCTCGAGTTCAATGGTGTCTTGTATATTTTCTTTTCTATACAAATTGAGGTCATTGTATGTCTAGGCTATAATATCAGGGAAATATTTGCATAACTTTATGACTTGGTCTGCCTCTTCTTATGAACACTAAACTCCAACCTTGAGCATTTTTTTAGGTTCTACCTACATTTCCTTGTACTTTTTCTTATCAACCTATATCTTATGGTGTATTGGCTGATCACTACTATCGAAAAGGATTTCAAGAGTTATTAGGCCTTTTGGTATATGATTGTTCTTGATATGGATCAGTCCTTCATCTTTTAAGGCTCAATAACTTGAATAGTTCATCTCATAGATTAGAAAATCTAATACATGTTCATAATTCTTGAAGACTTTCTATAAGGTATCTTTATCTGGGACTGAGGGTCTATATATCAACCTCATTGTTTTTGACTTTTGTATGACATTGGCTATTGGAAAATAATTGGCTCCTATGGATGCTAGTCAGTCAGCATGTGTATTACACTCTCTGGGAATAGCTTTGATATTCAATGCTTCAAAAGCTTCAAATAGATCCCATACCTTATTTTGGTAAGCTTTAAGGTAATGTTGTTTGCTAATGTATTTTTTCGTGACTGAATTCACCATCAGTTTTGAATCTCCATGTATCTGCAACTGTTTGATCCCCAACTTTTTAGTCTTTCTCAAGGCCAAGCAAAGTGCTTCATATTTTACTATATTATTTATGCAACTCCAATTCAATCTATACGCGAAAACCTTCTCATATCCAATTGGTGAGATTAGTACTATACCTGCTCCAACCTCATTTTTACATCTAGCACCATCAAAGAATGGTTTTTAGATCTTATTTATAGGGACATATTGTTTTAGCAAAGCGGGGGTTGAATATTTTTAGGTTTTGCAATTCAATCATAGCATTAAAGTCCTTTAGAGAATTTATCTTTAGTTTGGAGTTCTTCTAGAACTTCCTCCATCAGATCTAACCCCTCAATTTCTTCAGTAATCATATTCACACTATTGGTAGGTTTATTGTCCTCTTCTATCTTCTCAATGTGAAAGGAAGAGAGTTTTTCATTGAAGATCATTCGGCCTTTATATGGTATCTCCATGTGTGAATAGTCAAGGGATAGATATCCTCCTATCTTGGCTATGAATTCTCTTGAAAGGCACAATCCAAAGTAAGGCTCTAGGTCTACCACAACTACTTCCTGTATAACTAGGATTTGGAGCATCCTATGTAATACTATAGGAATGTCTTTGATCACCCCTACAGTCTTAACTAGAGTGCCATCCAAATACAACACCCTAGGGCTGCATATGGTATATTACATATCCATAATATCACATACAACTTTGGGCATCATTGTGGTTGTTGCACCTTAATCTATCATGCAATTGTGTACTACCCACCCTTCCATTTGGAGGGACATATAGAAAGTAGGGGTCTATTTTTACCTATAACTGGTATCAAACTGGCTTGAGCTATATTAATATGAGGGTGATGCTTGTCTTTATTCTTGATTGATTTTAGATATTCCTACAAAATTTCAATTTGCCTTGGATGTAACATCATATCATACATGCTTGCCTTTGAGGGAGTCTTCTTTAATTCTTCCACTATGTTGAAAATAAGAGCATCATTCTGCTTATCCTTCTCTTTTACGGGTGGATCATACCTATTTCTATGCTTTTGAGTTATCTCTATTCTTTAATTCTTGGTTAAATAAGGATATCTCAGTTTATCCCTTGCCTATTCTTGAGTTTCAAATTCTTTCTATGCAATCTCACTTTTGCTAGTTTCTTCTCCCTACTTTGGGGTGTAGTTTCATGGAGATTTTCCTTTTTAGCTTGACTCTTTTATTTTGAAGGTACTTTTAGAGGATTAAGTTCATGGGGATCAACTTGAACAGGTTTCTTCCCTGACCTAAAAAAAATATAACCTGTTCCACATATGGCATCATGAAATTGTGACCCATTTCTCTAATCATGTTAATTTTTCCCTTTTGAGCTCTTTTTATATTTTCAATGGCCACCTTTTGTACATGGTGATGGTGAATCATGCATGAGATTTCACCATGTGGATCATTGCATGTAGAACACCAGTAATCATATTTAGTTGAGGATGTAGAATGTTTATTATCTTGATTTGCATATATTGTACATGATATCTCTTGATATATACTGGTCAAAGAAGCTTACTCTTTTGATATCTGAGGGATTCTTCTAAGCTGGAAATTTCTCTTAGTTTCCCACCTCTTCATGAAAGTGATTTCATTAGTTATATTTTTCATGGTCATCTACATTTTTAGGAGAACTGCAAGTTGAGGATCAGGTGCTGGTAAAGGAGGTACTGTAGGTACTAGAGGTAAATCTAGGAATACAAGGGGGGCTTGTATTAATAGGACAACCAGTATTGTAAGCCCTTTTAGGATATTTACCATGGAAGCAGAAGAAGGATATGATGCATTGGCAATAGAAACCTAAGAGATATATAGAAATATAGGCATTATCATTTTAGGTGGTAACCTCCCAATGGAAATAAGATCTTTCCCTACCTTCAGGGCTTCCTAAAAATTATGGGAATGTAAATATCTAAGATTGTCTTATAGCCATTCCCAGATCAAATTTTAATACCCTTATATAGTAATAAGTTACTTGCTCATTTGTTGGTCTAAGGCCATCAAGAACTCTCTACCATGTACGACTGAACTTGATATTAAAATATACTATCTCTTCCTAAGGATATTTTTATATGATAGTAAAATGGAAAGTAGGGAGAAAGGATCTACCTGCTCATTAAAATCCTCTACAATTTTACCATCAAGACCTACCCAAGTGGTTATGGTATGATTGGGGAGGGTCCTATACTAGTACAACATCTTTCCTCTTAATGATATAACCAATAAACTTATCATCATATTTTTCTCTATGATATTACGAATGGCTTCCAGTGATACCACATCTTGATAATGCTCATAAGTAGTCTTGCTTGTGCCATCATATGTTGGTAGTACCTTCAAATTTTCTAAGGGAATGAGATTCTAAATGGCTAAATTCAGGGGACCTGAATGATTCCATGAGGGATAAGATAGGGTATTCTAGTTTGGTTTAGTCATTATTGCTATTGTATTTATGATAGTTATAGGGATAAGATTAGCTATACTAGAAGATCCACCAGTGGATGTGAGTAGGGGAGTTAAGGGTATAGAACTTACAGTACTGGTTGATCCTAAAGGTTTTGATTTAGAAGATAGAATAGGGTTTACTTTGAGACTACCAAGGTGTTGTTCTAAAAACTTGATAGGTTCTTCTGTGTTTTTTGCTTTTGATCGAGTGATCATGTATTTAAATACTAAACAATGGGTATAAATATTTTATAGGTTTAATATTTTTGAATGAAATCACCAAAATAGAGAAAATATAAACACCAAATATTTGACCTGTGTGACTGATGGGATTTGGTCCCATGGAGCATGCAAAAATTGTTGGTCCAAAATTTTCCTATGGTTTATTATTACACCCAAGACTTGGCCAACATTAAATGATCGGACAAGCCGTAGAGCTTAACCAGGTCAATATCTAGATAAGGCTAGATCCTTTGAGTTTTTAACTAGCTAAAACTATGATAGGGGAGAAAAGAGTGTTGAAAGAGAGTAAATATAGTTGATTCTAGAACTTGTAATGGTGTGGATTAGACAACATCAATAAATGCATAAAGCTCTTGAAATAAAGTAGATACTAAAACCTCCTAATAGACCAACCAATTTTACCATATGAAAAATAATTTTTAATCAGTTTACAGTTGCACAGACTATTAGCTCCAGAACTAGAGAACTAACATACACAAGAATCCAGAAAGTAGAATTAATGTCATGCACATTCATCTATCTAAACAAAAATATTCATCCATTCATACATACATTTTTTGCAATATTTTGAACGAGAGGCCAAACAAATATTTCTATTGCATTGCTCCCTCTAAAATTATTTATACATGTAACTTGTAAATGCCTAAGAGTCAACCCTTTCATAAGAGGTCATTGCTCTTATTTATAATACCTCTATGGTTCAATATTCAAAATATAAAAATAGCTTTATCAAAATTGTTATAACAAAATTCCAGGCTACCAAGCTCTTGATATCATCGTGCAACATTATTGGTTCAAAAATAAAATAGAGTGCTTAGCTTCTAAATGCTTGTTAAATACTCCATGCATACAAAAAAGTAGTGGAGATAAACTTGAGATCTAATCCATCCTTAATTATTTCACCATTGATCTTGTAATGATTGTGGTATATTAAAACCTATATGAAAGATTCTATTTATTGTAACTCGTGGTGACCGTGACATAGAGATATGTCAAGACACCACATTCTTTCTTTAAATCTAAGCTTTTCTAGCTTTAGCAATCACGATGTGAGAACATATCATGATGTCATGCTCTTTTCTTTACCTTGAATATTTCTAGCTTTTTACAACTATGATGTGGAGGTGTGTCACAGTATCATGCCTTTATTTTATTCCAAGAGCCTTTGGAGCTTTTACTATCGCGAAGTCATGGTACTTCTTACTTGGTGATCCTTTTAGAGCTTCGATGAACATGGTGAAAACTCATATCATGATTTTGTGACATTTCCCTTATGCTATCTTCTTATGATATTCACAACTGCGACATGAATCCAAGTCATGAATTTGCATAAGATTTTCTATCTTGAGCCTTTGGAGAGAGGAAACTTACTCTCTCGGTCTAATAATCCAAATCACTTGGATATTAATGCAATTAGTAGACAACCAAGAATTACAAAGAAATGGTGACGGATGGAGCAGCAAGGAGGAGGAGCGAGAGGTCTAGGGGCATCAAACCCTAGGTGTGGGACTTCGGATGGCAGATCAGTAGACGCGGTAGGTGGGGGCTCTGGCAAGATAGCAGGCCCCCAAGCGGAGGATGTGGACAAGGAAGTTCTATTGGAACCGGTCCAAGGGCGTTGGGCGGATGCGGTTGAAGATTTCTCTGAGGGGGACCAGGACTCTATGCGTCAGGATCAAAGGAAGACCCAAGAAGGAGACAAAGAGAAACCTGGCAACTGGAGACCTTCATATCTTAATGCTCTTCGCGATAAGCAAAAATTATCCGACTCTTGTTTTAATCTAAAATCTGTCAATGGTAGGTTGCACGTCCCGGATTCCTTAGCTCAGCATGTGGCTATGGAGGGCAGAACATCTTTGGTGGCTAAATTTATGGGGGTGAGGCCAGAAATGGAAGTCATAAGGAGATGGGCCATCCAAAAATGGCAGCCAAGGGCCGGTATGATGATTAAGGCTTTACCCAAGAGTTTTCTTTTGGTGACATTTCAATGTGAACAGGACATGGAAAGGACTCTCCAAGGAGGTCCTTGGTTTTTTGGGAAAAGAGGATTGTATCTGAAGCGTTGGTCCCCCGATTTCAACCCCCAGACTCAGGTGCTGGATTTGGCTCCTATTTGGGTTAAGATGCCAGGATTACCTTTGCTTTTTTGGAACGAACAAATATTGGCTGGGATAGCTACAGAGATTGGAGAACTAATAGCTATTGATCCTGCAACCTTGAGCAAAACAAGACTCCTGTCTGCTCGCATGTGTGTGTTGGCGGACCTAAGTAAAGAGCTCCCTAAATCCATTATTTTGTCGTCTATGTTTGGCCTTCATACTCAGGTATTTGAATATGAAAATATGTCTTTTAAGTGTAGTGTTTGTGGGAAGGTAGGGCACCAGGGTATCCACTGCATTTCCAAGAACCGACCCCCACTCCAAAATACCGATCCTCAAACCCGGAATAATATCCCTCCCCCGAGATCTCCATTCCTACCCAACCCGGGCCTCAAGGACGTGGAGCTCGAAATCTGAATATCGAGACCCTGTTCGCCCTATTGTAAGCAAGAGGCAACGTTTTAACCCTCCTCCCAAAAATTCCTATGCCCCAAAACCCTCTCACGGGGAGTCGGTCCCTTTGATGGGAACCCTCAAGCTCAACCTCGCTCCTAAGATGATACGACAAGCCTCAGAGCCAAATCACAAAGGAAAGAACCCCATAGATCAACGCCCTGGGGCAAGTAAGTTTGATTGGGTGATACGGGAGGCCTATGGAGGCTCGGTGGAAGTGGTCCCATGTACTGTAGAGGAATTTATGGGAAGAAATTCCAAGGAGATCAACATCCCAGTGGAGAATAGTTTTGATGCATTAAATCATTTGAAGGGAGATTAGATGGACAGCAAAGAATTGGAATCTGAGGTAGAGGAGACTCAAGAGAAGGATTTAGAGGAGAAAAATCAGAGGAAGGAGCAGGAAACTAATAATACAGGCAAGGATACTCAGGAGGAAGAGGTGAACCACCAAGATCAGTGTAATCCCAAAGCAGGGAAAAAAGAATCTACTAATCAAGAAGCTAAGAGCATGGAATCATCTCCACTGTCAAAAAGACCAGTTAACTTGGAAAGCCAGATTGTTACCCCAAATACCAAGACTGACCTACCCAAGATGGTTACTAGAAGCCAAGTGAATCCCAAGGAACTTCAACCTAGAGTGGATGTATGGGGATATGGTTCGGTAGGAAGAGGGAAACCTAGCAATGCTGCCTTAAGGCAGAAAGAAGCAGAGCGAGGAGTGGTCGATGGCACTCAAGCAGTATTGCTCTTTGGGGCGAAGGCTCGAGGATCCAAAGCCCATAAATGAAGATCCTTTCATGGAATATTCGTGGGAGTAATCCTGCAAAAATAAGAGCTTTGTATGCTCTTAGACAAGAACACAAACCGGATATGATTTTACTGCAAGAAACTAAAATGGAGGAGAGTAGAGTTATTCCTTTTAAGAATAGGACTTGGCGAGAAGTTGAAGTAGTAGGCCAAGAGGCCACTGGAACAGCGGGAGGGTTACTGGTTATGTGGAACAAAAATGTGATTGATAGTAGAGTGATTCGAATGTCTAGTTGGTTTATTTGTCTCTTATGTGTGGATAAAACCACACAAGAAGAGTGGATCTTAACGAATGTATATGCTCCGGTTAGACAGGGACTGAGAAGGGTTCTTTGGAGTCGACTAGCTGAATTGAGGGAGACGGTCCCCAACTACCCTTGGATTGTGGCGGGGGATTTCAATTGCTACCTTAATCCTGTAGATAAATTGGGGGGCTCTCAAAGAATAACTGCGATATCTACGAGTTTAGAGATTTTGTTGAGCAACATGAGTCGATGGATGTGGACCTGCGTAGATTCTCCTATACATGGTCTAACAAAATATTGAAGGAAAACCAAATTCAGATAAGATTAGATAGGTTTATTCTTTCTCAAGAATGCCTCGGAGAGGTTTGGGGACTCTTCATTAACGACACTCCCAAGAATCGAGTCTGATCACAACCCAATTCACGTGGGAAACGAGGGGAGGACTCTAAGAAAAGATACATCAGACCCTTTCGATTCGAACTTATGTGGTTCCAACATCAGGATCTCAAGGATCTGGTTTCCCAATGGTGGGACAAAAAGTATAATGGTTCGAAACTGGCCCAAGTGGCATGTAAACTACGGAATGTGAAGGCTAACATTAGAGAGTGGAACAAAACTTCCTTTGGCAATATTTTTGTTAAAAAGGCAGAACTAAAAGACAAGATCAATGAACTATAGGAGAAGTTGAAGTCAGAGCAGCTTACAGAGGATCTGAGAAACCAGGAGAGGGAGCTGTTAGCCGAATACCACACGATGCTAGGATTTGAAGAAACCTTTTGGAGGCAGAAATCCAGACTGCGTTGGTTAAAGGAGGGTGACAAATACAAAGTTCTTCCATGTCTCTACTCTTCGCCACGGGAGTACTAACAAAATTAAGGAGATCAAGATGGCCGATGGGTCTAACACCAAAGATATGGAATACATAAGGAGGGAAGCGGTTGAGTACTTTAAATCATTGCTAGAAGATGTAAATCTGACTATTGAAGAAGAGGACTCTCTGTTGGCAGCCATTCCACCCCTCGTAACTCATAATCTTAATGGATTCTTACTTAGTCCTTTCACAAAGGAGGAAATCAAGAAGGTCATTTTTGACATGGATGGTAATAGCTCCCCAGGACCGGATGGCTTCCCTGCAGCTTTCTTCCGGAAGTTTTGGGATATCCTAGGCAATGATGTAGTGGAAGCTATAATTGAGGCTCAAAAGGACATGGAAATCCCGGAAGGAGTTAATGCTACTTTTTTAGTTCTCATCCCTAAACTAGTGGGAGCAATGGAATTTTCCAGTTTCGCCCTATCAGTTTATGTAACACTCTGATGAAGATTCTCACAAAAACAATCGCCAATAGGCTGAAGGTTATCCTTCCTTTCATCATTGATATGAACCAAGGTGGCTTTGTGAAAGGGCAACAAATATTGGATGGTATCATCACAATTCATGAGGTTATTCATTCAATGGTGACTAGTAAGGAAGAAGGTATGTTACTAAAGCTTGATATGAATAAAGCCTACGACCGGGTCTCATGGCGGTTCCTCACCAAGATTTTGGGTAAGTTTGGTTTCTGTCCCCAGTGGATTAAGTTGATTTTTAGTTGTATCTCTACTACAAGATTTTCTCTCATGGTGAATGGGTCACCCTCCGGTTACTTTAAGAGTGAAAGGGGGTTGCGACAAGGAGATCCTTTGTCTCCATACTTGTTTATTATTTTAGCGGAAGCATTGGGTAGGAACATATCAGCAGCGGTGGCAGATGGTCAATTGGAAGGTTTTAAACCAGCCTCAACAGCAGGGCCAGTGTCTCACCAACAGTTTGTGGATGATACAATCATTGTGTCCAAAGCCTCGGTGCCTCAAGCTAGGAAGTTGAAGAGAATTCTAACCAAGTATGAGACAGAACGGGACAAGTACATAAACTATAAGAAGAGTAGCATCTATTTCTTTAACACGCCTGGTGGGAGGGAGGAAAGAATAGCTAACCTCTTCGGTTGTGGAAAGGAGCTTCTACCAAGAACTTATCTAGGCATGCCTATGTTTGAAGGAAGAATGAAGGCTACTTTGTGGAACTCGATCATTGACAGGATCTCCAAAAAGTTAGCGAGGGTGGAAGGGCAGCCTTCCTCACCTCCGCAGAAAAGCCTTATTAGTTCAAACTACTTTACTGAGCATTCCAATTTATCGCATGTCTCTATTTAGAATGCTCGCAAAGGTTTGAGCTACATTGGAGCTAATTCAACGCAACTTCTTGTGGTCGAGGTTCGGAGGAGAGAAAGAGAATTTTGTTGGTAGCATGGAATCGGTGTGTGCAAGCAAGGATCGGGGGGGCCTGGGGTTAAAGAGAATGAAAGAATTGAATCAAGCTCTGATTAGCAAACAGGTATGGAGATTTATCAATAATGATAAATTGGGATGGGTAAAACTTCTTAAGGCAAAATATATCAGAAATAATCAGGACTTCCTGAAAGCTGATAATCTTCCTAGAGGATCCTATTTTTGGAATTGTTTGCTCGAATGTCGGGAGGTAGTCGGGAAAGGCATCAGATGGAGAATTGGTAATGGAAGACAAGTGGACTTTTGGAAAGACCCGTGGTTGGAAGAGGCCCCTCTGAAAGATAACTTAGACCTTCAGGTCCTCCAACATAAACTTTCGAAGGAAATGGGAGGAAAAGTAGGGGATTTTATTGCTGTAGCACGGAAACTTCTTCTTGGAAGAAAATCACGAGTTCATAATCCGTCGAGCAAGAGAAGGTGGCCCTAACCAAACTCAATGATGCTTTAAGGGTGTTCCCGATCATTCCCGGGGGAGGAAGAGACAAGGCGATTTGGGGCAAAACTACAAGTGGGATCTATTCAAGTAAAAGCGCCTATAAGTTAATCCACTCAGGATTCAATGGCCGGACTCCGACTTCGTTATTTGGTTAAATAATTTAACCCCAAAAATAGCTTTCTTATTTTGGTTGGCAGTTCAAAATAAGATACTGACAAAAGATAATCTGCAAAGGAGAGGTTTCCAATTCATCAATCGATGTATCTTGTGTGAGAAAGCAATAGAATCCGTAAGTCATATATTTCTAACTTGTGATTTTTCTTGTACTGTCTTCCAAATGATCCTGTCCAAATTTCATATAGATTGGGTCTGTCCAAATAGCATGTCCGACTTCGCATACGGTGGGCTTCCCCCTTCCGGGCAAAGCTTTTGACTTGGCTCGGAAGCTCGACTTACCCCATTTTTTATGGGGGATATGGAATGAGAGAAATAAGAGAGTATTTAAAGGACGTAAGAAAGATCCCGGGTTATGTGGTAATAAAATAATCAGAGCTTTGAAAGAAAACTGGAAAACTTTCTTCTTCAAAAATGAGACCATGTCTCTAAGGGAAATGAGGATTTTGCGGAACTGGGGAGAGGAACTTCCAGACCTAGACATTACAACCAACCCACGGGATGGTGTCAAGTGGATACCCCCTACACAAAAGTGGGTTAAGTTTAATTTTGACGGGGCAGCTAAAGGAAATCCGGGGCCTGCAGGAGCAGGAGGAGTTTTGAGAAATGAGGAAGGAAAAGTGGTCCTTGCCTTTGCAGAGCCTTTGGGAACTCAAACAAATCATTTTGCGAAGCCCGAGCTCGCATGCGAGCAATGAGAATTGCCGGACTTGAGGGTTATAAGGAAGTTATCTTTGAAGGGGATTCGCTTAATATAATCAAGGCAATTAAGGAGGATAAAGACCCCACTGGACCATATTGGAGCTTATCCTAGAAGCAAAGATTCATAAATCTCATTTGGTTAATGCCCGAATCCAACACACCTTCGAGAGAAGGGAACCAGAGCGGCGGATCTAATGGCAAATATTGCAGCTTCGTTGGGGAGATGCAAATTTGGAAGGATAACTTCCCTCAAGAACTATTGGTGTTGGTTGCTAGAGAAGAGCTAAGATCAAACCTGTTAGAGCATCGGGAGATCGGAGGGGTCGATGATGAGTAATCCGACGGATGGAATTAGGCGAGAAAAGGCATCCCATTTGTTGGGGCCTCGGGAGGTGACAAGTGTACGAGTACAACAACCTAGTGTTAGTAAGTGCTAGGTGTTGTTTGGTTTTTGTTTTATCCTGAATAGTCAAGCGACAAGTATAGGACCGTGGACTCTAAGTATGGCTTAATGTGAGTCTTAGAAAGATCCATTTTGTATTTTGATTATACGGGCTTGATGCTAGAACCAGCCCATTTTGACTTTGTAAAAGGTTTGTGGACCTTATAACCACCTCTACCTTATACCAAAAAAAAAGAATTACAAAGAAATAGTAAATAAATGATAAACTAAACAAATCACGATGAATAAAAACATTCGCCACTCAGGGTGGGCTCGTCCCTGCCTTGTAGGCTGTGCGATGATCGCAGGTGAACAGATAAGTAATAAGATGATAGATGATTTACAATAATAAAAATCTAACCTAATATATATGAATTAATTACACTTGGAAAACCTAGCCGACATGGCTAGGTTTGTTATGTAGCATGACTCCCCTCCTCGAAAAGCTTTGTCCTCAAAGCTGGAAATGACTGGAAAATACTTTTAGATTCCCAAGTTGCATCCTCTTCAGGTAAGTATTGATACTTTATGATAAACTCTTGGATGTGATGAGATCTTAGTCTGCATGATTTGGTTTGTACAACTGCTTCTGGTTGGAGATATATATGCCCTTCTTCTTCAAGCACTGGTAATTCTGATTGAGATTGTACTTTCTGATCGATCACCTTCTTGAGACAAGAGACATGAAATACTAGATGTATTCATGATGAAGGAGGTAACTCTAATTGATATGCTACTTCTCCAATGCGACGTATAATTTGGTAAGGACCGTAAAATTGAGGAGTCAACTTTTGACTATACTTGATATTTAATGATAACTATTTGTAGGGCTGAAGACGTAGGAACACCATATCACTAAGATTGAATGCCCTTTCTAAACGATGCATGTATTGCTATTGCTTCATGTGATTTTGTACTTGGACCAAATTATCCTTCAAAATAGTGAGTATTGATTGACGCTACTTAAACCAATCATCTACTTGGGCCACTTTGGAGGATCCTAGTACATAATCTACTACAGTTGGTGGCTTAGTTTCATACAATGCTTCAAAAGGAGGCATCTTCGTGGAATAATGGTAAGAAGTGTTGTACACCATTCTGCCAATGATAACCACTGACTCCATTTATATTGTTTATCCTAAACAAAACATCTTAGGTAGGTACCCAAACATTTGTTAACTACCTCTGTTTGACCATATGTTTGTGGATGGTATGCAGAAGATATATTTAATTTGGTACCACTAAGGTGAAATAATTCTCTCCAAATATTTCTAGTAAATATGGGATCACGATCACTTACAATATTTTTGGGCATTCCATGTAATTTGAAAATTGAATTCATAAATACCTTGGCCACTTTGCTTGCTGAAAATGGATGTTGTAAAGCTTGGAAGTGAGCATGTTTGGAAAGGTGATCAACTACCATGAAAATTACTATTTTACCTTTTTATTTAGGAAGACCTTCAATAAAATCCATGGAAATATGTTCCCACTGGCGATCCAGAATAGGTAACGGTTGAAGCAACCTTGGTGATTTGACTGTTTCTCCCTTATTGTGTTGGCACACTTCACATTCAGCTACCCATTGCTTAACCTCTGCTTTTAATCCTTTCCAACAAAAGTATTTTTTAACCCACATGTAGATTTTTAGAAACCCTGAATGTCCTGCTGATGGAGAAGCATGTGACTCCTCTAGAATATGTGCTTTGATTGGTGAATTGTGAGGGATGTAAATGCGACTCTTCTTACATAATATTTGGTCATCATATGTAAAAAGAGGGTATTTAGAGGAACCCATAGATAATTCATGAATTATTTGAGTTGTTTCATTGTTGGACAACCATTCTTCCTGCAACTGAGACACCCACTATGAACATGGTCCTAAAATGACATTAATAACGATTTCATCTTCATATTTTCTATATAATGTATCTGCTGCCATATTTTATTTACCTTTGTTATACTCAATCACAAAATCATATCCCAATAAGTTAGTAAACAACTTATTTTTTTCAGTATAAGAAATTTTTTTTCTAGAAAATGCTTGAGACTGCTATGATCGATTTTAATAATAAAATGACTATTGATTAAGTAATGCCTCCATTTTTCCACTGCATGTAAAATAGCCAACATAAATTTTTTCTTGAAATTTGTTTACTTTCAAATGCCAAGGGATGACCCTCCTGCATTAGTACTGCACCAATACCTGTTCCTGAGGCATCGCATTCAATGACAAATGGTTTTTGGAAGTCTGGAGTGGCCAAAACTGGAGTCGTACACATTGCCTCCTTGAGAGACTCAAAGGATTTGGCAGCTACTTCCGACCATTGAAAAGGATCCTTCTTGGTGAGAGTCATGAGAGGACCCACAATTTTACCATAGTTACACATAAATTTGCGATAATATCTCATGAGACCCAAAAAAACACAAATTTTAGGCAAGGGCCAATATTGTATTGCCTTAATATTATTGGGATCTACCTTAAAACCTTCTTGAGATACTATATGACCGAGGTACTCAACTTATTGAAAACCAAAGGAGCATTTAGATCATTTGACAAACAACTTTTCTTTGCATAGGATATGGAGAACTCTGTCCACATGTACTAAATGATCTTTCCATGATTTACTATAGATGAGTATGTCATAAAAGAAGACTAGAACAAATTTTCATAGGAATGGACGAAACACCTAGTTCATGAGACTTTGGAATGTAGATGGTGCATTAGTGAGACCAAAGAGCATGACCAAGAATTCATAATGACCTTCATGAGTTCGAAAATCTATTTTGGGGATATCTTCTTCCCTAACTCGGATTTGGTGAAACCCTGAACGTAAGTCTAATTTGGTAAAGAATTTGGCACCATGTAATTCATCTAGTAAATCATCAATGAAAGGGATAGGAAATTTATATTTGATTGTGATTTTGTTGAGAGGACAAAAATCAGGACACATATGCCAAGAATTGTCTTTTCGATGAGCTAAGAATACTGGTGAGGAGTAAGGGCTTGTACTATGACAGATGACACCATGGTCTAATAGCTCTTGGACAATATTTTCAATTTTTGTTTTATGGGGTTGGGTATATCAATACGGATGACCATTGGGTGGAAGAATACCAGGCATTAGATGTATGGCATGGTCATGAGATCTTTTGAGAGGTAATCCTTTTGGTTCTTGAAAAACCTCCTCATAGTTAGCCATAATGATTTGGAGATCATCTTCTTTGATTTCAGGTATATCTTGGTCTAATTTATCTATGCAATTAATTCGGGCCATGAATCCCCCACCATATTTTCTTAATAAATTTTCCATGCTATATGAACTTACAACTTTTTATGGAGATTTGGGTCCTCCTTGAATACGAGTAGCCCTCCCATTGGATTACCATTCAACAAAGCGATGTTTGTGGTTAAAACCCACCGTGGTTTCCAATTGTTTCATCCATGCAATGCCTAAAATAACTTTCGAATTTCCTAATTCCATAACAAAAAGAGGACCTTTCCAAGTATACGTACCCATTTGTAATAAAACTAACGATGTCTTACCTAGACATTGAGAAATTTCCCTGCTTGTAGTTCTAACTTGAAACCAATCTTGATTAGAAGAGAAGACGTGCAACCCTAATGTCCTTGCAAGTTTTGCATCGATGAAGTTGTGAGTACTTCTAGAATCAATTAATACTATCACCCTTTGTTTCCTAATGAAACCTGCCACCTTGATTTTATGGTGATAGGATAAACCCATGAGAGCATGTACTAAAATAGTCATGGTATCCTCTTCAGTGATAACTTCATCATGTTCATTTTGGTCCTCAACTAGGAGATCCTTAGGTGTGTCATACTCGTCTACTTCTTCCTTGTCAGCATATTCAACTTTAAAATTTTGATGTGGTGTACATGCTTGGTATTTTTGATGCTGAGTGCAAAATTTGTAGCAGAAGTACCATTACGGTTGATCATTTCTACAAAAAGAGTTGTTCTCGAATGGAGGTTGCCCATATGGATCACGTTGTGTGGATGGGCCTATGTGCACCTTTGTCTTTGCCAAATCAGCAATCCTTATGCACTCATCCAACTTGGATGGATTGTGTAGGTCTACTTAAAACTTTAATATGTGCTTTTAATCCATTTCAAAAATCTACTACTACCAAATCCAGTTGTAGATATTGTGCATAGTGAAGCATACTAGTGAATTCTGAAATATAGTCCTCTACTGATCAGGTTTTCTTAAGTGACAACAATCATACTATGTATGAACCCGTGGGACCTTTGTCAAATCTGTGAAGAAAGGATTTTCTAAAAGTATCCCAATATAATGCATATTGGGGATCCTCATGTTTATACCATGTAAACCACTGATAAGCTTCAGTGCCAAATTTGGTTGTTGCAAAAGGGACTTTGTCCCCTTCCTAAAATTTATAAAATTCTAAGATGCCTTCCATTTTTTCAATCCACCCATGTGGATCCTGGCATTCAAAGGTAGGCATGTCAACTCATGGATGATTGACTCTTGTTGGACCTCTTGGTTGGGAGTGAACATTATTTCTATCTTGTTCCTCGTTACTTATCTATCTCTGGTTGTTATTTTGATAAGGTATGTTAAAACCTCTTTGTTTCTCCCTATTTTATTCATTACCTCCATCCTCAATATTTTGGTGACCATTGTGATTCAGGGATTGACTATTTTTACCTCTCTGGTGTGTATAGTCATCATAGTAAATGTTCGTACTCCAATGTTTGGAACTAGAAGTATTTGGTTGGGGTAGTTTCCTAGATGCACTGAAGCTTGTAGTCATAATCTAAAGATTTAATATTAACTCTTTTAACACTTCATCATTGATCACTGCACGATTAATTTCTACTTGGATTATTTTTTCTTGTGCAGAATCTATAGAGGAATTGGATGCTATTGGGCTAACCACTAGATGACTCAGATTGAAACTACCAATTTTGAAAGGAGAAGGAGAATTTTTTGTACCTTGGATTTGACAAGATCTTCTTGCATTGTTGTTGGGTGTTTCTGAGCTTGATAGTCGACCATAAGATACTTTGATCCACTGTTTACTCATGCACTAATACTAAAATCATATTTGATTCTGCAAAATGCTGATGTATTAAGGAAAGAAAAAAAATTGGTTTAATGTCCGCTTGGCAATTTCGCTCCAACTACGACGTGGATTTTCTGGATCTCCTCGCAATGAATTTTGATTAGAAACTTTTTTACAGGTTTTGAACGACTTTTCAATGACCTTTAAGTAAATTTCAACAACTTTTAACAACTTTTGTGATGACCACCTTGAGCAACTTTTCCGACAACTTTTAGCCCAATTTTGACCACCTTTGGACACCAATTGAAACCAATGTTTGACCTTGGATTGATGCACACAACTTGACAATTTATCAACTTGACACTTTATTTGACACACCACTATGGGACTGACTCACAATGAGGATAACACACCTTGCTATCTATGATATTAACCATGACATGATGATGGAAACTCACAACACAACACTCAATGCCAAGACATGATGACAAAACTCATGATGTGACACTCGATTATAAGACATGATGACGAAACTCACAACGCGACACTTGATTCCAAGACATGACAATGGAATTCATGATGTGACACAACATAACACAACACTCAACAATGAGGGAAACTCATGATGCAAACGTGATGCATGAAGGACCAACACGATGTGATAATAACATGAGGGACGCACTACGGATGACATGAAATGACAGCTCAGGTGACCAATTGGAGCATGACACGAGAAATGGACACAAAAGACTCTCATAGACGATAGACCAAATGGAGCATGACACGAGGAACGAACACAAAATACTCTCATAGATGATAGCTCGATTGACACGCTTGTATGTGATGAAGAGCTAGGTAGTATGTGATCGAAGTCATGTTATATTAGGTGCATCGGTAAAATTATAAATCAAGATGAAGGCTTCCGTACGCTGCATGTGGGATATATATCCCTAATGAAAAAAAAAAAATATATTTGATACACACCTTAGTCTTATGCTTTAATATTTGAGTTTTGCGAATGTTGATTGGACGACGTCATTTAGCTCCAAATCGCCTATTTCGAGGATTTTTTTAGAGTTCATGATGAATTTTATGGTTCTGCCAAGATGTAGAAGGATCTGAAATGCATTTGGTTGGTGAAACACTTAGAGAATTGACTCCAGAACTAGATTTTTTCCCTATTGTGCAATGTGCACAACTGTAATCGAACATGCACACCCAGACAACAGCTTCTCTTCTGCGACGGCCTGATTGTATGGATTTTGAACCATACCTTGGATCAATTATGGTGAGGACAACGTATATAGCTATATGCCATATGTAGTGCTATCGAAGGTTCCATGAATCATTTGTCTAGAGGTGAGAAACAATGGTAGTCCCATGGGAATGTAATCTGGAGAGCTGATACCACTTGGAGAGATACAACTTACTCTCTCGGTATAATAACCCAAATCACCCAGATATTAATGCAATTAGTAGACAACCAAGAATTATGAAGAAACAGTAAATAAATGATAAAATAAATAAATCATGATGAATAAAAATATTCGCCACTCAGGGTGGGCTCGTCCCTGCCTTGTAGGTTGTGCGATGATCATAGGTGAACAGATAAGTAATAATTTGATAGATGATTTATAATAATAAAAATCTAACCTAATATATATGAATTAGTTACACTTGGAAAACCTAGCCGACATGGCTAGGTTTGTTATGTAGCAGCCTTTTAGGCATTCGTGATTGCAACATTGGGCCATGTCATAACATTGTATCCAATGTCGCACTTGAATTCTCCTTTTGTTTTTGTGATCGTGACACTAATCCATATTGCAATGTCACACCCAATTTTATACTTGAAGCTTTTTTAGTTGTTTTGTAGTGACATCATGACATATCATGGTTTCATGCCCATCCTTCAGGATTCAATTTTTTTTGGAGACTTATCACCTTATTTCTTCTAATGTAGTCATTTTGACCTATAGATCCTCAATGAAATCCATGGATATGTGCTCCCATTGGTGGTTAGGGATAGGTAAGGGTTACAACAATCTAAGAGATTTAACTATTTCCCTTTGTTATGTTGGAATACCTCATACTTAGCCACATAAGTCTTGATATTTGCTTTTAATCCTTTATAATAAAATGATTGCTTCACCAACTGGAATATATTCAAGAATATTGAGTGTCCCACCAAAGGGGATGGATGCAATTCTTGAAGAACCTTTGACTTAATAGTCAAATATTGAGAAAGATAAATGCAATATTTTTTGCAAATCACTTCATTAGAGTATGAGAAGCAAGAACGCAATGATGATCCTATTTTTATATCCTAAATGATCTGATTAGTTTCTAAATTGGCTAGTCAATCATATTGAAGTTGAGAAATCCATTGTGGACAAGCACTAGAGTTGACATTGATAGTCACATCATACTTGTATTTGTGAGATAATGCATCAACCACTATATTTTATTTACCTTTCTTATAGTCAATGACAAAATCAAAACCCAAGAGTTTGGACATCCATTTATTTTGTTCAGGGCATGAGAGATATTCTAAAAAATATTTTAGTTTATTATAGCTAGTATTAACGATGAAATTAATACTCAATAAATAAAGCCTCTATTTCTCTATGGCATGTAAAATAGCTAACATTTCCTTCTCATAAGTGGACCATCCAAAATTCTTTCTTGGAAGTTGCTTACTTTCAAATGCCAATGGGTGACCATGTTGCATTAAAATGACTCCAATACATGTGTAGGAAGCATCACACTCAATGATAAAAGGCTTGATAAAATTATGAGTGTCCAAAATTGGAGTGGAACACATAGCTTCTTTGAGGTCTTGGAAGACCTAGGAAGTAGCTTTAGTCCAATCAAAATCATACTTTTTGGTGAGAGTGGTGAGAGGTGTGGTAATATTGCCATAGTTGTAGATAAATTTTCCATAATAACCTATGAGTGTTAGAAATCCATGAATTTTTTTAAGGAATTTGGACAAGGGTCAATATTGAATAGCTTTGATTTTATCAGGATCTACCTTGATTCCTTTGTGAGATAATATATGTCCCAAATATTCTACCTCTTGGACCCCAAAGGCACATTTGGACCTTTTAATAAAGAGTTTTTTATTTTTTAGTAGATGAAGGACTTTATCAATATGAACTAGATGATCCTCCCAAGATTTATTGTAAATTAAAATATTATCAAAGAAAACTAGAACAAACTTACTGATAAAAGCAGGAAAGACATGGTTCATGAGACTTTGAAAAGTGTTAGATTTTGATGGGAGGTAGTACAACCAGAAGATGTAAGATAAATAATATGAGATATATATAAATTAATGGTACAATAATATACAAGAAACTAATTATAAGAACATATGAAAACAACTCAAAAATGTGCCATTAATGAAAGTGACAAAAATAGTACAATGCTATATAATGAAGGACATGAACACTCCATGAATAGATATGAAAGGACTACATTGTACCATACTACTAAACTATAACACACAATATCTATATTTACTACTCCATTTAAACACTCACTATGAGGCATTTATATAGGAAGATAGATTCCTTGGCCCTTACTCTACCTAAGACTTATGTACATGTGGACTACTTGCACATCTACAGCTTGCATATTGACACTTGTGCATTTATTACAATACTTGATGTAAATAACTTGATTTACTCTAAAGTACACTCCTACTCTAGTAATGTACCAAAGGTGTTAAATTTACATGATACAAATTATGTAATATACCCTAAAACTCTTATGTATTACATTATTTGGGTATTGAAGATTTTAGTCTTCAATGTGGATTTTTTATCTGGTACTGGAGTTTTAGTTCTTCCTCTCTATTGGATGTGTCCTGTTCAAGTAAGTAGTTAGTGTCTTCATAAAATGCTATCTTTTATGAGAAATATTTGACTTCATTATCATCTATAGGATCTTCTAGTTCTTCAAATTCTTGATTTTTTTGATATATGTGTCCCTTTTGATTTCCTTCTCAATAATCCAATTGAGGATAATTGTATGATCGTTGAAACTATTGCTAACAAGGATTATTTTGAGATTGATATTGCCTTGGTCGGAATGCCCTGTTTTATTGGCTTCCATGGTTTATCTAATTTTAGTGATTCTACTTTCTAGGATTGAATATGCAATAACTAGTGCTATGACCTTTTCTCTTGCATACATGACAATATTTGTTATTCCATGGTCTTCGTCCTTTTGAGGATGAGGCAACATTTCCCTATGGAGTATATTTTGAAACCAATACATTGTTAGTAATTTCATCCTTCACCATATTCCACCTCATTTTATTGAAAAATGTTAACTAGCTCATTAAAATATATATATTTACTCAGAACTTGTAAAGATGTAACTAGATGTTTGTAGTTGTCTGGAAGAGCTCTCATGGTTTCTTGAACAAGAAGTTTATCTTTAACCTCTTTTCTTAAGGTTAATAATTTTCCTTTAATATCTACTACCTTCCTAAGAAATAGTTCTACACTTTCACCACTGTTCATTTTTAGGGAATGTAATTGAGTTTGAAGATTTAGGATAGTAGCTTTATTTTTCCCTTCAAATATTTTTTCTAGGGTTTTCCAAGATTTTGTAGATGTTCCTACTGAACTGATGTAAGGTTGTATTTCATCTATGATGGCAAAAGTTATTATCATTAATTATTTTGCATCAATCTCTTCAAACTTCTAAATCTCTGTATCACATTAATTAGGTTTAGCAGTTATTCCTCTAACAATTTCCCAAAGCTTCTCAACTATTAAAATTGCCCTCACTTTGTTTTTCTACGAGGAGTAATTTGGACCTTTAAGTAATTGAGATTTTGTAAGGATGAATTTATTTGTTTTCATGATGATTCTTGTTGAATACCTTATATATTCCTAAATATTAAAATAAGCTATAAGCTTAATAAAGTTCTTAGTAAGTAATAGTTCACCTTTTGAGTTGATTTTATAAAGTTTTGTAAATAACAATAATCAACTTCTATTTTACCTTATCTCTCCTAATGAACTAGGCACTTAATTTGAAGTTCTCTATGGTTTGATTTATTTTGTCCCTTTAGTATGAGTATGAGACAAGTGTAAGTATATAATTCCAACTACTTTAATCTGATTTATTTTTTCCATTTTGTCCCTTTTGTAATAGTTTAATATTTCTAAATTCCAATAATCTATTTTTGATGTAGTATGCCTTATAACTCCCTAATTTTGGAATATTAGAAAATAATATTTTTTGCAATAGTAGAGTTTTAATTTTCCAAGTAGAAACCCTTATATCTCATATGTTATTTAATTGCAAATATTAAACTATTTAAGTATATAAATATCCTTTAAATTTACTTTCAAATGTATGGTTGATTTTGCTATTATTTCCAAAGTAAATAATAGAAGAGTTTCAACCTTATACTATACTCCTTATAACTCCTTTTAACTTAGGAAAGCAATATTTAAATCAAGTAATACTTTTACATTCCTTGTAAGGTATTTCATCCATGTTGATTGGTGTATGGAGTTTGTTCTAAATTCTTGCAAGTTATTACGATTGACAGAGGCTCTTAAATGCAAATAAGAATATTTTTTTCTTCTTTGAATAGTGCTCAAAATTCTCCCTTCAATGCTTGATCATGTGCATTTATTTGGCTCTCACTTAATACTCGCTACAAAAATGCTTCCACTCTACCTTCAAGTTTAGGCACTTTAAATAGCATGAATGCCTTTCAACTTTGGAAAAGTGGCACTTGAGAGTTAGGTTAAATATGGGCATTGAGACTTAGGTTATTTTAATGCTCATTCCTTCTTGCAATGATGATTGTGGTAAGTAACCTCCCAATTATTCTTCTAACTGCTCAAGATAGATGTTAGATTATCCCTTGAATGTTCTTCTCCTAGACATACGTTGAGGAATGTGAGGGCACCTAGAATAGTTTTACCAAGTGGCACAAGATACCTTGGCTTCAGATTACAAGTGGTGCTCAGGGTTCCTGCATGTAAACCTTCACTCCAATTTATTATACCTTGTATATCTGTTGCTAGCAAATGCTCTTGATAACTTATCTCCAACACCTTTCCAAGCCAACATAGGGTGGCTCCCACTAAGGTGATGAGTAATAATTTAATGGAGGTTCTATGGCACTCTAATGGTGGCTATGGGTACTTTCTTTCAGCTGATGGTTCCTCTAGATTCTACCTTGGGTAAAGCTCCTTGTGCCTTTATTATTTGTGCTTGTCTTTAGCATTATTCCTTCTACGTAGATAGCAATCGATAATAACCTCCTTGTATTGGCTTTATGTGACAAGTTTGATTCTTATTATAGGTACTTTATTTTATGGTGGATATGATATATTTAGAAACCTTGATTCTTGAGCAATGTGATCCCTTTTATGGCTCTCTTTTCTTGCTCAAACTCTACCCCTTTACCTTACTGAAACAACTACCTTGAAATCGACTGTTGTAATGCTAAATATTTTATCCTTCTTGTCCGAGTTGAAAGGACACAGATGGTGCTTTTCATGCATGTAAATATTATTGTAATAGTTAAGGTTTAGTACCTTAACCTGCACTAGGATAATAGGTCGAATATATTACTTTTTTATTCCCTTTAACCTTCTTGATGAAGTGACTTCTTGAGAGCAATACTTCTATTACGTTGTTTTATTTTGGTGACTTACTTTCACCAAGATATGTAGTAGGTTTTGGATGCTCAATAGTATCTTTAGACACTTCACTATTACCCAAATTTGTGCACTGTAACTTCCTTCAATGATAACCTCTTAATGCACTTTAAAACTTAAGGGTAACTAGTATTAATGCACCAATAATATCTCCAAGCTTGATGCTCTTAAGAATAACTAGAATAGTGCAGTAGTAATCTCACATTATTGCTCCTTTAAATGAATCCTCAAAATAACTCAAAATATGCACTATTTTTCTCCACAATCTAAAAGTAAGTGCATCTAAATAACAACTAGTATAGTGAAATATTAATCTCACCTTATTACTCCTTCAAATGAACTTGAAATATGCACTTAGTAATTGCTCCTTGTAGAGAACTATAATATCTATAACTTAATGTAGTCTTCTTTGTTGTAACTAGATAATAGGAAGATAATTTGTTTTTATCGAAATATATTTGTAGACATCAAAATCTAGCCACTTGTCCTCTATCCACATCATCCAACCACATCCATCCATTATTTATTTATATATATACATATTTATTTATATTTTATATATAAATATAAATATTTTATATTTATATTTATATATTTAATATATATATATATATGTATGAATAAATCATAGTTGCTCATTAACGTTTTAATCTCAACCATCCACTTAACTTGATCCGTGTCACATTGCAAATATTATAATATTAGCCATCCATTATGTTTTAATATTGACCGCATGTTGGTATTTTTGAAACCCTGGCATATGGAGGGAAAGTTATAAAAGGTCATTCATTCTCATGAATGAGGTTAAGTAGTTAGTTTAAGTGGTCATTTTATTTCTAAGTGGTATTTTAATTTTTGAAGTGGTTAAGCATTCCCATTAATCCATAATTTTCATCCCTCCCTAAAACCCTAGCATTTTGCTATCATTTCTCTCATCGTGATCACCGAAGCATCCATTTACAATCACCCAAATCCCTACAAACTAGATCTAGTTCTGTAGTACTCCTCTCGAATACTCTCAAACATCTCCTAACATCTCATGAATACTATTGAGCATCCCAAAAATGTTGTTGGGTGTTTTCTGCCATTGTTGAATGCTTTCGAGTGTTTTCCAACCTTCAAGTTTTCCACCGCTATACTCTTGAAAAACTTCTAAGCATTCGTACAATTATAGATCATAGACACATGAAAACAGATAAGAACAACAGACATTCTTTGATGAGGTAAATATTTTATTGTTTTAAATCTTATGTTTTTTATATTTGTAAGCATTTCATATTTTACAACACTAGGGTTCATAGATCTAATTTATAGAGGGCCTCACATAGTAGAGCCCTTGTATATACTATTGACCTCTTGGTGTTGTTGATTTTGTTATAGGTGCAGGAACTACATTATTAAAAGTTGTTATAACTAAGGTGGCCCTGTAGGGATACTCAAGCCCACCTACAACTTGTTTGGAGTAAAATATGACATAGAAGACACCTACTATTCTTTGTGAACAAGGGTTTTGAAACCCTTGTATTGTAACTATTGTATCAACATACACTATATTGTAACATTGGATATCAAGGCTCCCCCCACATTAATACAATACATTCATTCTTCATTGTGCAATATATTTTGTGTGTTGATTTCATTATTGCTATATTGGTGTTGTTGATTTTTGCTTTAAAAAATGGTGATCATGGTGGAACCCACAAAGGGTTCTATATTTTAACTTACCTTGTCTTCTTATCTATGTTTTTGTATTTCTATTATAGGTTTATAGAGATTGGATCACGTGAAAAATCATGAAACTAGGGTTTTTGGAAGCAAAAAATTTTGATTGTTGGTCACACAGATGCCCTACCACATTTGAGGGATGCCATACCACATACAGGAGATGCCTCACCATATTTGAGAGACTCTGTAATGCATCCAAGAGTGTTGGGAAAAATAAATGTAGGTTTCCTAGTAAGTCTGGATCAAAACCCCACCTCCATTTTCCATTTTTATTGCTTTTTAAAGATGAAATTGAAAAGAAATATTTACTTTCCATTTAAAAATCAAATAATTTAGCATTTTAGGTATTTACATATTTTCATATAGTTTCCATATAGGATAGATTTTTATTTATGCATCCATGCTAGTTGCATCAAAATAAAAATCATAATAAACCTAAAGTTCCTATTGTCTATCGTGTTTTACTTTTACTTGAGTGCTGCTTGCAATGACATAAAAAGAAAACATAAATAGCTACATTTTTAGGCTAAAGTCTCCCACCTTTGCTTCTTTTAAGTTAGAACCAACCATTGATATTTGAGCATACTCCCACTATTGGAATCACTTGATGATTCAGGGTGGAAGAGCTAGGTGAACCCTCCACTATTGGAGTCACTTGATGACTTAGGGTGGATCTTAAGTGGTGTACCCTAGATTTTTTTGAGGGAAATTGGTATTAATGTCCTTGGTTACTAGCTTAGCTGAGTAAAAGTGGGTTTCTTGGCACTGTATGAACACTATAGATAACTAAAAATTTAAAAATAATCACACACAAGCACGTATCACTTTAAACATCAGTTTGTTGGAATTCATCACCAACCATTGATCAAGACTAGCGATGGTGGGCTTCATCTCCGTCTGATGTCTTTCCCCATAGACACCATAGCATCCCGTGAGAGATTTTTTTGGATTTCATCACCAAGAAAATCCTCATTTTGCATACACATTAGGAATTAATCCTACATAGTAGTCTAGGCTTAGGTATACATCAAAACAAACCAATCGCATTAAAAAAAATGCACTTTTACAATATAGGATTTAATTGCTTGTTTGATTTTGCGTGCTTTCCATTAGCATTCCATATTTTCATACACACTCCCCACATTCACTATCCCAGTTGGCTCATTAGCTTATGGTTTCAACTCAAAGCCAATCCGAAATCATGAGTCAAACATCCACTAGCCAATCCACTTCATCCATGGAGTGCATCATCTCTTTCCCAACCACTTCTATGGCTAACCCTGCAAGTGTGACACAAATAAGCCATTCTGGTTTTTCCACTAGACCTTTGCATTTTGTATTTACTTCAAATGTAGATTTTATGAAAAGTGTTATTCACACGTCCATCCTAGAGACCAAATATTCCACACCTACTAAAACCCACATAACATACATAGACATGGATAAGGTTGGAATTTATCTAAGACCAACCAGACCAGTCTTAGAACAACTCAATATTCCACATAGCCAAGTTCCTTCTTTTCAATAGGAATTTGTTCATTCACATCCACCCAACTTCACCCAAACCTATACCAATCCTTTTTTGAGGAATCATCCACACCTTTGCACCACATGTATCCACATCAACATAGCAAAATACCTACATTTTTATCTACCCACATTACCACTTATACCAATCCACTTTATGAAGCACATATCAATGCATCTTCACATATTCCATCTACCATACCATCCACTACTCTTCTTCCAGTTGTGATTCCTTTTGTAAATTAACCTCCACCAACTTCCACCAACATGGCCAATATTCACACCTCACTACCATCCACTTCCATCACTCCATCTACTTCAAAATTTCCATACAAAAAGTATGATAGCACATTACCCAACTGCTCATGGGCTAGAAATATGTAGTTCTTGTTCCAAAAAACAAACACATGTAGCATATTTTAAACTTTATTCAACTCTAGCCATCACAAATTCTTTACCTCAAACCCATTCGAGATATTGTAATCTTTTACGGTCTCCATTCCTACACCTCCATTAATCCACATTCACCCTAATTACACAAGCCACCACATTCACATTTCCCAAACCTCATCCCCACTTCACCAACAATAATAATTCCATCATCACGCTCAAAAGCATGCCCTACATCATCAAATACCCTTTAATTCATCAATCCATAAACACCACATTCCTCCATAATAATTCACCTATCTACATACCCCACCTTCACATAATCAACAAGCAATTTAGGGTTTCTACACACATGGATAAGACCCTAAAATCTAAGTGATGCAATAATAGATTGATAGCATGATGCTGCATAATTCTGTTATGATGTACCAAAAGCCTACTTTGAGATAACTAATCACTAAACCCATCCATTTTTGGTTTCATCACTACCATATCTGGTAGACTTAACAATAGTAAAGTTTGAAAATTTCAAAAGGACTGAGGACCCTAGAGAGCACATAAGCACATTTATTTACTCATGCTTTAGAATTCAATATCAAGACACTTTGATGCTCAGATCCTTTCCTCATACATTGGGGGAGACGCTCAAGACTAGTACAATCATCTACCTCATCATAACATTTTCACATTTGAACAATTGGTAAATCAAATTTTGGAAATATTTTCCCTCAATGTTCATAAAATATCACATTGACTGACCTATCCAACCTTAGACAATTCACAAAAGTGTCAATCTACAATTTTGGAAACCGTTGGAGGGCAGTCATCACTAAATTATGATTCTTCCTCCGAATGGATGAACTAACCTGAATGTTCACAAGGAGTTGCTTAAAACCAATATCCTTACTATTGCAAATATAAGAATACAAAACATTCAATGGAGCACGAACCCAAGATCATGTAATTAAAGAGATTAAAATTCAAGATGGTGAGATAAAGGCTAAGAAGAAAGAATGGCAGAACAAGGGCCAATCAAAAAGTAATTATTCTGGTCAACCAAAGGTAAATCAAGTAAATCAAATGGTCTTGATTCAGTCGATAATGACTCAAAAACAAAAAAAAACAACCAAAATAAATAAATTATCAAGCGGTTTCCCCACCCCACCAACCTAATTCCACAACACCAACTGTGTAAAATTGCCAACATAAAAAATATTTTTGACAAGACCGCATCTTCACACCTTTGAATGAATCATACATATCCATTTTTTGTAGGTTGTATGACACCAATGCAATTACCTTTCCTAAAATCATACCTAAATATCAAGTTAAACGTGGCAAGAGCTATATGGAGCACTTATTTTATCCTTTCCATCGATATAAAGGATATGACATTAACAACTTCTGGTCATTTTTTTTTTTAAGCAAAAAACCCCATGTGGGGCCGCCTTGGTCTAAGAGACCACGAACAGGGGGTTCTATACCATCAAAGTCACCCGGGAGTCACACCCAGCCCTGCCCGCACCAACATTATCAATTGGATTTTGGGTACCCAATTCAACATTTTGGTAGGGTGGAGATTTGAACCTGGGACCTCCCTTGGAGGATTGCCCCCTCCTCTCCAACTCACCTAAAACACCTGGGTACAACTTCTGGTCATTTAAACACATAGTGCAAGATTTGATAGAGCTAGAGGCCATCAAGATTGATAGTTCCTTGGCCCAACAAAACCAAAACCTTGGTATATACCAAAAACCACTTCCTCATCCTGAGGAACAACAACAAACAATGGGGGGTCAAACATTAAGACTCCTCTTAATCAATTCAACCATGTAAAACAATATCAAGGTTTTATGGGAACTTTTCATGTAGTTACCCATGGTCAGAGAAGCACTAACGGATAGAATGAACAACAACAAACAGTTCCATCCCCTATAACACCTCAAGCAAGTGTGTCACCACAACTTGCAAAATCATCATCACCCATCCATTTAGCCACCAATTCATCCCAACCCATCCATATTCTAAGTCATCCATCACCACGAGTTCATCCTCCAAATCTCTCACAAAGGCCAATCATCTCATTGAGTAGCTGACTAATAACTAGCCTCAAAATGATTTCAGCCAAACTATCTATTTATGAGCTCATTCAATAATCTCTCCCACATCACAAGGTATTAATGGAAATACTAAAACCCATTGAATTACAATAATAAGAAACTAATTCCTTCAACAATTTTTTAAGGAGTATTTGCATGTGTATGGAGCCTTCCATCACATTCTATGATTTTAATATTAAATTAATTTCATCAAAATTGGTGGACCCTCCATTGCATATTTTGGCTCAAGTGGATAGGAATCCATTTAAATGAGTGTTGATTGATATTTGCTCCTCCATTAATATCATCATCACATCTATCCTCCAACATCTCAATCTTCCACCATCCCACATTACCAAATCCACATTCACCTTAAGAGCATTTAACGATGCTCTTTGTTCCATAGTTGGCATTATTGTTTTACCCATAGAAGTGGGGGTAAAAATGTTGCACACCATATTTCACATATTGGAGGGGTTCATGGCTTACAATGTACTCCTTGGACATCCCTAGATTAGGGAAATGAGATGTGTCCCTTCCATACTACATCAATGTTTAAAATATGTACATAAGGGATAAGTTCATTGCATACCAGTAGAAATCGAACCATTTAAGTATTATAATTTCATCTCAAATCCTTATGAATCCATATTGCCATCCACCCACCTCTTTATAACCCCATCAACCACACCATCCACCACTTCATCATCCAAATATCCCATTCCTGAGGAGCTACCCATCACTACCCCACATCAAACTTCCACTTCCACACTCCCACCTTCATCACATTTGAATACATGTACATGTGGTTGAATCCAATCCACACCATCCAACCCGAATACACTACCATTCTATCCACATCATTAACATCAACATCATCCACCATAATTCCTTCCACATCATCACCCATACAACCCACATCCACTACCATTCCACCTACATCAACATCATCAACTATCCATCATACTCCCCAACCCAATCCATCTTCATCCACATCAACAAATGTCTCACAAGTCAATCTAATGTATTATCCATTCCAACACACATCCCTTCCACTACATGACCCATAATTCATCAATGAGCCTTTTGCCTCCACATCCACTCCATCCACCTCCACATCCTCCCAAATTGTAGTCCATCTCACCAGTCCTGGCATTGGTGAATACGTGGTCCAAGATGTCCAAGTTACATCACTTAGTATCCAAAATACTAGGGATTTTGGTCACCCACATGATCCACTCTTATCCATAGGATCAATGTACAATATAGATTCAGATCCTAATAATATTAATTTTATATATGGGGGGATTGATTCATTTTTTGATCCTCCTCCCATAGATGAACCCAAAAAACCAACCCTCGCCAATATAGAACACATGTCTGGATTTCCATCCCAATACTTTCATCGATTCAATTGGTAAGGAAATAGCCTAGGATGACATGAACAAGGCATGCACAACATTATTGATGCTCCATATCAAGAAGTGCATGATCATTCAGGTTTAGGCTATAATTCTCATCCCACTATTTCCTATTTTGAATAGGCTTTTCCAAACCTTAATATAAATTCAAAAGAGGAAACCACTCACAACGATGACTTTGAGGAGTCTTATGCAGAATAAATGTCATATAGATAGCTTTATATGATTCTGATGAAGAGGAATTAGTCCCAATTATTCCATTCACTGAATAGGATGAGCATTACCTCAAAATGTTCCCCATCCACCAGCCCATCTTCCATTTGCTCCTCCCAAGAGAGCGAGTTGAACCAATCGGTGAACCACCTCCACTTAATTGATCCACCTCACTAGAAAATTTTGTAACATATGTAAATAATTCAAAAAAAATATGCACATTGCATGTGCATGGATTTTTCCATTTGGGTTTACACATGTTGCTTGCTGCTATCCGGGTTTCCAAGGTTCTTCTAGGCTTGCTATACTATGGGGAGTAGAATATCCTAATCCACTTAACATAATCCATTTGAGAGAATTTTATGCTCAATGTGATTTATATATATGTATATATACATGGCTAATACACAAAAACACACCATATATTACATTTCATACATTTATTTTGCACACACACATTCATTGCCATTATGATGCATTTCATCCACCATAGTAGGGGTCATTTATTAATTTTACACAATAATTGATCCAATAAATCTTGTTTCCTTAATTAGGGGCACCCCCAAGTTCACATTCATTTCATTACGTCATTTCATAAGACATTGGCACTATCACTAGGTTTTTTCAGTCACTCAGTCACTCCTAGTGTTTCTAGAATACTCCAATAAATGTCGAGTTTTCTCTAGGACCAAGTCATATTTCACTAAATAAAATATTGAGTTTTAGGAGTCGACTAACACTATTGAACCAACCATATTTTACTCATATTAATAACATCTTGTTTCAAAAAGGGGTAATACCATGATTAGATTGAACCTCAAAGTGAAAAAGTTATCTCTACCTATCCCATTATGCACATAGTTCAAAATAAAAACAATGGTTCTCATAACTACTCACACTTCCAAGAAAAATAATGAGTAGTAAGGATAGGGTTAAATTATCATCATATATTGGTTAAGAATCTGATTCCCCAAAGATCTAACTCCTTTAAAAATCACATACCACATATCCTTAAGTTGTAATAGTAGCACTACATTTCCATCCATATGGTTAGGTAGTCTAAATCCCCAAATATTAGAGATCATATTTTGGACTATGGAGAAAATATCCACTAGGGCTATAGACACTTGACAGGTAGTGGAGTACACTCATGCATGGCAACACGTCTCTCTTGAAGAGACCTCTGACTGCACATAAGGACAAGCTAACTTCTTGGTCTTCTCCATGACATGTTTTATCTTAATTTTCTCAAGATGGGTTAATGAACTCACTTGCACACACATTGGTTCTTGATTTCCTTGAGTCACTACCATGCTCATGATTGGTAAATGAACATATCACCTACACACACATTTGATCTTAGAGAAATTAGACATAACTTAGTGTGTTTGTTATAATTCACTAGTATGTTTGAGTCTCTACAAAAAAATCAATTATTAATAAGCCAAAATCACATCCATATCATTACATGAGTCTTCCATTTCACATATCACCATTTTGGTATCCCTTATTAAGCAACAATGATCAACAATGGTCAAGAAAAATCTAAACTATGAATGATCATTAGTGCATTAGTTCATTTACGTTATTTTCATTACACATACACATCATCATTACATTACCATCCATCACATATACATATGCATTCACACACATCCACACAAATTCATAACAAAAAAGTAAAGGGCATGTATATATATATAATCGCATGCACAATGAATGTCCGAAGGCTATATACAATAGAGCACTAAGGCTCATATAGAAAAGTGTAGCTAAGCACTGGGTAATACCCAAAAATAGACCCTTGTGACCTCGAAGGAGCCCTAGACCTAGAGACACTATTCCTAGAGTCACTACACCTAACAAACCTTGCTATGAAGGAAGCAAGTCGATCAAGTAGCCAAATGTGGTGTTGCATGAGCTGATCCTCTAAATCTTGGATATATGCATCTCGAGACCATAAGCATAGTACATCATACCTCTACCAAGATTCCCTCTACCCTAGATCTACCTAGAGCCTTGCTATCATATCCACTTCTCCACCTGTAGCTCTTTGTACCTCTACCTTCACCTATAGATGAGCATTCTCAGCATCCTGAGCTTCTATCACTATATCCAAAGTTGTATATTTGCATCTCACTCTACCACCATCTATCAAAGCTAATATCACTCAACCTCAAACCTCACCTACTCCTCCTCACTCTGACCAAGAGGTATCTCTAGAACCTCCTACATATTATACCTACCACCATCATAACCTCCAATCTGTAGAGCCTGCTCTACTGCATTCCTCACATTCCTCCCTCTACTAGATCGATGACATCTCTGATGTCAGGGAGCCTCCTCTGCTGCTACATCCTCCTCATCCATGTTTCCCTCCTTGACCACCTGAATTAGCACCCATGGTGGCTATGAAGTGAACCATGCATCATAATTAATTATGGTATTGACATCATCCACATCCAGAAGATCTATCTCCTCATCATCCTTATAAGTCACCATACCTCCACACAAGATAGGCTCGACTCATTTGATCGATACCTATAGAGAACCAGAGCCTCCAAAACTCCCTATATTTATCCAAACTACCATAGCACCCATGAGAACTATATCAACTCCACCTCACTCCCATGTCGTCCAACCTCCCATCTAGCTTACTGAGTCCTTCATAGCTGCTCTCCATTGCTAGGCCATCTAATCCCTCGCTATGGCCTCCAACATACCTGATCCACTATCATCCCAGCCAATAAATCCCTGCAATCTTGGATACTATGACTAGGATGACTAGGTTGCACCTCCTAGATCACCCACCATCTAAGAGTAGAGGGCTAATCACTATCCCAAATCCTTGCATGGTAGCCCCACGGGCCGATCCACACTAAAGTTCTCCCAACTCTAACACTATAGCAACACATTGTAACCCAATCCCTTTTACCCCTACCTCCTCACATCATAGAGCTCCATATACATCTGAGCTATTAGAGTAGGTGCTAACACATACATTCGAGGCTCATCAATCATATCATACACCAACATTATCATATTCCATGGGAATCGAAACCTGGTGTTGTTAGGCACCAAGATGTTGGCCAAAAGGAACATGATCAAGATGGGTAAGGCCCCCAACTTCTCCTTCACATACATATCCAAATACCTTATCCCTCCACCATAGATATCCACATCCCTCCATCCATCTCCAAAAATCCTCCTTATCTCATACTCCTTATCGTACCCAACTTGGACACATAATCTCTCCATTGGCACACGAAATATGTAGTATACATCTTCCAATATTATATTCACTTCACCAGTTAATAACTAGAAATTCTCCCTATCCATATCCCATATCTCAGCTAAGTCTGAGAGATATCCCTTATCTACCCTCACCACCTCAATTTGTACCACCTCAAACAAACACATATCCACCAACTTATCCCATTCGACCTTTTTCAAGGTCTTCCTAACCCCTGGTATAATTGGTGAGAATCGATGTCAAGCCTCCAAGATCAATAACTGTAGTAACACAATTGTAAATACATTAACATCACATTCATTGCATAAGCATTAAAATTTAAAAAAAAACAACTTGGTTACAATAAAATTTGGATTAAAGGTGAAGACCAACACAAAACCTCATTCACAACACCATGGGGAACATTTTGTTATAAAGTTATGTCATTCAGCCTTAAAAATGTTGGTGCTACATATCAGTGATCCATGACATACATTTTTCATGATTACATGCACAAGATCTTAGAGGATTACATCGATGACTTATTAGAAAAGTCATTGTTGTGTTTTGAGCATGCAGAGGTTATCAAAAAGGTCTTCGATCGCCTAATAGAGCATAATGTTAGGTTGAATCCCAAGAAGTACGTATTTGGCATGACTTCAGGAAAAATTTTAGGATTCATCATTTCTAAATGAGGGGTCGAGGTAGACTCAAAGAAGGTCAATGCCATACTATAAATGCATCCTCCCACCAATATCAAAGAGCTAAGAATCTTGCAAGGTAAATTAACATCCATAAAGTGATTCATCACACACTTATCAGATAAATTTTGACCCATGAATGAAGAACACAAGCTTATACTGAGAGGGGGGTGAACAATATAAGACCACTTTTTAATTTTCTTTTCCAATAAATATTATGCAATATATATAGAAATATCAATAGCAATAATCAAAGCAATGCACAAATCACCACACACAATAGAGACACAAAATTTACATGGTTCACCCAATGTGGGATACTCCACGGAGAAATATTTTACTAAAATATTTCTCAATCAATATCTTGGGAATCCTTTTACTATTACAATGTTTATGGAACTCAGTCCAAAGGAGACACCAATCCCCTTAATCAAGTTCATGGATCTTTATCCACATGAGAACTCCTTTCTCCTCTTGCTCTGGTTGGTGATCTTCTAGAAGAACTATTGTCCCCACTACTATTGCTAGTGGATCTCTATCCACTGAAGACACCTATCCTCACTACCCTGGATAATGGATCTCTATCCACTGGATATTTTCATCCTTTGTACTCTATCACCTCCAAATATCTATCTCAAATCTATACTAAACACAGTCCTTTGATCTAGCATAAATTTGCTTGATCTCTATCTTTGGTCTGGCACAAACCTGTCCTCAAATATGCACCAAAATCTATTCTCGAATATATACTAAACATAGTCCTTCGGTCTAGCACAAATCCATCCTCAATATTTTTCCTCAAGCCTTAACTCAAATTTTGAATCAATCTTAAATCAACTCTACTGGATCTACACCAAACCTTAACTCAAGGTTTGAAAAAATAAATCAATTCTACTCTCAAGTCTTCTCAAAGAATTATATCAAATCTGCCTTGAAATCCTCCATAAAATCTCACACTAATATATCCACAAGTCCTCTCTAGAACTTGTCCAAATATGATCAATAAGTCCTCACAAGAACTTATCCAAATTTGCTCTCAATATGTATTGTAAGCTTCCATAAAAGCTTACCCAAATATGTCCACAAGTCTTCTCAAAGACTTGCCTCAAATATGCTCAACAAGTCCACACTAGAACTTTTCCAATCTCATAGAAAAATAAAGAGAATTGTTAGAGACTCAATATGCTCTATACTCATCACAATGCTCAATCACTTTCAATCACTCTTTTAGAAACATACAAAGAATTTTTAGAGACTCAATATGCTTCACATTCACCTCAATGCTCAATCACTTTCTCAAATTAATTAAGAATATAGAATAGTTTGTTTTATAAAACTTGAAAAATCACTTCACACATCCAATTGACTAGGGTCAAACAACTCTACTCAACCAATCACTAAATGAAACAATCCTTGCTTACACACCCTAGTCTAAGCATATAAACACTCACTCAAAATGTTTCCAATAATTCTTATCAACCAATCTCACAAAACAATGATACTCATGTTATTTTCAAACCCTAGTTCAAGTTCTTCACTTAACCAACGGCTTCAACAATAATTCTTATCAAATAAGGTTTTAACAACTCTTTATTCCATAAAACCTTGAAGCATTAACTCAACATGCTCAATAAGGAAACCTAATTAAGTCATTTTCACTCCAAACTTGTTTTTCATAAAACAATCAATCAAATCAACTATGGAATAATGTGCCCATACCTTTTTCTTGATGATGAAGGAACCTAAAAAACTTTCCACAACCACAAACACTTCTTTTCCAAGCTTAAGGAAGTTATAGGATGATAAACTCTCTTAAAAGAATAATGTAAATATCAAAACATACATACACCTTATCACTCCATATTTAAGAAAGCATCCATCAACATATACAAAAATAATTGACCAAATACACCTTATAATCTCCTAATTAAAATAATATTCAATACCATAAATAATGTCAATAAAATCACCTTCATCTCCAATAAATTTAACCAACACTTTAATCTCCAATAAACCAATATGTCATAAATACTTTATTTAAAAATAAAGTTAACTCCTTATTCCTTCAATTATCCAAAATAATGATTAATTAAAATACTTTTTATCTACCCATTTTAACTCCCTAGGACCTTATTCCAAAACCTTAGGCATCACAAAATATATTAAAACTTTATTACCTTTGCCTTGGTGAGACTCGAACTCATGATGTCACCTCTACCAGCACCCTAGTCATGGCTCCAACTGCCGCATGAGCTAGGTGCTCACCTTGGGAGGAAAAAACACCATGTGCTCTATATTATCCCTCTTGGCACCTCACCCAAAAAGGATTTGCACCGCTTCCTTTCATGCCTAACCAAGTTCACTCAAAATGCTGACCAAGTCCACTCAAAACACTGCCTATCAAGATTCGAACGCGGGTCCTCCTACTCACAAGCATCCTAGCTCACTCCAACTTGCCACCAGACCACCACACTGGATGTCTATGAGGGTTAGGGTGTATTTTGTATTATTTCTTCATCGATGAACTTAAGACAAAACTTTATCTTCTTCCTTGCACGAAATCACACAAAACACACAACTCGCAGACCTTTGATAAATCAAACAAGAGATAAATCATTTACCACTTTGGCATATGGTTTTTATACCAATATGCCACCACACTTTCAAACATCGATGGATTCCTTTTTCTCTTAGACATTGACGCCTTTGATATTTAAATAATTAATCTATAAATTATTAAAATTCTTTAGAATTTAAATATTATAAATTAATATGTAAATCCTTTTAGCTTTATTAAGGATTAAAGCCTTCTTAGGTTTTACCACTTTGTATAAATAATATTTATTTATAAAATTTAAATTCAATTTGAATTTAAATATTTTATAAAATAAATATTAAAAATTCCTTGGGCTTTTTAACATGAATTTAAAAGCTTCCTTTGGTTTTTATGAAAAACCTTTTATTTTTGCTCATCCATGGTTTTAATAAAAACCCTTCTACTTATGCTTCCACATAATATTAAAAATATTATGAAGCTCTTTTACCTTTAACCTTTACATTGTTCCTTTTGAACTTTTACCATCAACGGTAGCTTATTCCTTGACATAAATAACAACTTTGTTCCTTGACATCAATGACAACTTTGACTCAAAATGTCCAACAATCTCCCCCTTTGTCATTGATGGCAACCCAAATTGTTTTTACCAAAAACTTAACCTTTTATTTGTTCTGCTCCCCCTGGCTCAATGCTCTCTTCAAATCTCTCCTCTTTACTCAAATACCAAATCTCTCCCCCTTACTCAAATCTCTCTCCCTTTGACATCAATGGCAAAGGGTCACCTTTGGGGCTTGGGGCTAAGAATGAGTTTCTTAGCTTATCCCCTCCCCCACCTCCTCTTGAGGTGGTTAATTCTGGGGTGGGAGTATTTCTACTCCCAAAAAGCATTGGTCTTTACCTTTATGTTCTTTTCTTCTTATATGATCCTTCTAATTTCTTTGACTGTTCCTTTCCATGTCCATATTTATGTTCTTGTTCCTATTCCTATTCTTGTTCATGTTTATATCCATGTTCCTATTCTTGTTCCTGTTCATATCCATATCCCTTTTCTTGTTCCTATTCCTGTTCATACTTTATTTTGGAATGTCTTATCTACACCACTTTGTTGTGTGTCCATCATTATTACACTTATAACACTTAATGTTATTATTCCTTGAAGGTGCAAATATCTTAGGATTTATCCTAGTGAAGCCATATCCTTTTCTGTCATGAACCCTGTAATACATTGCCTTGTGACCAAACTGATTACATGAGTAGCAATATCCATGGAAAAGCTACCTATTTTTTGAATTCCCATTTTCCTATATTTCAAGTGTCCTGCACTGTGAAGCCATGTGCCCAAACCTGTGATATGAAATACATATTCCATTGAATTTTCCTTGTCTTGACCTCATTGGATTCTTAGTCTCTTTTAACCTATTCTGATTGTTGTTCCATATGTTTCTTCTTTGTGCATTGTTCCTATCCTTGTTTAACTTTCTATTTTCCAACTCATCCTCAGATGTCTCACTTTCTCTTACACTGTCTTCTTCTGAAGTTTCTTCTCCTTTAGAACTTGAGGTTGACTTCTCTTCTTATTTATTTCGAGTCTTTTCAAAACCAAGACCTATTTTGTTTGTTGACCTTATTTGTACCTTGATCATCGTATCCAAAATATTTGAGCTCTTTCCAAACTTGTGTAGATTACTCTTGGATTTTTCTAAATCTTCCCTTAGTAGGGCTACTTCTTATTCTAACCTTTCACATTCTAAGACCTTTGCTCCTAACATATCCTTGAACTTCTTTGTCTTAGCCTTTGATTTTTCTAGATCCTCTATAAGCATTCTTCTCTCTTCATCACATTATTGAAATTGAAAATCAATTTTAGAGTTTTGCTTTCTTACCTTCTTTAGTATGTCAAGAGCATAAATAAGTTCTTTGTTGAGATCATATCCTTCTTTATCTGATTTTTCCTCTATTTGTTTTCCTTTGTCTACATATTTATTTTATTTTAACTTTTCTTCTGTAGGATCACCTTTTTCTTCTTCTAGTGCCATTAGAATATTCTCTTCTAGTCCTTCAAGTGTATCCTCATATTCATCATCACTGAAACTATAACCATTCCTTGTACAACTATATTCAAGATGTCCAAAGTTACCACATCTAAAATACTTAAGAATTATTGGTGACCTTTTCTTGACCTCTTTTTCTTCAATCATAAATAGGACTTCATATTTATCATTTTATAAGAAACTATTATCACTATCACTTGAGTACTTACTTTCCTTATCTACATAGTAGCTCCTCTTTTGCCTTTGAAAGAAATTCTTTCCTTGTCTGCTTTGTCCATCCTTGCTTTTCTTTTGGTGTCGGTATCTTTCTGATTCCATGCTCTTGTGATCCTTTTCTTCATAATTATTATTTTTAGCTTCTTAACAATCAGTTGCATAGTGATCATACTTTCCATGATTAAAATATTTAACAGATTTTGTATCTTTAAATATTCTTTAATCCTTATTCCTTCTGCCATAATTTTCATCTTCATCATTGTATGACTCATTGCTTGATTTTGAATTATTACCCTTTGTCTTCTTTATTGATTTGAAGGCTACTTCCTTTTGGGGATTAGGTTCTGTTGTTCTTAACTCAAAAGCTGTAAGAATACCAAGCAATATATCTCTTGTCAAATAATCACCATCCTTTGATTATTCTATAGCAAAAATATTTTAACTAAATATTTTTGGAAGAGATCTTAAGACCTTATCACAAACATCTGATTCTTCAACCTTAAGTCCAAGTACTTGCATAGCATTAACAACCTCATCAACTTGAAGTAGATAAGTACTAATATTTTCCTCATCCTTCATTCTTAACTCTTCAAATTGTCCTTTGAGATTTCGTATATTTGCTTTCTTGACACCTTTATCTCCTTTATATATACTTTGTAACTTATCCCAAATTCCTTTTGCATCTTGACAATGCATAACTTTTATGGACTCTATTCTATGCAAACCTCTCAAAATTGCATTCATTGCGTTTGAATTGTAATCTTGTAGAAGCTTACCTTCCTTATTAGTAGGTGGATCAATTGGTGGTATGTATCTATTTTCAACTTCTTCCCAAATTTCATTGCCAAGTGCCATTAGGTAAATCTTCATTCTCATACTCCAATATATATAATCACTTCCATCAAATACTGGTGCTAAATTATTTGATGATCCATTCTTAGAATCCATTGTGTTCTTGTAAGATTTTCCTTCAAGCTGTTAAACTCTTTCGAAGGAACCCACTTTGATACCAATTGAAGAACACAAACTTATACTAAGAGGGGGGTGAATAGTATAAGATCACTTTTTACTTTTATTTCCCAATAAATATTATGCAATGTATAGATATCAATATCAATAGCAGTAATCAAAGCAATGCACAAATCACCACACACAATAGAGACACCAAATTTACGTGGTTCACCCAATGTGGGCTACTCCACGAAGAAAATATTTTACTAAAAACTTTCTCAATCAATATATTGGGAATCCCTTCTCTATTACAATATTTATGGACCTTTGTACAAAGGAGACACCAATACCCTTAATCAAGTTCATGGATCTCTATCCATAGGAGAAATCATTTCTCCTCTTGCTCTGGCTGGTGGTCTTCTAGAAGAACTGTTGCCCCAACTACTTTGGCTAATGGATCCCTATACACTGAAGACACCTATCCTCACTACCTTGGATAATCCACTGGAGACTATCGCCCTATGTACTCTATCATCTCCAAATATCTATCTCAAATTTGTACTAAACACAGTCCTTTAGTCTAGCATAAATCTGCTTAGTCTCTATCTTTGGTCTAGCACAAACCTGTCCTTAAATATGTATCAAAATTTATCCTCAAATTTATACTATATATAATCCTTTAGTCTATCACAAATATACCCTCAATCTCCATCCTCAAGCCTTAACTCAAAGCTTGACTCAATCTCAAATCAAATCTATTGTATCTGCCCCAAACCTTAACTCAAGATTTGAACAAATCAATCAATTCTACTCTCAAGTCTTCTCAAAGACTTATCTCAAATCTGCCTTGCAATATTCCATAAAAGCTCACACTAATCTGTCCACAAGTCCTCTTTAGAACTTGTCCAAATTTTCTTAATAAGTCCTCACAAGAACTTATTCAAATCTGCTCTCAATCTGTATTGTAAGCTTCCACAAAAGCTTACCCAAATTTGTCCATAAGTCTTCTCAAAGACTTACCTCAAATCTGCTCAACAAGTCCACACTAAAACTTTTCCAATCTCATAGAAACATAAAGAGAATTTTTAGAGACTCAATATGCTCTATACTCATCACAATGCTCAATCACTTTCAATCACTCTTTCAAAAACATACAAAGAATTGTTAGAGACTCAATATGCTTCACATTCACCTCAATGCTCAATCACTTTCTCAAATTAATTCAGAATATAGAATAGTTTGTTTTATAGAACTTGAACAATAAATTCACACATCCACTTGACTAAGCTCAACCAACTCTACTCAACCAATCACTCAATAAAACAATCCTTGCTTACAAACCCTAGTCCAAGCATATGAACACTCACTCAAAATGTTTCCAACAATGCTTATCAACCAATATTACATAAAAATTATACTCATGTTCTTTTCAAACCCTAGTTCAAGTTCTTAACTTAACCAATGGCTTCAATAACAATGCTTATCAAAAAAGGTTTTAACAACTCTATATTCCATAAAAACTTGAAGCATGAACTCAACACACTCAATAAGGAAACCTAATTAAGTCCTTTTCACTCCAAACTTATTTTCCAAAAAACAATCAATCAACTCAACTATGGAATAATGTGCTCATACCTTTTTCTTGATGATGAAGGAACCTCAAAAATCTACCACAATTATAAGCACTTTTTTTACCAAGATCAAGGAAGTTATAGGATGATAAACTCTCTCAAAAGTACAATGTAAATATCAAAACATACATACACCTTATTACTCCATATTGAAGAAAGCATCCATCAACATATACAAAAATAATTGACCAAATACACATTATAATCTCCTAATTAAAATAATATTCAATACCAAAAATAATGTCAAAAAAATCACCTTCTAAAAATAACTCAATGGCAAGAAGTCCTCTCAAAATTTAACCAACACTTTAATCTCCAATAAACCAATATGTCATAAATACTTTATTTAAAAATAAATCTAACTCCTTATTCCTCCAATTAACCAAAATAATTATTAATTAAAATACTTTTTATCTACCCCTTTTAACTCCCTAGGACCTTATATCAAAACCTTAGGCATCACAAAATATATTAAAAATTTATTACCTTTGCCTTGGTGAGACTCAAACTCACGATGTCGCCTCTACCAACACCCTAGTTGCGGATCCAACCACTGTGTGAGCTAGGTGCTCACCTTGGGAGGTAAGAGCCACACGTGGTCTATCTTCTCCCTCTTGGAATCTCACCCAAAAATGATTTGCGCTACTTCCTTTGGTACCTAACCAAGTTCACTCAAAATGCTGACCAAGTCCACTCAAAAAACTGCCTGCTGATCCTACTCGCAAGCACCCTAGCTCACTTCAACTTGCCACCAGACCACCACGCTATATGGTTATGAGGGTTAGGGTATATTTCATCTTATTTCTTCATCAGTGCACTTAAGATAAAACTTTGTCTTCTTCCTTGTATGAAATCGCACGAAACACACAACTCGCAGATATTTGATAAATTGAACAAGGGATAAATCATTTGCCACTTTGAAATATGGTTTTTATACCAATATGCCACCACACTTTCAAATGTCAGTGGATTCCTTTTTCTTTTAGATGTCGGTGCCTTTGATATTTAAATATTATAAATTAATATTTAAATCCTTTTAGCTTTATTAAGGATTAAAGCCTTCTTAGGTTTTACCACTTTGTATAAATAATATTTATTTATAAAATTTAAATTCAATCTAAATTTAAATGTTTTATAAAATAAATATTAAAACTTCCTTGGGATTTTTAACATGAATTTAAAAGCTTCCTTGGGTTTTTATGAAAAACATTTTATTTTTGCTCATCCATGGTTTTAATAAAAACCCTTATACTTATGCTTCCACATAATATTAAAAATATTATTAAGCTCTTTTGCCTTTAACCTTTGCATTGTTCCTTTTGACATTTTTCCATCAACGATAGCTTATTCCATTACATCAATGACAACTTCGTTCCTTGACATCAATGATAGTTTTGACTCAAATTTTCCAACAATGAATCGACTACTACACAAAGGGGTCCCATTCAATTGGGATGAGGACTGTCAAAATGCCTTTTCTAGAATTAAGCAATACTTGGTAACACCACCAGTATTGGCTCCACCAAGGCCAGATGTGCCAATACTGCTTTATATATCGGCTACTAACTTTGCACTTGGAACCATGTTAGCCCAAAATAACGTGCAAGGCAAAGAGTAAGTGATATATTATATCAGTTGCACCTTGGTGAGTTATGAGCTAGGGTATGCATACGTGTAAAACTTGTGTTAGCAGTGGTGTTTACAATGAATAAGTTACATAATTACATGCTAAGTCATACGACGTATGTAATATCTAAACAAAATCCTTTGCTAGTATATGATGATCAAGACATATCATAATACACATATTGCAAAGTGGATCATGCTATTGATAGAATTCAATTTAGAATTCATTAGCCAAAATTCCATCAAGGGATAGGTCATATATTATCAACTGGTAGAGACACCTCTTGAAGATAGTAAGCCTCTTATCATAGAGCTTCCTGATGATGCAATATTTATGTTTGTAGAATCTCCCAAACCCAAAGAACCAGATAACAAAGCTAAAATGAATTTGTTCTTCAATGTTTCAAACTGTGAGCAAGGGGATGGTGTAGGAATTATCTTCTTCATGCCACAAGGTGCTCCAATGCCCTTGTCGGTTAAGATAGAATTTCCTTGTACCAATAACAATGCTGAATATGAGGCCTTAATGTTGAGCCTCTAAACAACAATCACCATGACTATTAAAATATTAAACATCTTTGGTGAATCCCTTATCATTGTCAATTAGTTAAGGGACTTTTTTAATGTAGGTGTCCTATCTTGAAAGCTTATAGAGATCTTGCTAACACTTATCTAGCCCAGCTAGAGTGGTACAACATAGAGGCAATATCTCATACATCGAATAAATTCACAAACACTATGGCATCGTTGGGATATTTAATCCCTTAGAATCCATCTGCTGATTTTTCTACCATTCATGTAAATATGAACTTGAAAGCCATGATGCAAAGTGAGGATTTTGTTAACAAAGAATCAATCAACATAATTCATAGAGAACCAAACCATGATTGGTTCTATAAAGCTAGAGACTTTCTCAAGAAGGCACCCTAGGGGTTTTTGATCTTGTAGGGTCCTACGGGGAATGGCACCACCATTCACCACAAGGTTGTATCCCAGTCTACCTTCATGCATAACAAACCACAAGGAGAACAAGTCATCTTGTTAGTCGAGGTAGAAGCTTACCAGGATTGTATGTCATAATTACATGACTTCCTTAAGCTTGGTTTAATATCTCAAGGATTATTGCATGCTATGAAATGCACATTCAAATATAAAACGATAAAGTATGTCTTTCTAGGGGATATATTGTATCTTCGAAGCTATGATGGAGTTCTCCTTCATTGTCTTGAGCCCCAAGAATCAACTTGGACAATCTCACAAGCTCATGATGGTACATGCGATGGCCATTTTGTGGAATGGCCATTGTCAAGTGCATCCTTAAAATGGGTCATTATTAGCCCACTATGGAGAAGGATTGCACCGCGTATGTCAAGAAATGCATTAAATGTTAGCATCATACTAATATTATGCACTTACCATCATAGGCCTTGTAGTCCATCCAAGCGACTTGTCCATTTTCTTAGTGGGGTTTAGATCTAATCAGTAAGATCTCTCACCCATCATCGGGTCGACATACATTTATTATAATGACTACTGAGTATTTTACAAAATGGTTTGAATCAATCCCTTTAATAATGACAATAGGAGCACATATTGTGGATTTCATACTTCATAATATCATTAGTCATTTTGGGATACCATCCAAAATAATTTTGGATAATGGAATGTCATTCAAGGAAAAAATTATGAGGGCCTTGACATCCAAGTACAATATACAACACAGTTTTGTGACTCCATACTATCCACAAGCAAACAAGTAAGTTGAGGCTTCAAACAAGACCATGGTAGCCATATTAAAAAATATGCTACAAGAATACCACAAATATTGGCACATCTAGTTTCCCCTTGCATTATGGGCTTACATGACTAGTATACAGACACCCACTAGGGCAACCCCATTTTCACTAGTGTATGGTGTTGAGGCCATTATGCCCTTAGAGTTGGAAATACCAACCCTGTGCGTCACATTGAAATATTTCATCGATGACGACACTGCATGGTAAGCTCACCTCGATCAACTGACGCTTCTTGATGAACGTCACATGAATGCCCTCAAGCATCTCCGTGTTTATCAAGAATTCTTAAAATTAGCTTATAATAATAAATTCCATCTGAGAGACTTTAAATTTTGTGATTTTGTATTGAAGGAGAACCAACAAAACTCGAACCTGCTACCGCACTTGCGAGTTAAATTTATGGCTAACTCGTTAGGTCCATATATCATCTTCGAGAAGATTGAACCTAGAACATATCATCTAATATCTCTTGAAGGTGTTGAAGAGCCTGAACCTCTCAATATCCTTCATCTTAAGGTGTTCTACACATAAATTCAAAAAATAAAAAACATGGAAAAAGTTAAAATCCTTAAAAATAAAAAAGCAATAAAATCTAAAAACATTGCAAAACATCAAAATTCAAAAATATTTACATCATGCATTTTATTTTACACTTGCATTCATTTAATTGCATAGCATTAGGCATTTCCATCCATCACACCTACATTATGATAGTTTGTTTTTGTAATATTATAAAGAACACCATGTTTGTATTTCAATCATGCATCTATGCATCATCATCATCCATCACCTTTGTGAGTAATTGTGTTTTTCAAAACAACCCCTCCTGTTGCTATGAGGAATATACTAGGGTTTTCTAGTCATTCAACTATACCTAGTGGTCAACTCAGATTTTGTAAAAATATTGCTTTGCTTTTGAGGAATGAGGTCTAGTTTTTATAGCACATAGCATATATCAAAATCCCATCACTAATCAAACACATTAATAATCCTAATTAGGACAAGGAAATATGAACACTACAAAGTGGTCCTAGTCACCTTAAGTGAAAGGTTTTGTTACTTGCTCATTTTGTGATGCGCATGGTCTAGAGTGTGGAATATTTGTAAAAGGACAAGTTCCCCCTACCCAAGAAATCCCTTGCTTACAAAAAGGAGAAAAATCCCACAATCAAATCAAATCCCTTTCTCAAAATAAAAAATAAAATAAATTACAAAATAAATAGTAATTTTTATCACTATACATGAGAAAGTAAGCCAATAAATCAAAATAAAATAATGGGGTGAAGAGCTTGAATCCCTAGAATGGTCAATAATTAAAAACCATGGGGTGATACCTAATATAGCAATGGGCTGAATGAATCTCACTTGACATTGGGGTAGGTCTAAGCAATTTACAAATGAGCTAGCTTTAGGTGCCCTGTATTTCTTAGTGGTCTAGTTTAACTACGTCCAACCCTATGATCAGGTGAGCATGTGGTGATCCTCATTACAATAATGGGTTGAATTAATCCTACCTGGAAACGAGGTAGTCTTATGTCTCATATAATATATTATTTTGCACACATAGGGATAATGAATATCTTGGTATTTCATATAAAAAATTTATCTTTCAGGAGTAGCATAGTCATTATACAAATTTTGGTAAGTCAAATAGGGTGTTTGAGTCTCATGGAAAACCTAAAAAATTTCCAAATAGCAACAAACCACATCAATCACTCAATCATCAATTTTTTTTTATGATATTTTGCTAATTAAAGGGTATTCATAACATAGAACAAATACCAGATGAATATCAACAATGATGTTTAGATGGCCATTGACTATTGTGTGCATATATTTTGGCTTACAAAAGCTTATGAAGAGAAAAAAATATATCATCATCTCATCTCATATATGGATGTCTAATTGGTTAATTATTATGATAAGATTTATCAATTACATTCATGATTATTATACATTATGTGGTATCATCCATTATATTGTTAACTCATATTGCATTCATTCCTTATATTTTAAGTAATTAAAGCATATAGTTTCATTTACATTAGATCACATCATGTAAATAATGCATTACATACATTTGCATTCATCATAACATAACATCATAAATTAAATGCATACAAGTAAATAAAATTAAACATGCATTTAACATCTAACATTGCATCCACATGCATACATAAGTAGTCCATCTACACATCTAGATCATAGTATCTAGTCATGCACCCATCATCTAGCTATGCATGTCATAAAAACATCACATCATATAGAATCAAATAAACATAACATCTAAGCATTGCATCCATGTGCATCTCATATACATTAAAAAATAAAAACATACACATGTAATGAGTCATAATAAAGTCATTTCATTTATGTGTGTCAAAAAGTACATAAATGTATCAAGAATACCCGTAATCTATAACTGTGTAGGTCCTTAGACCTTACACTCAAAAATGGTACAAATAGCTAAAAAATTGTACTACACAAGGCTTGCACCCCCTGCCTGTGAGTCCCTTCCACCATCTCCACCCTCTCGATGAGTTCACCTAGAGCTGGTACCTATGGACCTCTTAGATCTCCCAGCCCTGTGACTAGGCCATGTTGATGACTGCCCTGTCTCTCGTGTCCTGGTCCTCTGAGACCCTGTAGTTGTGGATATATCTAGCACTACGCCATCATGTAGTCTAACCTCACCCTCTAGAAAAGTGATGTGAGATACATCGAATGCATGCTTCCTAGTACCATCCTATATGAGGGCATGTAGTATTAGGATCTCTACAACCATATCCAACCCTATCAGTCCCTATGTAGCTAGAGTGGTAGGAGCAACTTGAGAAGTCAAGGGATCTCCCCTTGCTGATCGAATCAAGTCTCACTATGTAGTCATAACATCCAGCTAAGATCATATAAGATCATGTTGCCCCGTGATCTTCTTTATATCTGTGTCTACACTAGAAATTTGGGCCTGGAGAGCTATCCTCTCCTTCTCATATCCTCGCCACTAAGCATTCCCTCTATGAGCTAATCCTAAACTACTCTCATCTATGCCTGTAATGTAGAAAGGGAGGTATCCCTCCCCAAAATCAACATCTAGATAGTCTATAGCTGGGACTGCAAGCTATCTACCTAGGCCTAGAGCTATGACACCTCATCATCAGGATCCTCCTCAACCTCCTCCTCCTCCTTTGCCTAGGGCTCCTCCTCTACAGTTGTAGATTGATCCCATCCACCCTTAGTCCTCTGGTAAATGTATCACCCCTCAGGATCTACACCTATTGCCTTTATGACTGCTCCATCTCCTTATTTTCTTAGAGGACCACCACCCTACCATAAACTAGTAGTCCACAAGGTTTCATACTCTATTGTGTTCCCTACATCTACCAACCCTGAATCTTGGTAGATTTCATCATTATCTCCTAGTGGAGTCACTCAAGGTCAGACTAGTTGCATCTCCACCTTAAGGCAGAGGTAGACAACTGGATCATCAATAATATCTTGGTAGATCCCATGCTTCTGGTGATGTGCAAGAAGTGGAAAAACTCACGTATGTCAAGATTACACCCGAGGAGCCATCGGTTATGTTGCGTCTACCTTAAGTAGTGGTCTACCTTTGCCCATGCTGGGCAATCCATGTAGGGGTGCCATAGAACCTGCCCTAGCCTCAAACTTGTGATATGATCCATATAGTATTGTAGATCCCCTACATGGGACCTTCTCCTAAAGTCCTCGACCTCCCTAGGCTAGTAAACAACATAGCACTGGGACTCCTCAGTTTTGTTGTTGATCTATAATGGTAGTCCCCTAGGATGATCAATGGTGATGTGCTACCACACCCATATCTGGAGCAATAGAATACAACCGACTCCTATGCATCCCTGTTGTATTATTTGACACAACTCATCATATATTTATGTGAGGAGAGCACTCCTCCATGAGAGAAACAACAAATCTTGTGTAGTTCTCGCTAGAAGGTCCTACATCCTATCCAAGAGGTTTCAAGGGAACCTCACACTAGATGTATTTGGAAGCAGCATATGTATAGTGAGGTACATCATCATGGCTTGCCATCATGATAAAACTTGTGCCCTATACCAATGCTTAATAGGCATGCCCCTGTGCTCAATGCCATCCATCATCTCGTCACTCTGGGTACAAAAAATTTACTGCAATACTGCAGCCTTCACCATAGTAGAGAAATATTTTATGGTCTTGCTATCGATGGGGATGCAAAATATGTGGTATACATCCTCTAGGTTGACTCTGATATCTCTAGTCGATAGGTGAAAGGTGTTGGTCCGTGCATCCCAATGATAGGCCAAAGCAGTCATGCAAGCTTGATCATCCCTGATGGAAGGAAGATAGAGCACATAGCTAAGTCCTATGGTCGAGAACCAATCCTGGTCAACATCGCCCATCTCGTGTAGAAGCTTGCAGAAGAGCTTGGACTCCCATGCTCTAGTAGTCAGCTAAAGGGAAATAATAACAAAAATCACTTAAAATTACAAAAACATAAAAAATACACTTAAAAACACGAACAAATTCAAAAAACCATTACAAGGCAAAAATAATCACAAATACATTCAAAATGTTCAAAAAAACCAAATGTTTTCTTGGAAAAAATCAAAATTTGCAATCAATTTAGTCAAAAATCCAAACAAATCAAAAAAATTAAAAAAATTTCCAAAATTGCTCAACCGCAGCTGTCACCCATGACTGGTGGCAATGGTCAAATTTTTGATCGAGATTTGAAGTCAACCGTAGTTGATAGTCGTGGTCCCTAATTTTCCAATTGGGAGATGTTTTTGCCACTTGCGGCTATAGAAAAATATCTTTTGAGGTCATTTCCCACCCTAATAACCCCAAAAATTAAACCCCACCCTCTACCTAGCCTAGTCTAACCCTAGCTATGTTGTGTTTCATTACCAACATTTTAATTTTTTTCATTTAGTCCATTAATTAATGTGGTTCATTTTTAAGTTGGTAATTCAAAAGTGAGGTTCGAAATGCTACCTTAGTAGCACCAGCACTACCACTGGTGGATGCCTCCAATTGATCAACCATCGGTAAGGATAGTTGTGTAAAGTTTGGTAGTGTTCTGTGTCAAAGTTTCACTTTTACCTCTCAGAGCTCTCTCTCTCTCTCAGTATTTGGCAAATGGATATAATGAAATTGAAAATGACATATTTTTCTTTTATATTTCCAATTTGGACCTCAGCCATGGCTGGTAACCACAAGCACAAAATTAGGATTTTTCAACCACAGGTCAAAGCCACGGTTAAGGAATTTGCCAAAAATGGATGTGACTGACAATCATCCAACCACATTTTTTATTTTGCCATGGCTGGTTGAATATTTTTTATTTTGCATGATGAGCTTCAAAATGCAAAATAAAAAATATTCTACCATCCAAAACTCCCAAAAATTTCTAAAATAACAAAATAATTCACATAATTCAGAATTCAAATGAGCCTCATATTTAGTTATTTACCCTATACACTTGGCGGTTGTAGTGACTTGTGCTCCATGCAATCTTGCAAGATGAGTAAATCACCATAAAGCCATTTTGGGCAAATTAGTCATCATTAAATTGTAATGCTTCACTTCAATCTCAAAGAAGACCACAATGGCTAGAATGCCCCATGGGAATGAGGCATTCATTTTATTTCTTCTATGACATTTTCAACAGATCATCGACCATAGTGATTCAACACAAGCCTAATTGGAATTGCTATAATCATTGATTTCCTAAGAAGGCCATTGTAGTCGGACTGCCTCATGGGATAGAGATGTACAATTACTATTAATTGTTGAAATCATGGCTGAATTAGGCCTTGCCAAATAACAACAATACAAAAGTCTTCAGTCATCCAAATTATTCATCTGGGTCAAGCGACACGTTGCTTTATTAATTTTCCTACCTTCATCAACTCGTCGCTTGAGGGGGTAGTCATAATATCAATAAAATAAATTCAATAAGAGATCACTCGATCTTGTCAAATTGTGTTCGTCTTACGAATCATTGCCAATAACTACCATAAGCTTACCCTTTACTAGGGAAAAAAGCAAATATGATAGTTAAGCTAGTAGCCCTCCACCTATCAAAATGATTGTAGCTTGACTACCTGATCATCATGGACACACAAAAGCTTTGCAAATTAAGCCTTACCTTAATTGGAAGCAATGATTCTAAGATGCACATCCTTTTGTAGGACTCGGCATCTAATGTTGATAAGATCAATTATTATTATTTGACCTACAACATGGCTTTAGGTAGTCTATTTTTGCTCAACATTGTGTTACCACAATACATCCCAAAAGGGGTATTTTTAGACACCTAAAATACATCATGTGTAGGGGACTACTCATATGGGTATCCTAACAAACCATATGAATGATCTTGGATCATTCCAAGACAAAGCAGTGATTTTAACCTCTCAATTTAGGCAACTTTGGCCTACTCAGCCTTAGCTGTGGATGACATCCACAGCTAAGATCTCAACCGTAGTTGAAACCCATGGCTAATAGATCTAGCTATGCCTAAGATCCATAGCTAGCTCTATAACTATCACAGACTCCTGAGCCATGCCAAAATTAGTTACAAGCCCTAGTAATGGATTTCAAGTGGTTTCAAGCGAGGAAGCTTATAGATTCTTCCTCCCAACTACTCCAACCTCATGGTTCTTAATCTTGGATTCTCAAGGAAGCTAGGATTAGGAATTGAGAATGCTACAAGACCCCCCTCCAAATTGAGGAAAATTATAGAGAAGCTTTCAATTTAATGCAATGAAGCCCTACCAATTTGGAGATCCACATACAACCCTTGAGGAGTGCCTACATGCTGCCAATGTGGATAATCATGATTGCATTTAAAGCTATGGAGTTTTTAAGAGCTTGAAGAGATCATTCATCCCTAATTAAGCCATTTCCACTATAAATTCAAAGAATCTACATCACCAATTAGTTCTAGAACACAGAGGTGACCCTTGATCATCAATTACTCGAAGGAATTTGAGATTCAAGCCCTGATTACAAGAGCAAGAGGATTTTCTCCTCAACTGGCTGTCAATCGTGGCTAACAGAGCCAGCTACGCTTCAGACCCCCGGTGAGGGTTTGACATTCAATTTCCCTCATTTTAGCCATAGTATTTTTATTCTAATCATGCAATTAGGTATATATAACATAGATTATCTTTTATTTATACTTCTATACAATTAATTTTAGGAATTAGAGGTAGCTTTACTCTATTTTCTCTTATTTTGTCAATTTGCACTAGTTTCATTAGATTTGATTCATTTTAAGTTTTAATGGCAGATTATGCATCATAATAGCTAGATTTACTGCTTTATTATCGTTATTTATAATAATTTAGAGGTTTTGTAATCATATTTACAATTTTCCATGCTTTCTTGCTATATTTTTCCTAATTCATGCAAATCCCTATCAAGAGCCTCATCATGAGAGGTCTCCTTTGCTTCTAACTGTGTTATGTTGTTTCTTGAATGTAGATTTATAGGATCTAGTCATATTCAAAGTATTCTTGGTAATATTCCTCTGATCAAGTGAGAAGAATGCTTCCTTGAACCTTAAGCAGTTCGTGTCTATGTTAAGAGCCTATGTATTGCACCATCCCCTTTGAGGGGCTCAAAATATTGTATCAATTGTATCAAAGAATTCGGTATCCCTAAGAGGGATGTATTTGTAAAGGATATTTGCAATGATAATATAAATAAGTTGTTCTTTCTTGTTCAATTCATTGTTATTCATCTTTTCATGCTTTAATGCTTGATATAATTGATGCAGTAGTCTAGGTGTATGCTTTTAGTGGTACAAATACAACATCGGATGACTTAACCCCTACCAATTTTGGATGCACAGAATAACAAAGAGGTGTATGGGTTGTCAGGTGAAGGTGGAGAGGTGTTGGGTAATATAGATGATGTTAAAGTTAGGGCAAACATGTTGGGCGATGACTCCTTGACTCGAACGTGGTAGTCGATGGACTTATTCACAATTAGACAAGATAAAAAGGGCATTGGATGGGATAGCCATATTTCCTTGTTTTTTGGATGGGATAGCCTATGGGAATATTATTGGGTATGATGGCTAAGATATTTAGACTTTGTGAACCTTGGGATTTAATAATTCAAGAAAGGGGAAGAAACACTTTGATGTATACGAAACACTTCAAACTTTTAGGGAACTTGGATACATCGGGGCAAATTTATTTATGATATTTATCATCACTAGGCTTAAGGGAGAAATAAACTTAGGGATATATTTGTGCTCATTAAGATTTGAAATATATAACTTGAGGTGGTAAACTTTATCTTTATTGGGTGGCTCAGGCATAGATTGGTGAATGAATGGATGATGATGGAAACTAACAAATGGAATTATGAAGTGTAAATTTAGATGAAGTGGAGGTTTTAATAAAATGGATGGTAAAAAGGGTGTAATAGGAATAAATTTGTGAAGGATAATTTTGAATGAATAATCCACAAGATGACCCGGAGCTACTTCTTCATGATCATGGAGACTCTTTTGTATGAATTTTTATGAAACTTCTCTCTTTAAAATTTGATTATCATAACCTATAATGACCTAAGCACTTAATGGATTGACCTTGTTTGAAAATTAGGGGTCCAATATAAGTTGGGATTTTGAATCCCAACATGATCTTTCAAGGAGGCTTTTTTCAAGTTCCTAAAGTCTACACATAATATGATATCCCCATTCTTCTTTCTAACTGGCACCAGGTTAGAAACCATGTGGAGTGTTTGATAGGGTATATTATATTAGCATGGATTAGCTTTAACAATTCTTGCTTTATCAAGGCTTCTATTTTTGGATTGATAGGCCTCTTATTTTATCGAAATGGCTTTGAACAAGGCTTGAGTTCAATGGTGTGTTGTATTGTTTCTTTGCTATACATGTTGAGTTCATCATATTTCCAGGCTATAATATCAGGGAAATATTTGCATAAATTTAGGCTATGAACACTAAAATCAAACCTTGAGAAATTTTCTAGGTTCTACCTACATTTCCTTGTACTTTTTCTTATCAACCTATATCTTATGGTGTATTGACCGATAACTACTATCGAAAAGGCTTTCAAGAGTTATTAGACCTTTTGGTATATGATTGTTCTTGAGATGGATCAGTCCTTCATATTCTTCATCTTCTAAGGCTCAATCACTTGAACATTTCATCTCATAGATTAGAAAATATAATACCTGTTCATCATTCTTGAAGACTTGCTAGAAGGTATCTTTATCTAGGACTAAGGGTCTGTATATCAACATCATTGTTTTTGACTTTTGTATGACATTGGCTATTGGATAATAATTGGTTCCCATGGATGCTAGTCAGTCAGCATGAGTATTATGCTCTTTGATACTATCTTTGATATTCAATGCTTCAAAAGCTTCAAACTGATCTCATACCTTGTTTAGGTAAGCTTTAAGGTAATGTTATTTGTTGATGTATTTTTTTGTGACTTAATTCACTATCAGTTTTGAATCTCCATGTATCTACAACTGTTTGATCCCCAAATTCTTAGTCTTTCTCAAGCCTAAGCAAAGTGCTTCATATTTTGTTGCATTATTTATGCAACTCCATGTCAATCTATACAAGAAAATCTTCTCATCTCCAATTGGTGATATTAGTACTATACTTGCTCCAACCTCATTTTTACATCTGGCACCATCAAAGAATAGTTTTTAGATCTAATTTGTAGGGATGTCTTGTTTTACCAAAGGGGGGGTTGAATATTTTTAGGTTTTGCAATTGAATAAGTTTATATTCCTATTTAAATCATAGAATTAAAGTCCTTTAGAGAAAATTTATCTTTAGTTTGGAGTTCTTCTAGAACTTCCTCCATTAGATCTAACCCCTAAATTTCTTTTGTAATCATATTCACACTATTGTTAGGTTTATTGTCCTCTTCAATCTTCTCAATGTGAAAGGAAGACAGTTTTCATTGAAGACCCTTCGGCATTTATATGGTATCTCCGTGTGTGAATAGTCAAGGGATAGATATACTCCTATATTGGCTATGAATTCTCTTGAAAGGTACAATTCAAAGTAAGGCTCTAGGTCTACCACAAATACTTCCTGTATAAATAGGATTTGGGTCATCTTGTGTAATACTATAGGAATATCTTTGATCACCCCTACAATCTTAACTAGAGTGCCATCCAACTACAACACCCTATGGCTACTTATGGTATATTCCATATCCATAATATCACATACAACTTTGGGCATCATTTTGGTTGTTGCACCTTAATCTATCATGCAATTGTGTACTACCCACCCTTCCATTTGGAGGGATATATAGAATGTAGGAGGGCTATTTTACCTGTAATTGGTATCAAAATAGCTTGAGCTAGATTCAGTTGAGGGTGATGCTTGTCTTTATTCTTGATTGATTTTAGAGATTCTTGTAAAAATTTAATTTTCCCTGGAAGTAACATCACATCATACATGCTTGCCTTTGAGGGAGTATTCTTTAATTCTTCCACTATGTTGAACATAAGAGCATCATTCTACTTATACTTATATTTTACGGGTGAATCATACCTATTTCTATGCCTTTGAGTTATCTCTATTCTTTATTGCTTGGTCAAAGAAGGATATCTCAGTTTATCCCTTGTCTATTCTTGAGTTTTAACTTCTTTCTATGCAGTCTCACTTTTGCTAGTTTCTTCTCACTACTTTTGAACTGGATTTTGGGATGTAGTTTCATGGAAATTTTCCTTTTTAGCTTGACTCTTTTCTATTGAAGGTACTTTCAGAGGATTAAGTTCATGAGGATCAACTTGGAGAGGTTTCTTCCTTGACCTAGTCCAAACTATAACTTGTTTCATATATGGCATCATGAAATTGTGATCCATTTCTCTAATCATGTTAATTTATCCCTTCTGATCTCTTTCTACCTTTTCAATGGCCAATTTTTGTACATGGTGCTGGTGAATCATGCATGACATTTCACCATGCGGATAATTGCATGTAGAACACCAATAATCAGATTTAGTTGAGGATGTAGAAGGTTCATTATATTGATTTGTATATATTGTACTTGATCTCTCTTGATATCTACTGGTCAAAGAAGCTTACTCTTTTGATACTTGAGGGATTCTTCTAGGCTGGAAATTTCTCTTAGTTTCCCACCTCTTCATGAAAGTGATTTCATTAGTTATATTTTTCATGGTCATCTACATTTTTAGGAGAACTGCAAGTTGAGTTTCAGGGGCTGGTAAAGGAGGTACCATAGGTACTAGAGGTAAATCTAGGAATACAAGGGGGGCTTGTATTGCTAGGACAACTAGTATTGCAAGCCCTTTTAGAAGATTTACCATAGAAGCAGAAGAAGGATATGATGAATTGGTACTAGAAACCTGAGGGAGATCTAGAAATATAGGCATAATCATTTTAGGTGGTAACTTTCCAATGGAAATAAGGTCTTTCCCTGCCTTAAGGTCTTCCTAAAAAAACTGTGGGAATGTGAACACCTAAGATTGTCTTATAGCCATTCCCAGATTAAATTTGAAGACCCTTATATAGTAATATATTACTTGCTCATTCGTTGGTCTAAGTCCATCAAGAACTCTCTACCATGTATGAATGAACTTGATATTAAAATATACTATCTCTTCTTGAGGATATTTTTATATGATAGTAAACTGGAAAGCAGGGAGAAAGGATCTACCTGCTTATTAAAATCCTCTAGAAGTTTACCATAAAGACCTGCTCAAGTGGTTATGGTATGATTAGGGAGGGTCTTGTACTAGTACAACATATTTACTCTTAATGATATAACCAATAAACTTATCATCACATTTTTCTCTATGATATTACGAATGGCTTCCAGTGATGCCATATCTTGACAATGCTCATAAATAGTCTTGCTTGTACCATCATATGTTGATAGTACCTTCAAAGTTGCTAGGGGAATGAGATTCTAGATGGCTAAATTTAGGGTACCTGAATTATTCCATGAGGGATAAGGTAGGGTAAATTTTTTTGGGTTAGTCATTATTGCTATTGTATTAATGATAGTTACAAGGGTAAGATTAGCTATACTAGAAGATCCATCAGTGGATGTGATGAGGGGAGTTAAGGGTATAGAACTTACAGTACTGGTTGATCCTACAATAATGGTATATGAGGGTGTTGATTTAGAAGATAGAATAGGGTTTAATTTGAGACTACCAAGGTGTAGTTCTAAAAAATTGATAGGTTCTTCTAAGTTTTTTGCTTTTGATTGAGTGATCATGTATTTCACTACTAAACAATGGGTATAAAGCTTTTATAGGTTTGATATTTTTGAATGAAATTACCAGGTGATTTAGATTAAAATAGAGCAAAGACAAACACCAAATATTTAACTTGTGTGAATGATGGTATTTGGTCCCACCGAGTGTGCCAAAATTATTGGTCCAAAATCTACCTATGGTTGATTATTACGCCCAAGACTTGGCCAACATTGAATGATCACGAAAGTCATATATGGAGGTTCTATGGCACTCCAATGGTGGCTATGGGTACTTTTTTTTTATCTTATGGTTCCTCTTGATTCTACCTTGGGTAAAGCTCCTTGTACCTTTCTTATTTGTGCTTGTCTTTAGCATTGTTCCTTCTACGTAGATAGCAATTGGTAATAACCTCCTTGTATTGGCTTGATCTTATAAGTTTTATGCTTGCTATATGTATTTAATTTTATGGTGGATATGATATATTTAGAAACCTTTATTCTTGAGCAATGTGAGCCCTTTGATGGCTCTCTTTTCTTTCTCAAACTCGACCCCTTTACCTTGTTGAAACAACTACCTTGAAACCGACCGTTGTAATGCTAAATCCTTTGTCATTCTTGTCTGATTTGGAAGGACATATATGGTGCTTCTCATGCATGTAAATATTGTTGTAATAGTTAAGGTTTAGTACCTTAACCTGCACTAGGATAATAGGTCAAATATATTCCTTTTTCATGCCCTTTAACATTCTTGATGAAGTGACTTCTTGAGAGCAATACTGCAATTACATTGTCTTGTTTTGGTGACTTACTTTCACCAAGATATGCAGTAGGTTCTGGATGCTCAATAGTATCTTTAGACACTTCACTCTTACCCAATATTGTGCACTGTAACTTCCTTCAATGATAACCTCTTAATGCACTTTAAAACTTAAGGGTAACTCGTATTAATGCACCAATAATATCTCCAAGCATGATGCTCTTAAGAATAACTGGAATAGTGTAGTAGTAATCTCACCTTATTGCTGCTATAAATGAATCCTCAAAATAACTCGAAATATGCACTAATTTTCACTACAATATAAAAGTAAGTGCATCTAAAGAACAACTAGTATAGTGCAATATTAATCTCACCTTATTAGTCCTTCAAATGAACTTGAAATATGCACTTAGTAATTGCTCCTTGTAGAGAATTATAATCTTTATAACTTAATGTAGTCTTCTTTATTGTAAGTAGATAATGGGAAGATGATAATTTATTTTTATCAAAATATATCTATAGACATCAAAATCTAGCCACTTGTCCTCTATCCACATCATACAACCACATCCACCCATTATTTATTTATATATATACATATTTATTTATATGTTATATATAAATATAAATATTTTATATTTATATTTATATATTTAATATAAATAAATATATATATATATATATATGAATAAATCACAATCACTCATTAACATTTTAATCTCAACCATCCACTTAACTTGATCTGTATCACATTGTAAAGATTATAATCTTAGCCATCCATTATGTTTTAATCTTGATCGCATGTTGGTGTTATTGAAACCCTAGCATATGGAAGGCAAGTTATAAAAGGTCATTCATTTTCATGAATGAGGTTAAGTAGTCAATTTAAGTGGTCATTTGATTTCTAAGTGGTATTTTTATTATTGAAGTGGTTAAGCATTCCCATCAAGCCCTTATTTTCATCCCTCCTTAAAACCTTAGAATTTTGCTACCATTTCCCTCATCGTCATCACTAAAGCATCCATTTCCAGTCACCCAAACCCCTAAAAACTAGATCTAGTTCTGTAGTACTCCTCTCGAATACTCTCAAACATCTCCCATAATCTTGTGAATACTGTTGAGAATTCTAGGAATATTTTTGGGTTTTTTCCTCCATTGTTGAATGCTTTCGAGTGTTTTGCAACCTTCCAGTTTGCCACCGCTATACCCTTGAAATGATTTTAAGCATTCATATGATTCCATATCATAGATACATGAATACAGATAAGAACAACATACATTCTTTGATAAGGTAAATATTTTATTATGTTAAATCTTATGTTTTCTATATTTGTAAGTATTTCATATTTTACAACACTAGGTTCTATAGATCTGATTTATAGAGGGCCTCACACAGTGGAGCCCTCGCATATACTATTGACATCTTGGTATTTTTTATTTTGTTTTAGGTGTAGGAACTATATTATTGAAAGTTGTTACAGCTAAGGTGGCCCTATAGGGATACTCAAGCCCACCTACAACTTGTTTGAAGCAAAATATGACGCAAAAGACACCTACTATTATTTGTGAGCAAGGGTTTTGAAACCATTTCATTATAACTATTGTATTAACATACACTATATTATAACATTGGATATAAAGTATCCACCCACATTAATACAATACATTCATTCTTCATTATGCAATCTATTTTGTGTGTTAATTTCATTATTGCTATATTGGTGTTGTCGATTTTTGCTTTACAAAATGGTGATCACGGTGGGACCCACAAAGGGTTCTATATTTTAACTTACCTTATCTTTTGATCTATGTTTTTGTATTTCTATTATAGGTTTATAGATATTTGATCGCATGAAAAATTGTGAAACTAGGATTTCTGGAAGCAACAAAATTTGATCATTGGTCACACGGATGCCCTATCGCATTCAAGGGATGTCATACCACATCCAAGAGACACCTCACCACATTTGAGAGACTCTACAATGCATCCAAGAGAGTTGGGAAGAAAAATAAATGTAGGTTTCCTAGTAAGTCTAGATCAAAACCCCACCTCCATTTTCTATTTTTATTGCTTTTTAAAGGTGAAATTGAAAATAAATATTTACTTTCCATTTAAAAACCAAAGCATTTAGAATTTTAGGCATTTAAATATTTTCATATAGTTTGCATATAGGGTAGATTTTCATTTGTGCATCCACGCTAGTTGCATCAAAATACACATCATAATAAACCTAAAGTTCTTGTTGTCTTTGGTGTTTTACTTTTACTTGAGTGCTACTTGCAATGAAATAAAAAGAAAATATAAATAGTTGTATTTTTAGGCTAAATTCTCCCACCTTTGCTTCTTTTAATTTGGACCCAACCATCGATATTCAAGCATACTCCCACCATTGGAATCACTTGATGATTTAGGGTGGAAGAGCTAGATGAACCCTCCACTTTCGAAGGCACTTGATGACTCGGGGTGGATCTTAAGTGGTGTTCCCTAGGTTCTTTTGAGGGAAATTGGTATTAATATCCTTGGTTACTAGCTTAGCTGAGTAAACATGGGTTTCTTAGCACTGTATGAACACTATAGATAACTAAAAATTTAAAAATAATCACACACAAGAACGTATCACTTTAAACATCAGTGTGTTGGACTTCATCACCAACCATCGATCAAGACTAGCGATGGTGGGCTTCATCTCCATCCATTGTCTTTCCCCATAGACGCCATAGCATCCTGTGAGAGATTTTTTTGGATTTCGTCACCAAGAAAATCCGCATTTATCATCCACATTAGGACTTCATCCTGCATAGTAGTCTAGGCTTAGGTATACATCAAAACACACCAATCGCATTAAAAAACTATTTTTACAAGATAGGATTTAATTGCTTGTTTGATTCTATGTGCTTTCCATTAGCATTCCACATTTTCACACACACTCCCCATATTCACTATCCCAGTTGGCTCATTAGCTTATGGTTTCTACTCAAATCCAATCCATAATCATGAGTGAAACATCCACTAGTCAATCCACTTCATCCATGGAGTGCATCATCTCTTTCCCAACCACTTCCATGGCTAACCCTACAAGTGTGACACAGATAAACCATTTCGGTTTTTCTACTGGACCTTTGCATTCTGTATTTACTTCAAATGTAGATGTTATGGAAAGGGCTATTCACACTTCCATCCCAGAGACCAAACCTTCCACACCTACTGACACCCACATAAAATACATAGACATGATAAGGTTAGACTTTATCTAAGACCAACCAGACCGATCTTAAAATAACTCAACGTTCCACATAGCCAAGTTCCTTCTTGTCAACAAGAATTTGTTCATTCACATCCACCCAACTTCACCCAAACCTACACCAATCCTCTTTTTGAGGTATCATCCACACCTTTGCACCACATGTCTCCACCTCAACATAGCCAAATACCTACCATTTCATCTACCCACACTACCACTTACACCAATCCACTTTATGAAGCACATATCAATGCAACTTCACATATTCCATCTACCATGCCATCCACTACTCCTATTTCAGTTGTGATTCCTTTTATAACATACCCTCCACAAAATTCCACCAACATGACCAACATTCACACCTCACTACCATCCACTTCCATCACTCCATCTACTTCAAAATTTCCATACAAAAAGCATGACAACACCTTAACCAATTGCTCATGGGCCAACAAGATATAGTTCTTGTTCCCAAAAACAAACACATGTAGTAGATTTTAAACTTCATTTCACTCTAACAAACATAACTTTTTCACCTCAAACCCATTTGGAATATTGTAATCTTCTGCTGATGAGGCCGAGAAATGCCTCATTTTTGCACTATGGTTAACATATAAAAACTGCCATATTATTAAATATACAAAGTTAAATTGCCAAATAGTTGATTAGAATATATTAATTGTTAATTGTTTACATGATTTTATGTTAGAAACATTATACCCCTGTTTTGACTATTTTAAGCATTTTACTTGTAAAAGGTCAAAAATGAGTATCATGTCAATTCTGATGTCATACTATAGTAAAATTACATTATGATGGCATGGATAGATTCCTCTCATCGAGAACTACAACTTTTATTTTTGAAGCAAGTCAATCCGAGCTGTAGATAAAAAGTTATGAAGGTTACATCATTCTGGAGCTCATGCCTTAGTTTTTTTTGAGTTGTTAACAGGTGCAAATCTGCGTTAAGGGGCATATTGGTGGATCTACTGGGAATGATCCAAAGCAATTTAAGGAACCAAATTCATACCAATTATATTTCATAGTGGAGAGAACACATGACCCAAATTTTAAGGCATATGGACAAATAATATGGAAGTTATGGGGCCCACAAAATGATAGTTTCACACTTTTTGACAGCTGGAAATTCTGGTAAAAATCTGTGTTAGAGGCCAACTTGACAACGATGCTGGGAGCAATTCCTGAGGATTTAAAAGCTGAAAATTGAACCAGATGTAATTCATACAACCAAGAACATGTGGGTAAAATTTGGTGTACATTGGAGTTACGAGGAAAAAGTTATAAGCACTCCAAAAGGGCAGTTGGGCATGTTTTGACTGTTGTAAAAAAATAGGTGATAGTCCATACAAATTCCAACCACCTGTCACTATGAAGGAAGGCATGGAATTTGTCAACTAAATATGAGGTAAACACTTGGAAATAGTTGAGGGAGGCTAGGAGTGACTCTTTCTCCACTTGACAACACTTCCACATGATCCAAATAGGAGCAACCAGTCAAAAATGTTGAATTGCAAGAAATCTAGAAACAATCATACAAATTCCAGCCAACTATCAATAAATAGCATGGCTTGGAATTTGTCAATTCCAACATGTAAAATCTATAGAATTGGTCTTCTAAGGACTTAGGAAGACTACCTAGCTGGTCAAACTCACTTTTCTATGCATCTAGTGTACGGATAAGGGTCAAAATGGTTAAACTGCCAGATATTCCAGAGCAGCTTTGGAATGAGCAGAACATGACCAATTTTGGTCAAAACTATAAACAAAATGGTCAAAAAGGTGGAAAATGGCGAGATGAGGATGGATCCAGCTGTATGAGGAGTTTTCTCACCCCTTCCAATGCATTTCTCCCAATGGATGACACACAACAAGGAAAATGGATATGCTGCAACATAACAGTTTGTTGCATTTCAGGAAGACTTCTTCAGAATAGTTGCTAAATCCCTGAAAGGCAGCAACAGAATGGATTGGCATATGTAATAGAATGTTATAAATAATAGGCTCCCATGTTGGTTGAGCCAAGTAGAGAAGTAGAGAATAAGGATAGGACTTGTGGTAAGAAAGTAGATCTGTGGCAAATTGCAGTTTTTAGCAGGTTTTCCTGCAAATATTGTAATGTTGCTTAAGACTAAATAAAGTGCAGGATTTCTCATTCATATTTTGTCCCATTAAATGTCTGAGTGTTTAAGTAGTTAAGAGAGAGTTTTTCTACCTTCTTCTGGAACAGGGGAGCAAGGGCCACTTCCAGGTTTAGAAGAAGGCTTATTGGTGACAGGTTTTTCTACAACTTTTGTTGCAACAGATTAAGCAGAGACTTGTCATATTTTATTTTCTGTTCATTAGCTGATAGTGCATAGATATTTGTGATTTGAACCTAGGTTAATGAGTGTGAGTGTTAATTGGTTCATCAACTTGCAACATTATTGAATTTCCCTTATTTCCAGTAGATTATTTCCCGCTTTAATCCATTCTGTTGATCAGTTGTTAGCCTGTGTGTTTCATTTTCTGCTATTTCATCTTCTTGTTATTCTTTTCATTTTGCAAGAGTAAAATAGGTGACATTTCTGCAAATTTAGTTAGATTTCAGTTTCCTGCAACTACCTTTTCTTGTCATTTACATTCTGCAATAGTAAATAGGTTTCATTCTACAAAAGTAATCAGGTTTTATTCCTATAATTTTGATTCTGCAAGAGTAATTAGAATTTAACTTTAGTTTATAGGATTAAAGTGACACCAAAACCCCCAAGGTTCACTTGTCCCACCAATAAAGCCTATTTTTTGAATGAGCTGATTTTCAAGTTGCCTATATCTCCTTTCGTATATAGCCTTGGACACCGCCCTGGATTGACAATTATAATGATTAAATGGTGTGATTGATGACACTCATCATTTTTGGCACCGTTGTTGGGGACCACGGTGTTGTTAGAAGGTAAAAGCAGCCCAATAATTATTAATTGTGCTAAGTTGTGAAATTCAGAGTGAAATCTGGATAAATGACTGGTATAAGTAATAATTTTTGGTAAATAGCATTTCAGCCCATTTAGAAAATAAGCAAGAAACCACAGGAAGAAATTTTTTTACAAGAGGTTGAAATTATGTCAAAATTTTCTAAATTTTTGATTTCCAAAAATGTTGGAATTTTCAAAGAATCACAATCATCCACTTCAAGAACTGCAGGATCCTTTGAGAAATTATTACAAGAAAGAAAAATCAGTAGTTCAACACCACTTTCTCTTGACAAATCCATACACTCAAGAAAATTTGACAAGATTTATAATTGTTTTTGGGAACCTATAATGGAAGTGTCACAAGAGAATCTAGGGAGAGCTAGTAATGTGTTCTATCCTAGTACAACTAGTGCACCTGCCAGAACTTTTCAAAATCCCATTCAATTAGATCTTAATCAATATGCTCCCATGAAGGCCATTTCACCTTCAGTGTTACCAACTTTCAAGGGAACTACATCTGAAGATCCTGATATGTTTTTGTTTGAGTTTAAAATTGTATGTCAAGCTCATGATTACACTAATGACAATCAAAAGCTCAAACTGTTTCCTTCCACTCTTAAAGAGTCAGCTCTACGATGGTTTATCACCTTAGCACCTGATTCAATTAGAACTTGGGATGATATGGAAAACATATTCTTGGAGAGATACCAAGAATATTGTCAAGTCAAGAATCAAAATGATGAATTTCTTACAATGAAACAAGAGGAAAATGAAATCTTAGAAGACTATCTAGACAAATTTTCTTTTGTTCATAAGAGATGTGGAAGTGTTGAACCTAAAATTTGCAAAGTCATATTCTTAAGAGGACTGCAAGATAAATTTAGGGATGCATTGGATATCTTAGGGAAAGGAGATGCAAATGCACTTGAATTTCAGGAAATCATTAAACTTTGTAAAAATTATTCTCATTCAAGGCATAGAAAAAACAAAACTGGTAGTAACACAAATGATTTGAAAGAATGCATGGAAGAGGCTGATATTTTAGTACATCTTGATAAAGCAGTAGATGAAAAGAATGAATCTATTGAACCTTCAATCATCTATTGTTCAAAATGTAATGAGAAGCAACACTCTCTTCATGACTCGTGCTTTGAACAAAACATTTATACCTGCTACTTGTAGCATTTGTCAAAAAGGACACCCCACAAATCAATGTAGTTTGTTACCGGAACTCAAAAGTGTCTTTGAAAAATAGTCTCAACCTATGAAAGAATACAACTTTGTAGGACAAAGACAAGGAGATAATTTTCTTAAGTTTCCATATCAGAATGCTTCTCAATTTCCTGCACATTGGGGAAATAATCCTTGGTATATGCCATGGTCTGCTATAGGTCCACTTCAACAATGTTGGAATCAACCACCATGGGCATATTCCCAAGAATGGTCTCAACATGGCTGGATGCAACAACAATGGAATCAACAACATCCACCATGGTTACAACCAAAACTACAGGGATATCAATGGGTACAACAACAAAAACTGTACAAAGGGCAGCAACATTATCAAAAATAGAAATCAAATTTGTTGCCCACTCATACCCATAGTTTCTCTCATGGAAAACAACAACAAAAGGAAAAACAACCTCTATTTTCAGCTCAACCTGTGGCCAATCCCAACAATGTTAAACAGGTAACCCCTGTATCTATGGCTGAATCAAAAAATACAGCCATAATAAATGCTTGTGACTGTGATAAAACTCAGTTGTGTTCAAAACCACTTCTTGAACATATTCCACTTACCAGTGTAGAAATAGGAGCTAAAAGGAATGAGCATGAAAACAAATCTGCACTAAAACAAGAAGAAGAAAAAGAAAAATATGACTCATCAAAGAAAGTACCATGTCTTGAACAGTTTGAAATATCAAAATTGACATCTTCACAATCAGATTGGATAAAGGAATTAACACATTTAATTGTTAAAATCCCTTTACTTCAAGCTATTAAAGATGTACCAATCATTAATAAGATTTTTCAAGAAATGTGTTTTAAGAAATCAAGAAAAAAGAAGAAAGTATATCCTGAAACCATACAAATAGGTGGAAAATCAGTAGACTTGCTTGTAGGAAAACTTACTCCACCCAAGTATGATTGTCTAGGAAGTTCATTGTTTCTTGAATCACATAAGGAAAATGAAAAGAACATTTCAAATTTGGCCTCCATTATTGTAAAGGATAATGTCGAAGAGTTGGATTCATCCAATAAATCTATTTTTAATGTTCATATTTCAGATTTTAAAGATGAACCAACTACTGTTCAACAAATATTATGGAATGATGAAAAGCAGAATTTTGAAAATTTGTCACCCATTCCAGTACAAAATAGTTTTCTTCATTTACCACATGGATGTCATCATGATGCTTTACTAACACTTTATGCATCTTTAGCAATTGGCATTGAGTTGTTGTAGGTATAGAAAAAATAGATTTTGTAGTTGAATGCATTTGATGAACTTTGGTTGGAAGCACTTCACCAAATAGAGTTCACTCAACAAAACTAGAAAATGTGGCATGATGATCACATTAAGAGCAGCAAGGATACACTAGAGGAGTTTGAGAATGAAGTTGTTCAACTTTCTTCGATTGATGATTTAAGGAGGACATTAGTGGTGAATGGACATCTTTTACAGGTGTACCATCAACCACTAACAAAGGTGGAATTTGCTCAATATTTCACACAGTTACATTTGCATAAGGTAGAAGAGGCTTCCTCTTCTGACAAAGATTCCAAATGATCATATCTTTGAATCTTGAAAAAAAAACAAAAAAGAAGAAAAAATGAAAGAAAAAGAGAAAAAAAGGAAAAAAGAAAAAAATTGTAGCATAAGGCATGTCCCACAAAATGAAGATATATGAGGATATGCATCAATTTCAGCAGAGAGAAGAACTAATGAGGTCAATACTTCATTTCCAAAAATACAGAGACAATGATGACACAAGAAGATTCTTACTACTTGTATGGAAGGAAGGTTGCATCATTGTTACAACTTTTAGCTGAAAAAGATGTTTTCATACAAAAAAAATTGACGTGTTTTTGCAGAATAAGGATTGTTCTTATCCAAATAAGAATGAGAGAAATTCTCTCACATTGTAGCCTCATGAGATACATTCTATCTCATTGAAGCCCTTGAAAAGATAGAAGTTGGTTGAAAACCAGAAATGGCAGCCTCTTTTGATAAAAAAAAAAATGAAACAAAAAAGGAAAAGAAAAATGAAAAAAAGGAAAGAAAAAAATGAATAATTTGGTAGTGAAAACCTTCTCGGAGGCGCTGTTGAATTGGCTTGCATGAAAACTGGTTTTTCGATGTGCATTGCCTTGTTGATCCACCCATCATTGTTCCACCATTGTACAAATCTCACACTGCACATGTGTTATGTTTATATTTTCAGATAGCATGCTAAGAATCATCAGAAGCAGTTTGTAAGATGCATGATCAATTTTTAGAATAGTAAGGTATGTGTTTCTTGCATTTAAGTCATAGTGAGCATTTAGCATTTAGTGTATGATAATCAATATTTGGCATAAACTATTCATATAATATTGGCAAGTTAAAAATGTCAAGAAACACCCCCTTCTGCCCTTAGTTGCATGGAAAATTCAACACCTAAAGATTTTGTTTTACTCCTACTGCAATAAATTCCGAAGCATCTTCAGAACAATAGTCTCATTCCAAAGCAGGCTTCAAACCGAGACAAAGTGTGCCAAAAATTCTTGCAAATGTTGCAGAATAGTAGGGCACATTAGAAATTGCAAGGAAAAAAATAAAGAGCAGCATAAAAAAAAAAAAAAAAAAAAGGAAGGAAAGAAAAGAAAAAATTGTAGGAACTACAAAATCTGCAAGGTTGTATACAAAAAAAATGAAATACCTATGCTAATTGAAAATGTTTAGTACAACAAGAATAAAATTCTCAGGTGGAAAAATATGTTTAACAGGATAAAACCTGCATATTGCTATGGCCTACTGGGATGCATGAGGGCATGCATCAGTTCAAGTTGGGGGGGAATGATGAGGCCGAGAAATGCCTCATTTTTGCACTATGGTTAACATATAAAAACTGCCATATTATTAAATATACAAAGTTAAATTTCCAAATAGTTGATTAGAATATATTAATTGTTAATTGTTTACATGATTTTATGTTAGAAACATTATACCCCTGTTTTGACTATTTTAAGCATTTTACTTGTAAAAGGTCAAAAATGAGTATCATGTCAATTTTGATGTCATACTATAGTAAAATTACATTATGATGGCATGGATAGATTCCTCTCATTGAGAACTACAACTTTTCTTTTTGAAGCAAGTCAATCCGAGCTGTAGATAAAAAGTTATGAAGGTTACATCATTCTGGAGCTCATGCCTTAGTTTTTTTCTGAGTTGTTAACAGGTGCAAATCTGCATTAAGGGGCATATTGGCGGATCTACTGGGAATGATCCAAAGAAATTTAAGGAACCAAATTCATACCAATTATAGTTCATAGTGGAGAGAACACATGACCCAAATTTTAAGGCATATGGACAAATAATATGGAAGTTATGGGGCCCACAAAATGATAGTTTCACACTTTTTGACAACTGGAAATTTTGGTAAAAATTTGTGTTAGAGGCCAACTTGACAGCGATGCTGGGAGTAATTCCTAAGGATTTAAAAGCTGAAAATTGAACCAGATGTAATTCATACAACCAAGAACATGTGGGTAAAATTTGGTGTACATTGGAGTTACGAGGCAAAAGTTATAAGCACTCCAAAAGGGCAGTTGGGCATGTTTTGACTGTTGTAAAAAAATAGGTGACAGTCCATACAAATTCCAGCCACCTATCACTATGAAGGAAGGCATGGAATTTGTCAACTAAATATGAGGTAAACACTTGGAAATAGTTGAGGGAGGCTAGGAGTGACTCTTTCTCCACTTGACAACACTTCCACATGATCCAAATAGGAGCAACCAGTCAAAAATGTTGAATTGCAAGAAATCTGGAAACGGTCATACAAATTCCAGCCAACTATCAATAAATAGCATGGCTTGGAATTTGTCAATTCCAGCATGTAAAATCTATAGAATTGGTCTTCTAAGGACTTAGGAAGACTACCTAGCTGGTCAAACTCACTTTTCTATGCATCTGGTGTATGGATAAGGGTCAAAATGGTTAAACTACCAGATATTCCGGAGCAGCTCTAGAATGAGCAGAACAGGACCAGTTTTGGTCAAAACTATAAACAAAATGGTCAGAAAGGTGGAAAATGGTGAGATGAGGATGGATCTAGCTGTATGAGGAGTTTTCTCACCCCTTCCAATGCATTTCTCCCAATGGATGACACACAACAAGGAAAATGGATATGTTGCAGCATAACAGTTTGTTGCATTTTAGGAAGACTTCTTCAGAACAGTTGCTAAATCCCTGAAAGGCAACAACAGAATGGATTGGCATATGTAATAGAATGTTATAAATAATAGGCTCCCATGTTGGTTGAGCCAAGTAGAGAAGTAGAGAATAAGGATAGGACTTGTGGTAAGAAAGTAGATCTGTGGCAAATTGCAGTTTTTAGCAGGTTTTCCTGCAAATATTGTAATGTTGCTTAAGACTAAATAAAGTGCAGGATTTCTCATTCATATTTTGTCCCATTAAATGTCTGAGTGTTTAAGTAGTTAAGAGAGAGTTTTTCTGCCTTCTTCTGGAACAGGGGAGCAAGGGCCACTTCCAGGTTTAGAAGAAGGCTTATTGGTGACAGGTTTTTCTGCAACTTTTGCTATAGCAGATTAAGCAGAGACTTGTCATATTTTATTTTCTGTTCATTAGCTGATAGTGCATAGATATTTGTGATTTGAACCTAGGTTAATGAGTGTGAGTGTTAATTGGTTCATCAACTTGCAACATTATTGAATTTCCCTTGTTTCCAATAGATTATTTCTCGCTTTAATCCATTCTATTGATCAGTTGTTAGCCTGTGTGTTTCATTTTCTGCTATTTCATCTTCTTGTTATTCTTTTCATTTTGCAAGAGTAAAATAGGTGACATTTCTGCAAATTTAGTTAGATTTCAGTTTCCTGCAACTACCTTTTCTTGTCATTTACATTCTGCAATAGTAAATAGGTTTCATTCTGCAAAAGTAATCAGGTTTTATTCCTGTAATTTTGATTCTGCAAGAGTAATTAGAATTTAACTTCAGTTTATAGGATTAAAGTGACACCAAAACCCCCAAGGTTCACTTGTCCCACCAATAAAGCCTATTTTTTGAATGAGCTGATTTTCAAGCTGCCTATATCTCCTTTCGTATATAGCCTTGGACACCACCCTGGATTGACAATTATAATGATTAAATGGTGTGATTGATGACACTCATCATCTGGGGTCTCCATTCCTACACCTCCATTAACCCACATTCACCCCAATTCCACAAGCCACCACATTCACATTTCCCAAATCTCATCCCCACTTCACCAACAATAATAATTCCATCATAATGCTCAAAAACATGCCCTCCATTATCAAATACCCTTTAATTCATCAATTCATCAACACCACATTCCTCTACAACAATTCACCAATTTGCATACCCCATATTCACATAGTTAGCAAGCAATTTAGGTTTTCTACACACATGGAGAAGACCCTAAAATCCAAGTGATGCAACAGCTTGATGCTGCATACTTATGGTATGATGTACCAAAAGCCTTCTTTGAGATAGCTAACCAATAAACCCATCCAAATTTGGTTCCATCACTGCCATTTCCAATAGACTTCACAGTAGTAAAGTTTGACAAATTTAAGGGGACTAAGGACCCTAGAGAGCATATAAGCACATTTATTTACTCATGCTTTAAAATTCAATACCAAGACACTTTGATGCTCAGATCCTTTCCTCAAATATTTGGGGGATACGCTCAATACTAGTACAATCATCTACCTCATCACAACAGTTTCACATTTGAACAATTGGTAAATCAATTTTTGGAAATAGTTTCCCTCAATATTCATAAAAGACCACATTTACTGACCTGTACAACCTTAGAAAATTTGACAAAGAGTCAATCTAAAGTTTTAGAAACTATTGGAGGGCATTCATCACTAATTTATCATTCTTCCTTCTAATGGAATAACTAGCCTAAATGTTCACAAGGATTTGCTTAAAACCCATCTCCTTACTATTACAACTATAAGAATACAAAACATTCAATGAAGCTATCACCCAAGCTTGTTTAATTAAAGAGATAAAAATTCAAGAGGATGCAATAAAGGTTAAGAAGAAAGAATGGCAAAATAAGGGCCAACCAAAAAGTAATTATTTTGGTCAACCAAAGGTAAATCAAGTGGTCTTGATTTAGTCGATAATGACTCAAAAACAACAACAAAAACCAAAACAAATTAATTATCAAGCGGTTCTACCACCCCACCAACCTAATGCCATAGAACCAACTATAGAAAATTGCCAACATCAATAATATTTTTGTGTAGACACCTAAAATATGTCATGTCGATGGCGACTACTCATATGGACATGCTACAAGACCATATGGAAGATCTTGGACAAACTCCAAGATAGAGCAATGGTTCTAACCACTCAATTTGGGCTCCTTGGCCTATTTAGTCTGAACCGCAGCTAAGACCTATGGTCTACAAATTGAACCATAGATAAGACCTATGGTTTATAGTTTGGATCACAGTTGTAACCTATGGTCTTAACTAAAGTTCAGTTGGCCTTGATCCGAGCCAAATCGGTTTGAACAACCATTTTTCTAGAAGAAGGTGGTTAAAGTACGAAAGCTTCCAATCCAACTGTCCTAACCACCCCTTCTTGATCTTGGCTTCTCCATGAAGCCACCCCTAGCCCTGGGACATCCTTTAAGTACCCCTTCAAATTAGGGCAAAGGAATGAAGCAAGTATTGGATCTTAGATCAATGAAGCCCTATAAAATTGTGGACTCACTTGAGTGCATAAAGATAGCCTTGATTTCATCACCATTTTCAATTTATCAAGCATCATGACAATCATGCCATGGATGCCCTAAGAATCTAGAATGCCAAGAAATGCCAATTTGGGAAAACAGAGGCCCTATTCAACAATTCAATCACCAAACCTGTCAGAGGACATTGAGGCAACCCTTGATCATCAATTTGACAAGGAGGATCAAGCCCACTGCCCTTAAAATTAGAGGGCAAACCTACTTGGTTGCTCACCATGACTTTCAACCATGGTTTATAGTGCAGATCGCTCATTAGAGTTGTGGTTTACCATAGGTATAATATCTCTTTACTATTATTGTTATAGATTACTTAATTAGATTAGATTAATCATTTGAACGGTTAAAATAGGGTTTTAGAGATACCTGACCCGTATATTTAGTGTATAGAGTAATTCTAGTACATTAATGTAGAATATGCAAGAATGGTTTCTTTTCATGATTTCATGCTCTATTTCATTTAATTGGACCATTCAATATTGAGCTACAATAGTCTTTTATGAATTTCCATGAATATTTACCAATTTGGCATAGTTTAGATGTGTTTTTCATGATTTTGATTATATGCTTTTCATGGCTTTTTCATGCATCAATCCTTCAAAGGGCCTCATCATGAGAGGCTTCCTATTTGTATAACGTTCTTGTGTTGTTTCTTGATCATAGGAAACAAGTTTAAATGGAGATTCAATTGTTCAAACACATTCCTCAATGCGAAGAAGAGGATTAAATCCACCCTAGAGTAGTTTGTGACTATTTGGAAAAGCAACAATAGTGCACCTACCCCATTGAGGGATTTAGCAATTGTATTGATAGTATCAACAATCTGGTGACCCTAAGAGGGGCAATATTGTAACCAAGTTTCATTGACAATATTAATAAAATAAACACGTATTTCATTGTTATATATAATCTTGTTATCTTGTCATGCTTTTATGTTGATTTCCATTAATGCAATAGCTAGGTGTACGCTTTTTGGGATAGGTCAGAAGGCAATCATGGTGGAACTTCATAAAATAAGTGATCTAACTATTGTTTCTTGATTTTTAGAATTGTAGGTACAGACCACAGCTATTAGCTACGAGTCAACAATTGAACCGTATGTTCAACGTGTGGTTTACAGTGCAGACCGTAGACCAGACCTGTGATTTACATCTGATAGAGTAGACAATAGAAAATATAGTACAGATCGTATGAGGACCTGAGGTAGGCCCCATTTTCACCCTCTATATTTTTTATTTATGTCTATGTTTTCCAGAGAACAAAAATTGAAACGTAAATTTACTAAGGCTAAAATGAACTGAAAATGGATTAGGTCCTTAGGTTTCTTTTTCTAAGTTTTTGATAGGCACTGCTAGGAATAGCAGACATTTGATTGCAGTCCGCCCTAGAATTCAACATGCTATATTAGATTTGTTTGTGTGGTTTGCATGTTTGAGTCCCAAGTAGTGGCCATTTGCATACTAGTTTGCATTGTCGAAAAATCATGTAGAGTATAGCATGCATTTCTAAATATAAAATGTTTCTTTTACATTACATGTAGGAAACAATCATTGTGTTGTATTATGCATTTGTCATTTCATGCAAATTAAAATGAACCACACACACCATGTTTCACTTAAACACTAGTGATTTGGGCTTGACATCCAACCACTAGTAGGGTTCAATGATGGTGGAGGTGATTTCCATCCGTTGGCCCAAATCCTACATACCCTTGGATACTAGACCAATATCGGATCCAAGAACCTTTCCTACCCTAGAAAATTTATATGTATTCTCTTCGGAGGGTATAACACTGACTTGGGGAAAATAGGTGAGGATCTGGGAGGACCTGTGCTCCTTGTTCGGGTGTGGACTTTCACCACCACACATGGAGGATTTATGTTTCATGGAAGTCACATCCAGGTTGTCAAGCTATGAGCGTACATGTGAATGCCAATTTAAACTAAGAATATAACTCAATGCTTTTCAAAACATGATAAGGAGTTCTATACTGATACAACAAATTATTAAAACAACATCAAATAGTCTAGGGCTCACTTTTAAAAATTAATACGAGATAAACACTATTGTATACCTTATTTGTGTAATAAAGAATAAATCTAGATGCTAGGTACACTATGGTGGAGACACGAGGCAGTCGGAAAAGGCACAAGACTGAAGCCCATGACCAAGCCCCAATAGATTCACATCAGCACATGTTGAATCCTCATCCACATGCGCTTCCTGAACATCATTTGGTAAGCATTAGAGGAGATAATTTGACAAGAGGGGAACTTACTAAGCATACCCCTAGTAAAAGAGTTTATGTGCATTCTTCTAGGCACATAATAGAGTAGGGAGCCTCTCAACATGAGGGTGTTCCACTCAAAATACATTACCAGGATTTCATTGCACATGCATCCATAGGATTGGCTGAAGAGTATATTGTACAAGGGTCTAAGTTAGTACACTTACGTCATGGGTATGCAAGAGGATCCATGGCTCCACCTTCAAAGTATAGACAGGATCGAGATCCGCCCATTCAGGGGCATGCAGACAAGGCCACCGCTGAGAATAGGCCTGTGAAGACTCCCACACATGGTGAACATCGAAATATCACTATTGATATGGCTAGGGTGGGAGCCAATGGCACACAACCACATGAGTGATGGAGATCCAGATAGTTATATGGCTTAGGTAGTAGCCTTGAGCAGCTAGGCTATAAGCCTTCAGCTCCACCCACTCGTGCCTCGAGTAAGAATAGTGCAAGTTCTATTAGGAATGCCAGAGAACATGGAGAGGCTTCTAAGCACCCTCATGTGACACATCCACCATCCACACATGGTGTAACTAAGCACATATCTCAACAAGATGCCCATGTCATCTTTACAAATAAGGGTAAAAGCATCGTAAATCAGTCAGATGGGTACAAAACCCATAAGGTCGCTCACATAGAGTATGCATACTAGAGGCCTGTCATAGCCAATGACCTTGATAGATCACACATACTGGTATTTGAGTAGTAACAACAACTTATCCAAGATAAATTATAGGATGCTCACCTAGAAATGCAACGCATTGAAGAAGATAAACTTCAATCGCAGAGGCTCATCAGACAAATACTATACAAGCAACGCATGCGTGAAGAATACATCCTTGCCCAAAAGTAGTGCGTAGAGCAGGAAGATAGGTTAGCCATGGCTGGTCTATATACTCATGGATAATAGAGAGCACATTTAGAGTAAGGCTTTTTCACAAGCCGATGTGTAGTAGGAGCGCATGGACGCTCATACTCATATTAGTGCCCTACCAAGAGAATAGCCACCACCGTTCGAACATGAGAGGCAACAAAAATATGAGTAAGAAGAGGGAGTAGGAAACAATCAAGAGTATCCTGAAGACTCTCAAGTTGAGGAGGAGGAAGAGCAATGCCCTCCACCTTGATAGAGGAAGAATGTACCTCCGAGACCGCCCCCACGGTAGCTTAGGGAGGAGGATTTTCTATCCTTGGAGGCTTATAAAGCCTTAGCAGTTAAAGTAAAAGTGATTGAGAGGCAAGGTGTGGCTGTTTAGAATCCAACATTAATAAAGATTCACAATGAGCCTTTAGATCCTTTGATACCTGCTCTTGCCTATCATGTACATTTTTTTATGTCCAGGTTAGATAAATTTAAAAGTGACAAAGATGCACAAGAGCATGTCACAGGATTTTTGGATTTTTATTTCCAAATTATGAGAAATAATGCCTTGCTTTTGCACATGTTTTTCATGACCCTCTCAGGCCCAGCTCGAGAGTGGTTCAACTAGCAAAAGAGGCACAACATTACCAGTTTCGAACAACTGGATGATGCTTTCCTTGAACACTTTTCTTTTGGTGTCAAGAAACAAGCCAACCTTTTCGATTTGGTTGTGCTATCTCAGCACGATGATGAGCCAATTGAAAAATATGAAAAGAGATGGATGAGGTTGATGGTGAAGTTGCCATTCCCTATTCCTACTATGGAATTGACCTGAATATTTACCAAGATTTGTGCCAAGCACATCTCGCTATTGTTGCAGTTGCAGCAGTATTCAACATTCGAGGAGGCTTTGGTGCAAGCCAAGGTGATCAAAGACATCAATTTGCAAGAAGGTAACTTGAAGCTTAAGAACAGGAAAGAGGGGTCTAATAAGAGCTCCATGAAGCAAAAGTGTAATTAGTCCCACATCAACCAGGTGGTGCTGAACCTCTAGAGAGAAGATAAAGGGCAACAAAAGAAAAATTATTAGGCCCAACCTCCTCCTATGCAGTATGAAAAGTACAATAATAACTATAAGGGCAAGAACAAATAACAACACCCACCTCACCAATTCACACCTTTTACAGAATCAATGAAATCAATATTCCATCAATTGTATGAGACCAAGGCAATAAAATTATCCAAAATCAAGATGGTCGATCCAAATCAACCCAAGTCAAAGGGATGCCAATATGATCTATTTTACATCTTTCACCGAGCAAAGGATCATGACATCAAAGTATGTTGGTCCTTCAAGCATATTGTGCAAAACATGATTGAGAAAGGTGAACTTGTAGTACCAAGTGATCCACTAGCACCTAACAACCATAATATGGGGATTTACAAAAATCTACTTCTAAACCATGAGGCACCGCGCAACAACGTTGGTCACGTCAACTAGGTGCTCATCGAACCGCCTACCCAAGGGTTCTTTGGTATGGTTAATGTTGTTACAAGGCATGGGAAATATGAATATCTGAATCAACCATGTGCTCCCATAAGAATACAAGTCACGCTGAATCAACGGTCGATGCAAAATATTCTAGGCCCACCAATGAGACCAATGGTGACCATACGGAGCAGGCTAATCCAAAACCTGTAGACAGCTCCTACGAAGCTATCTATATATGAATTGATATAGTAGTCCCCTAGGCATAGGGAGACTCTCATGGAAATTTTGAGGTCTATTGAAGTACAATCCCAAGATTCTCAAGTGTTCACAAATTTTGTGGGACATGTACAACAGTGCCAGGAACCGATGATCCAATTTTACGATCATAAAATCAGGACAGTTCCCACTGATACGGCTGACCCACCGCTGCATATTATCGTATGTATCAACCACATGCCATTCAAAATGGTCTTGGTAAACACTAATTTGTTTATCAATATCATAATGACCAAGGCATTGAGTCCCTTGAATTTGCATAAATCACACATTGTACCAATTGCATTCACGTTGAGAGTGTTTAATGACGTGTTATGTTTGATGGTTGGAACGATTGTCCTACCTATTTAGGTAGGCCTAAAGACCATCCCTATGATGTTTCATGTGATAGAATATGCCATGCAATATAATATCCTACTAGGTAGGCCTTATATTCAGGAGATGCATTGCATTCCCTCGATATTACATCAATGCATGAAGTACGTTCACGAGGGACAAGTTCACATGGTGCCGTCATATGAAGAACCATTTAAATTCCTAAACATGGCTTATTTGCCAGGGGGTTTCATACTCCCATAAATGCACTTGGACATCTGACCAGCATCACCAATTAAGCATCCAGAAGAAAAAAAATAGTATGTGTTCAACCGTTGATACATGTGTCACACAGATCTGAGCATACTACTGCTACTTACTTGAGGCCGATTGCATCAACGATGCTTCGAGATGATAAGAATTTAAAGGTGAAATTGGATGAAAAAAAGAAGAGACATATGCCCGAACCAGTCACTAAGAAGTCTCCCATTCCCATAGAAGTAGAGGAATCCCAAGATATAGCCAATGAGGTACCTCAGCCTGCCTCGCCTGCATTGTCAGCAGGGTCATCCACACTGTAGGTGATTGTACATCTTGCCAACACAGGGTTAGGTGAGTATATTGTATAGAATTTAACCTTCGAACCTATTTTGGAGACTGCACAAGATATGGGTTGACCGCATGCCCATAAATTTTTTGTTGGATTTGTGGTATCATTAAGAGAGCCACCTAATTAGACTAACTTCATTTACGCTGGGTTGGATCAGCTTCCAACGTGAGAGCCCATGGATGAAGATAGTGACAAACCTTTTGTAGTAAATGTTCATTATTTATCCAACCTGGAGTACTCCATGCATATTTTTGAGTTGTATCACTAGCATGGGTACAGACTTGATCTATTTTATCAGGGGCATAGAACTCCTTTCAATCCACATTATCAGCTAGCAACTTATAGGTTTGGGTTGGGGTTACAGATACAAGGACAAGACAATTTGTTTGTAGCATCCTTAGATCACTTGTACCTTAGTCTGGGGGATGATGTGGACTTTAACCCATATCATCCTGATCCGTTCAGCTTCTAGAGGACTCACCCAATGGTATATGTCATCACTGCCAAGCCACTTGAAGAAGATCATGAAGATCTCCTAGAATGTATTAACATAGAGTGGAACCCCAAAGAAAACCTGGGTCATCAAATTTGTAATACCACCAATGACATAGGTGTGCAGGGGCATAACCCCATATATTTAAGCGATATCGAGTCAGGAGATCTATCCAGAGATGATGGAGAGGAGTCCACCTCTGAGATAAGTGGACCAAATTATGGTGTTGATAGTGAATCCTTAAACAACGATCGATCTGAGGATGAATTTGAGGTGGCCTATCTAGGGCATTTGCATGCGTATCATTTATCGCCTACTGAGTTGGTATGTGTTACCAAAGAGACTCTTCCCAGTATTGATCATTTAGGAGAAGAAGTAGAGCTATTTTTTTTGGCAGCATTGTACATGCAGTATAATTATCTAATTTTTTTGGATAGTAATGACAGCAATCAAGAAGTCAGATTCATGGGACCGCACTTGCCAGAGTGCCCCATAGGAGTAGGAGCGAATGATGGGTTTTGGTTTTCTAACAGTGACAAAGAAGATGAGTTAGAGAGGGCCTACCTTGGTCCTCCTTATTTGTGTTACCATCATCAACCCATCGACATAGATGAGGTCTATCGTAGTTACGTGTTGGTCCTCGTATGAGAGCAATATGATTAAACCTGGATTAAATTTATTGGTTGGTTAATCCATTTCCACTGACCTACATGGAGCTCCGTGAGCTAAATGATCCTATTTTGCAATTAGTGCATAGGGAGGATCCAGTTATCTACATTCCTCATAGAGAAGACCCCTTTGTGCTCATGCCATTAGAGCCAGATCGTGGGTATGAGGACTACATTGATTATGTAGAAGTTTATCCCTATGGTTTTAGAGACCAATACCATTCCATCAATATGGTCTCCATTGATTTGACCACTCCACTCTGCAATCCAGTAGGTCTGTCTAAACCATTGCATCTCAATGTAGATGCTATTGATTGGGATCACGTTGACTCGCCTATAGAGCTTGAATATTTCTTCCCCAATGAAGAAATGCTGCAACCTTTCCATTTTGTGCTAGGTTGTGCTTACAATGTGTATCATGTTGAGGATGCTTCCAATGTGAAACCTATGAATCCAGCGGATGACATCCATTTGATTCCTATGCCTAATAAACTTGATGAGGGATTGCATATGTCAGTAGAGGAAACCTTTGAGGTGAATATCAGTAATAATCCCACAAATTCTAAGAAGGTTAAATTTGGAGAGAGTCTCACTCCAGATGAGCAGGAAACCCTCATTTATCTGCTAAAAGAGAGGCCAAATATATTTGCTTGGATGTACAAGGATATGTCAGGTCTAGACCCAAAATTGGTTACTCATAACCTTTCACTAGATCTGACGAAGAAGTCAGTCAAGTAAAAAGTTAGAAAGATGCATCTGACAATAGCCTTAATGGTGAAATATGAGCTACAAAAGTTGGTGGATGTAGAATTCTTAATTTCCATTGACTATCTGGAATGGGTGTCCAATATGGTACCTGTAGGAAATCCTGATGAAAGAATTCGTATTTGTACGGATTTTAGAGAGCTCAATAAGGCAACATCCAAGATTCATTTTCATTACCTACTATCGATGCTCTTGTGGATGCAACTGCAGGTCATGAAATGCTCTCCTTAATGGACGATTTTTTTGGTTACAATCAAATTTGGATTAAACTTGAAGATCAACATAAAACTACATTTATAATGCCATGAGGAACATTTTGCTATAAATTTACGCCATTCGGCCTAAAAAATGCTGGTGCAATATACCAGCGGGCCATGACATACATTTTTCATGACTATATGCATAATATTATATAATATTACATGGATGACTTGTTGGCCAAGTCATTGCTATGTGCTAAGTATGCAGAGGTCTTAAGGAAGTTCTTCGATCGCCTAATAGAATATAATGTTAGGTTGAATCCTAAGAACTACTTATTTGGCATAACTTCTGGTAAGCTATTAGGATTCATCGTCTCAAAGAGAGGCATAAAATTTGACCCAACGAAGTTCAAGGCTATCTTAGAAATGTGTCCTCCCTCCAATATTAAAGATTTAAGGAGCATTCAAGGCAAAGTAGCATCGATAAAGTGATTCATCACTCAGTTATCAAATAAATGTCGACCCATGAATCGACTGCTACATAAGGGGGTCCCATTCAATTGGGATGATGGTTTTCAAGCAAATTTCACTAAAATAAAGCAATACCTAGTGACATCGCTAGTGCTAGCTCCACCAAGTCCAGATGTGCCTTTTTTGCTATATATATCGATGATCGACTTTGCATTAGGGACCATGTTAGCCCAAAATAATGTGCAAGGAAAGGAACAAGCCATATATTATATTAGCCAAACCTTGGTGAGTTATGAGCTAGGGTATGCATATGTGGAGAAACTATGTTTAGTAGTAGTGTTTGCTACAAATAAATTATGGTACTATATTTTGAGTCATACAACATATATTATACCAAAACAAAACCCTTTGCAATACATGATGAGTAAGACGTATCATAATATGCATACTGTGAAGTGGATCATGCTATTGACAAAAATTAATTTGGAATTCATAAGCCAGAAATCCATTAAGGGATAAGTCATAGTTGATCAATTAGCTGAGGTACCACTATAAAATAGTAGGCCTCTGACCATAGAGCTTTCGAAAAATGCAGTCTTCGTTGTATCTTAAGCTCTCGAACCTGAAGAACCAGAGAACAATGTTGATATGACTTTTTTCTTTGATTGTTCGAAGTGCAAGCAAGGGGATGGTGCAAGAATAGTGTTTTTCACACTATAAGGAGCTCCAATGCCCTTGTCATTTAAATTAGATTTTTTGTGCACCAACAACAATGTTGAGTACAAAGCCCTACTGTTGGGGCTCCACACAGCCATCGCCATGAATATTTAAATATTAAACATCTTTGGTGACTCCTTGCTCATAGTAAATCAAGTTAAGGGGCTATTTCAGTGTTGATGTATCATACTGAAAGCCTATAAATATCTTGTAATTATGTATTTAGCTAAATTGAAATGGTATGACATCGAGACAATCCCTCATTTGTCAAACAGGTTTGCAAACATAATGGTGTATTCAGGGTCTTTAATTCCTCAGAATCCATCTATTTATTTCACTACCATTCATGTTAAAATTCTCTCACAACCTGCAATAAAGCGAGAAGCCTTTGATAATAAAATATCAGTTAATATGATTAGCGCATAACCAAAAGCTTAATGGTTCTGCAGAGCTGAAGACTTTTTGAAGAAGGCACCCTAGGGGTCATTAGCCTTTTAGATTCTGATAGGGAGTGGTACTACCATTCACCATAGGGTTGTTTCCCAACCTGCATTTGCAAAAGTAAATACGTAGGGGGAGCAAGTTGTTTTGGTAGTCGAATCTAAGGTTTATCAAAACTGTATGTCACAAATTCAAGACTTCTTGAAACTTAGTATAATCCTAGAAGGATTGTCGTGTGTCGTGAAACACACATTTAAAAAAAAGTGACTAAATATGTCTTAATAGGAGACATCTTATACCACTGAGGTTATGATGGAGTTCTCCTTCATTTTCTAGAGCCCCAAGAGTCATCTTAGGTAATTTCACAAGCTCATGATGGTACATGCGGTGGCCATTTTAGTAGCATGGCCATCTTCAAGCGCATCCTTTGAATGGGCTACTATTGGCCCACTATGGAGAAGGATTGCAATGTATATGTCAAGAAATGCCTAAAATTTTAGAATCATGCTAATCTTACGCACTTGCCATCATAGGCCTTACAACCCATCCAAGCGGCTTGGCCATTTTCTCAATGGGGACTAGATCTTATAGGCAAGATCTCTCCCCCATCGTCGGGTTGGCATACATTTATAATCATGGCTACTAAGTATTTTACAAAGTGGGTGGAAGCAATACCCTTAATAATGACAACTTGAGCTCGTATAGCAGATTTTATACTAGAGCATATCATAAGTCATTTTGGGATTCCATCCAAAATAATATCGGATAATGGAACATCATTCAAGAACAAAATTGTGAGAGTTTTGACATCTAAATATAGAATCAAACATAGTTTTGCGACTCCATACTATCCACAAGCAAATGGGTAGGTTGAAGCTTCAAATAAGATAGTGGTGTCCATCTTGAAAAAAATGGTCCAATAAAACCACAAAGATTGGCATATCCAACTGCCCCTTGCATTATGGGCTTACAGGACTAGTATTCGGACGCCCATTGGGGCAACACCGTTCTCACTATTATATGGCATTGAGGCCATTATACCCTTGGAATTAGAAATTCCAACACTACGCGTTGCATTGAAAGAGTTCATCGATGACAACACCGCACAACAAGATCAACTGGATCAACTGACCCTAGAGCATCTCTGTGTTTATCAGGAGTGACTAAAATGAGCTTACAATATCAAAGTCCCCCAGAGAGACTTTGAGGTTGGGGATCTTGTCTTGAAAGAGAACCAACAAAACTCTAATTTGTTTCCAGATATGCGAGACAAATTCATGGCTAATTGGCTAGGACCTTATATCATATCTAAAAATATTGGTCCAGGTACCTACCACCTAACGCCACTAGGGGGTGTTGAAGAGCCTGAACCTCTCAACATCATCCATATTAAGGCATTCTATGCTTGAGAGCATAGTAAAAGGCTCCAAGGGTTGCTAAAACCGCTTGGTCATGTTAGTCAAAAAGCTCCAAGGGTGGCTAAAACTGCTTGGTCATGTTAGTAAAAGGCTTCGAGCGTTGTCTAAAACTTCTAGGTCAATCCCAAAGGCTTCGAGGGTTTCTAAATACCGCTCAGTCATCCTAAAAAGCTCCAAGCTCATCTATGAGTAGTTTGGTCAATCAAAAGGCACCAAGAGTTTTTGAAAAAATTGCTTGGTCAACCCAAAAGCTCTAAGGATTCTTAAAAATCACTTGGTCATCCCAAAATACCCCAAAGGTGCTCATAATCCTTTTGGTCAATCCTAAAAGCTCCAAGGTTTCCTAAGAATCACTTGGTCAATCTAAAGGTTCCAAAGGCACATACTCATCGTTTGGTCAGATATGAGGCTCAAAAACTCATAAAAATTATAAAATAAACAAAATCCAAAAAAAATTGTAAAGCATAAAATCCAAAAACATTTGCATTTGTAGTTGACATTTTCATGCACACATGCATTCATTTCATTGCATTAAAAATAGGCATTCATCATCCGTTGCATTTCGTAATAGAAAGCATTATGTTTGTCAGTATTACAAATGATACCACATTTATGTTTTAATCATGCGCCTCTGCATTTATCATAAATCCATCAGTCATTTGAGTAATTATGTTTTTCAACTCAACCCATAAAGTTTCTATGAGAGATATACTCAATTTTTTCGGTCACCATACCTAGATGTCTTATCAACAGTTGATAGAAATATTGCTTTGCTTTTCTAGCTAAGGTCCAGTTAGTATAGCCCTTAGCATATTACAATCCTATCACTAATCAACAAATTAAATAATCCTAACAAGGACTAAGGGAATATGAAATCCACAAAGCAGGATCGGGTATCCTGAGGTGAAAAGAGTTATTCTTGCTTATCCCTTTGTGCGGACGGTATGGAAAATGTTGGCGGTTGGAAAAAGGATAGGTTATTTCCCTATTCAGAATCTCTTTCTTATGATAAAATGAGGAATATCCCAGAGTGATATCCGACATCAATCCTTAAGATTGATACCCTAGATTGATATCATAGATCGACTTCCCAGATTGATATCCCATATTGATATCATAAGATCGATATCCTCAATCGATATACCAGAAATAGTTTCCCCAAATTAAATCCCCCAAAGGAAATTTTTTGAAGAAAAGTATCAAATGTAAATGTTGAAAAGTGAATATCAAATGAAGATCAGAAAATAGGCTCAAGTGAAGATTAAATCAAGTTCAAATCAATATCAAATGAAGATCATAAATCAAATTTTGAGTGGAGATCAAATGAAGATCAGGAATCTAGTTCAAAGAGAGGTAAAATGAAGATCCAAATAAATTCAAAAGTCAAAATGGAATCGACTCCCTTGATTCACCACATATGAGCAAGTATCCCAAAAATTGAAGGATAGAAAGGAATGAGCCTAAATCCCTAGAATTTTTGGCACTACTGTACCTTATGCATGACGATATTTCTGACGCATTAGCACCTTGCTTATGAACAAGACCAATGTTTGAATGTGGAATATCTAGCTTCAGGCGTCCTACATCGCCTAGTGGCTTAGTCCAATGGGCTAAAAGAATCCCTCCTGACATTGGGGTATGCTTGTGCCTTATCTTAAAATATTCATGCATACACATAGGGATAATGAAAATTTAGGGCCTATCCTAACAAAAGCCTTATATCTCAAAAGTCTAGTGTGGTTAGTATACAACTTTTGATAAGTCAATTAGGGTGTTTGAGTCTCATGGAAAACCTCAAAAATCTCTCTAATAGAAATAAATATCAAATATCACAAACCATTAAAGGTGAAAGTCATTGCAAACCATCAAATTGCAAAGTATCCAATAAGTGATACATCATTACATAAAGCACAATCAAGATATAGAATAGATACTGGATGGATATTAGAAATGATGTCTAGACGGACACTGACTATATTGTGCATATCATTCAAAGAGAAAAAACAAAATAGAATGACATATTGCATCATTCGCATCATAACAATTTCATACCATTGCATTTCATATATGGGTGATTAATTGATTAAATTCTTAGTATGAGGATCTTTCAATTACATTCATGATTTTTATACATTATGTGGTGTCGTCCATTAGATTGATAAACATAATTGTAGTCATTCCTTATGTTTTAAGTGATTAAATCATACAGGTTCATTTACATTAGATTACCATCATGTAAATAAAGCATTACATACATTAATGCATACAATAAAGCAATATCAAATACATGTAAAGAGATAAGATTGCATACATATGCATCCATCATATCACACATCTAAGCATCTAGATCACTCCATATCATCATCATCATTAATTAAATAGCTATCTAGTGCATGTCATCTATACATCACATCACATAGCATCAAATTAACATAAGCATTGCAACCATGTGCATCAAATAAAGATAAAATTAAAAATACACACGGACACATAATGAGCCATAAATTAAATCATATATATGGGTCCAAAAGAGTACATCAAGAGTATAAAATACCCATAGGCTACAATCATGTAGGTCCTAGACCTTACACCAAAAATTATACATATATAAAAATGTAGCCTAAATCTGATAGAGCTCTAGCTCTGGCTTGCTCCTTCTGAGCTGGAGCTCTCATCGCCTCCCTCAACCCTGTGCTCTAGAGCCTGCTCTGCAGTTAGTTCCGGTTCCTGTAGTGTGCTCTACTAAGGTCCTAGTGTGCCACCTAATCTAAAGAGGCCTAGCACACAGGATACTAGGATCTCTATGTAGCGAGACCTATGACTAGAGGTCTTAGAAGACTAACCGGTCTCTCTGGCTCTGGTATGGGAGCTACCTCCATGTGTGCTAGAGGACTTGTGTGTCCTCTCGATCCTGTGAGTCCACTAACTAAAGCTCATTGTGGACTACCCCATAGTCATAGACCTAGTCTATTGAGACCCCGTAACATTTGAATCCTCTAGGACTTCCCCACATATCAACCTAATGTGACCCTCCAGCTAGTCTACGCGAGCTACCCTGGCTATGTGCCTAGCATTAGCATCCGCCAATAGGTACTGTAAGTACTAAATATCTGACATCGAGTCATGAACACCTAGTAATAATGATGAGGGTGCAACTAGAGGTCCCATAATAGCTAGGGAAGATGAAGGATCCCCCCTCTGTGATCTGAGAAAATCTCACTCTATGATAGCCTCACCCCACTATGCCAGTACCACATCATGTGCACTAGTGAGATCATGTACCTAAGTCTCTACCACTGTAGCTCATGTTGTAAGACCCATGATATGCTCTTGAGCCTTAGCTAGCTACCTATCCTTGTGAGCTAGCTTCACCTCTAGAAGGGTGATAGAAGTATCCCGCTATAACTATTGAGTCTGCAACCTCCCAACCTGGCTCTATAGATCTGAGTGAGGAGCTACCCTACCTCATTGTAAGGATGCACCTCATCCTTCTCAGCCTTAGCCTCTTATAGAGTCTCCTTTGTGGTTGCCTCTATGCCCCATCTACCCTCAGTCCATTGGTACACCCTGTGCCCATCTGAATCAACCTCTACCTCCATCTGGTCATCTACCCTGCCTAGAGGTATGGATCCCTACCACTATAGTAGGGACCACCATGTGTCCTATGCTATGGTGGTCCTAGCACTGTCATCCCTAGGCTCTTGGAAATCATCAGCGTCATCTCCAAGTGTCATAGGCTGAATCCACAACAGGTGCATCTACAAGACTAGATGTCTGTAGACAAAAGGAATCTTTGGGATGTCCTGCACCAGGATGAACTTCCATAGGATGTGAGAGTATAATTGGTACTCCCTAACCTCGAACTTACAGTCGAGTAGCCACCTATCCTAGCGATCTTGTCATAGTCACTCACCTACCTCTAGCCATTATGGATAATCCATGTAGGGACGCCACTCAATGTCATCCATCCCAAGCACTGCAAATCATGCAATGTAATAATCAATATTGACAACATGGGTCCTACTCTAAAATCCCTCCTCCTGAGGCCAGCATGCAGCATAGCACTAATTCTCATCATCGATGGTAGAAATATGAAGGGGCAGCTTTACGGGATGCTCTATCCTAATATGCTACCAGTCCTAGATCTATAGAAGTAGGATGCAACTAATACCACGATGACTCTAACTGGTGATCTATTATAGCTCTCAATAGAGCTGGCATAGTAAATTTCTCCCCCAGGCTAGGAGTAGTGGCTGTGTAGTGGAGCTCTAAATAACTCTCCTGACAATGGCCAAGAGGTTCAGGGAATCCTCGCACTTGAGGAGTCTGAAATAACAATTTGTACCTCCAGGTGTATGAATATCACCTCTCTCACAGAGAAGATGCGTTGAGCCTACCAATATTTTATATGGACTCCTCCATGATAAATCATGCGCTAAGCCTCCTAGCTTCAGTCATTGAAGATCGCATCAAAGATAGGTCCCTTGATCTGGGAGGAGGAAGATGTGATGGCCTCACCATCAATAGGGATCATAAAGATATGATAGACATCCTCGAGAGTGATGGTTATCTCACCCATGAGCAGGTGAAAGGTGTTGGTACGTGTATTCCATCATCGGGCCAGCGCAGTCAAATAGACCTGATCTACCCTAATAGTGGGTAGATCTAGAATGTAGCCGAAGCCAACGGCCCTAAACCACGTATGTTATCTAGGAGTGAGTTGTCTATAGAGAGTATTTAGAAGGTCTATCTCATGAGCTCTAGAGTTCAACCTCTAAAATAAAAGCATTGTATAAGAGAAAATCTAACTAAAAAACAAGCAAAAATAGATAAAAAATGACCTTAAAAATGTCAAAAATATTTAAAAACTGATAAAAAGATAAAAACATGTCACAAAGCATTCAGAAAAACAAAAAAAATCAATTAGGCAAGTCAAAATTGCATTTAATAATATTAATTTCCTATTAAACCTTAGAAAAATAAAAAATTTGATAATTTTTTTCTAAAGTCTGCGAACTGCGGGTCAACCCTATAGTCCGCATGCGGTCAAAATTTGATCGTTGTAGTTTAAATGTGAACCGCAACTGATAGTTGTAGTCCCCAATTTGAAAATTGGGAACCGCAACTACCAGCTGCTATCTAGGAAGGATACCCATTTTGGATCACTTCCTAGCATCGTTGACCAAAAAATTAAAAAGCTAATCTAACCTAATCTAGTGTGGGGTTCATTACCAACTGTTTAATGAAATTAATTTACCGCATTACTTAATGTGGTTCATTTTAAATTGGTATTGATTGTGAGGACTCGGTTTCGAGTTACCTGGCCCACTCTGCGGCCTCTGCTAGTCGATGGCTATCTAGGATCCACCATAGGTGTGAGGTATGGTCAATTTTTAGGCAGTGTTCCAGATTAGGGATGTCTTCTACCTCTCATAGCTCTCATAAATGTAGTTGCTTTCAAGAAAATAATAAAAAATTCAAATGGTAAAGGCTACTTCTAGGTCTTCCTAATTTTGATGGACTGCATCTGACACCTACGATCCCAGAATTAGGGTTTGCCACCCGCGGGTCCGACCTGTGGTTCCCAAAATTTGAAAACTTCAACTGCATACCGTACTCATGGTTCCCAAATAGCATTAAATGCACTCAAACCCCACTGTGGGAAGGTCTAAAATGATAAATTAATGACTCTTAACGGATCAAATTTCAAAAAGAGCAATCAATATTGTAAATTTGGTGATGTTCAAAGCACTAGGATCGATCAATAAATCAAAATTAACAAAAAAAATCAAATAATTAAAAACCAAATGTGCCTCGTATTTAGTAATTTACCCTATACACTTGGTGGTTGCAGCGACTTGCAATCCATGCAATCCGGTAAGATGAGTAAATTACCATAAGGACATTTGGGGCAAAAATTGTCATCGTTGATCTAATATGCTTATTTTAAAATTTGAAGAAGGCCTTTGAGGCTGGATTGCTCCATGAAAATGAGGCGTTGCATGTCATTTCCTCTATGACATATTTTCAGCAAACCATCGATAAATTGATTCAACACAAAATTAATTGGATTTGTATCATTTCGATTCTCTTAGAAGGCTATTATAGCTCGACTACTCCTTGGGATAGAAATGTGCAATTACTATTAATAGTTAGAATCATACGCTGAACTAGGCTTAGCCAAGTCATTAAAATGCTCGATTCTAAATTTGTTCAGATCATTCATTATGTTCAAGCGACTTCGTCGCTTCAATCATTTTCATTACTCTCATCAACTCGTCACTTGAGGGGGTAGTCATAATATCAAATCATAATCAAAATCAGTAGAAGATCCCTAAAATCGTAGATCCCTTGATCTTGTAAAAATTATGTTTGTCCTTGCGAATCATTGTCAACAGCTATCATAAGCTTACTCCTTTGCTTGGGAAAAATAGCAAGTATGATAATTTGTTTGTATCTCTTCTCATTTCAGTTATATAGGCCTAACTCCTATTGTAGCATCAAACGCTACCCAAATGCTTGATGGCGAGTGCAAAATTTTCAAAATATAAGCCTTTCACTGAGTTGGAAGCAATGATTCCAGGATGCACGTCGTTTTGCAGGACCTGGGGCATCTAATGTTGATCCGACTAATGATCATCATAGAACCTTCAACATCATTTTAGGAGGTCTATTTTTGTTCAGTGTTGTTCGATCTCACAACGCATCTCAAATGGGGAATCTATAGACACCTAAAATACATCATGTCGATGGCAACTACTCATATGGATATGCTACAATACCATATGGAAGATCTTGGATAGACTCCAAGATAGAGTAGTGGTTCTACCCACTCAATTTGGGCTCCTTGACCTATTCAGTCTAAACTGTAGCTAAGACCTATGGTCTACATATTGAACCACGATTAAGACCTACGGTTTATAGTCTAGATCGTAGCTGTAACCTGTGGTCTTAACTAAAGTTTAGTTGGCCTTCATCCGAGCCAAATCAGTTTGAATAACCATTTGTTCTAGAAGAAGTTGGTTAAAGGATGAAATCTTCCAATCCAACTATCCTAACCACCCCTTCTTGATCTTGGCTTCTCCATGAAGCCACCCCTAGCCCTGGGACATCCTATAAGTACCCCTTCAAATTAGGGCAAAGGAATGAAGTATTGTAGTTTATAGCAGTGAAGCCCTATCGAATTGTGGACTCACTTGAGTGCATAGAGAGAGCCTTGTTGTCATCACCATTGTCAAATTTTCAAGCATCATGACAATCATGCCATGGATGCCCTATGGAGCTAGAACACCAAGAAACACCAATTTGGGCAAACGAAGGCCCTATTCAATGATTCAGCCACCAAACCTGTCATAGAACATTGAGGCAACCCTTGATCATCAATTTGACAAGGAGGATCAAGCCCACTACCATTGAAATTGGAGGGTAAACCTACTTGGTTTCTCATCGTGACTTTCAGCTGCGGTTTATAGTGCAGACCGCTCATCAGAGCTACGGTTTGCCACAAGTATAATATATCCTTACTATTCTTATTTTAGATTACTTAATTAGATTAGATTAATCATTTGCATGATTAAAATAGGGTTTTAGAGATCTCTGACCCTTAGATTTAGTGTTTAGATTAATTCTAGTACATTAATGTAGAATATGCAAGAATGGTTTCTTTTCATGCTTTCATGCTCTATTTCATTTAATTGGACCATTCAATACTGAGCTACAATAGTATTTTATGCATTTCCATGAATCTTTACCAATTTGGCATAGTTTAGATGTGTTTTTCATGCTTTCTTTATTATATGATTTTCATGGCTTTTTCATGCATCAATCCTTCAAAGGGCCTCATCATGAGAGGTTGCCTATTTGTATAATGTTCTTGTGTTTTTTCTTGATTGTAGGATACAGGTTTAAAGGGAGCTACAATTTTTCAAACACCTTCCTCAATGTGAAGAAGAGGGTTAACTCCACCCTAGAGCAGTTTGTGACTATTTGGAAAAGCAACAATAGTGTGCCTACCCCGTTGAGGGCTTTAGCAATTGTATTGATAGTATCAACATTCTTGTGACCCTAAGAGGGGCAATATTGTAACCGAGTTTCATTGACAATATTAATAAAATAAGCATGCATTTCATTGTTATATGCAATCTTGTTATCTTGTCATGCTTTTATGTTGATTTACATTAATGCAATAGCTAGGTGTACGCTTTTTGGGATAGGTCATTTTGACAATATCGCATCTTCACACCATTGACTGAATCATACGTTGCCATTTTTTGTAGGTTGTATGACACAAATGCAATTGCCTTACCTAAAATCATACCTGAATATCAATTTAAATGTGGCAAGGGCTATAGGGAGAACTTATTTTATCCTTTTCATAAACATAAAGGATATTACATTAACAACTATTGGTCATTTAAACACATAGTGCAAGATTTGATAGAGCTAGAGGCCATCAATCTTGATAGTCCCTTGGTCCAATAAAACCAAAACCTTGGTATATACTAAACACCACTTCCTCATAAAGAGGAATAAAAATAGACAATGGGAGGTCAAACATTAAGACTCCTAATAAATTCAACCATGTACAACAATATTAAGGTTTTGTTGGGATTATTCATGTAGTTACCCAAGGTCATAGAATCACTAATAGATAGAATGAACAACAATAGACAGTTCCACACCCTATAACACCTCAAGCAAGTGTGTCACCACAACCTTCCAACTCATCATAACCCATCCATTTATCCACCAATTCATCCCAACCCATCCATATTCCAAGTCATCCATCACCACCAGTTCATCCTTCAAATCTCTCATAAAGGCCAATCATCTCATTGAGTATCCGACTAACAACTAGCCTCAAAATGACTTTAGCCAAACTATCTATTTATGAGATCATTTAAAAATCTCCCCCACATTGCAAGGTATTAATGGAAATCCTAAAATCCATTGAGTTACAATCATAAGACACTAATTCCTTCAATAATTTTGTAGGGAGTATTTGCACATGTATGGAGCCTTCCATCACATTCTATGATTTTAAAATTAAATTAATTTCATCATAATTGGTGTAACCTCCATTGCATATTTTGGCTCAAGTGGATAGGAAGCTATTTAAATGAGTTTTTATTGATAATGGATCCTCCATTAATATCATCATCACATTCGCCCTCCAACATCTCAATATTCCACCATCCCACTTTACCAAATCCACATTCACCTTAAGAGCATTTAACGATGCTATTTATTCCACAGTTGGCATTATTGTTTTACCCATAGAACTGGGGATAAAAATGTTGCACATCATGTTTCACATATTGGAGGGGTCCATGGCTTACAATGTACTCCTTGGACATCCCTATATAAGGGAAATGAGATGTGTCCCTGTAGCACCCTAAAATTGGCGCAGTAAAATTGGAATAATTACATTCACCTTAGTAAATAAATTTAAATTCAAATTTAACCTCCCAAACCGCCCGTTAACCGTCGAGAAACCCGTTTCCTCCTTTTCCGTGCCATTTTTAGCAGTTGTTTTGACCGTTTGACGATATCGTCTCCGATCAGACGATATCGCCCCAGATTTGACGATTTCGTCTGGACTAGAACGTCCAGACGATTTCGTCGCAAAACTGAATTTGCATAGTTGGAATCCGTTCCAACGGGTCTCCAATCCGGGCAGAAGCGTGTCTGCGCCGTTGGGACCCTTCCCCCATTGGAGATCTCCCAAATTGGGATGATCTCCAACCTCCCAACAACTATCCTATGCCTATTTAACTCTAAGACTTTTCCCTCCCCAACCCCTGGCTGAATTTTTATGCAAATTGAACCCTTATGCTCTAAAACATCGTAATTCATATTTTGCATTAGTCCTATAGTCATTTCATTGCAGGTACACCACTGGTTTTCAGCCGGAGCCAGTACCTATCGCAGTCGACGAACCTGTCAAGATCGGAGGCGATCTCGTCAAATTCGGGACGATCTCATATTGATGCGAGACGATTTCGACTGCAGCGCACATCGAGGCAATCAGTGCCTGGAGTTTGTTCTTCTGTCTCTTTTCTCTGTCATTTTATGTTGTAAATTAGATTGTTTATTCAGTTTTTATATTATATTGCATTTGGAGTTCACCCATTTTGTCTAAGTTTACAGATTAAGATCATATTCTGCTATCTAAACACAGTTATTTGCATTTACTTCTGTTCTTGTATATTGTTCAACACTCATATTACTGTTTTACATAGTTTTCCCCTGTTTGCAAAATAGAATTTCTCGTATTTCGCATCTGTTTGCTGTTTTGCAGAGTCTACGATGAATTCGTTCGACGAATTCGTCGATTTCAGACGATCTTGTCAGTTCAGACGATTTTATCAAATTGAAGGCGATTCTGTTGAATTGCAGACGATCCAGACTGCTTCAAGCTTCAGAAACTCCATCAGACTTCCGGATCAGGTAATCTTCATTGGCCTCCTGCAAATTCTCTATTTTTGTTTTCCTTTCGTTTTTTTGTATGCATTTAAATTGCATTTTCATGTAGTTTAAGTTAGAATCATTCGGCCAAACCTAGGATGAATGTTTAAAAATAAAAAGAACTCATCAAAACTCATTCCCAAAACCTAGGCGTGGAAACTGCCGTCAAATGTTTCCTGGTGAACCCACCATCCGTCGAAAAATCACCAAAATGCACCTCCCTTGAGAGGCGGGACCTTCGCAAAGTCCTCTCGTTCGAGGTACCGCACCATCCTTTTCCCATCCTCCTTCCGGGCGCGGATCCAATAGCCTGAAGGTAGGGGTGCGAAAAATTTGGAGCGATACATTTTGGTGAACCCGACGTGAATGCATCATAACCTTTTGAACAAAAACAAACAAGACAAAAAAAAAAAAAATTTAGATGCATTTTAAAACATTTAAGGTTCAAAATCATGTTTAGATGGTAGCTCCTAAAAAGAGGTTAGCAGTTACTATAAACGTAGTAAACCAATTAGCGGCCATAGAAGTTAATTATGTCCTTAGTGTCCCTGAAGCAAGTAGAAATCAATCCTTGTGGGACGAGCTTATCAGGAGACTTAGTATCATTTCATCTAGGTCCACACAACTTAAAAAGATTAAGAGGCTAGTCTTGGATAGAATCCTGGATCCTCATCAATTAGTGTTCTATCATGAACTTCAGAGAGCTTGCCATAGGTGGTTAGCCTATAGGAGAGCTTTAGTATCTTTAGAGTTGTTCAGCTTCGAGGAATACCTCGAGAATGCAGACATTGTACACCGATTCCTAGGCCTTGTAGAGGACCAAGAAGTTGTTCTCATAGATAGGGAAAGATGGAATAGAGTTCCGCGTGCTATGCTATATCGAGAGTATTGCCATGAGCTTTACTTTTATCAACCAGCATCTGAGACAGACAATATCACCATAGCCCTTTTCATCAAATTCTTAAAAGAAAACTTTCAATTTGAAGAAGAACATTTCATGACCCCTGAACGACTTGAACCTATTAATGATATTCATAGATTATTCATAGAAGATTAGTTCATCTACTTTTAGCCTTATTATTATTGTGTGCATTTCTTGTTTCATTTTCTGTCTTTATTACATTGTTTCAAAGAAAAACTAAAAATCAAAACAAAATCAAAAAAAAAAAAAAAACATAGTAAAAAACTTAAACATTTCATTTACAATATTGCATTAGGTATATATAAATATATACCTTTTAATTTGTTGCATATATATATATATATATATATATATAAATATATATATATATATTTGCTGAAATCAAAACTTAGCACCATGACTAAACTTAGGAATGGTAAAGAAATTTTAGGAGAAGGAGAAGATTGGCTACAAAATACAACTGAAAACCCAAATGTCCTTCTTGGAGATACAAATCCGGAAGGTGAAACTCTAGGTCAATCAGATGAAGACTTAGGTGAAGATAAGGAACAAGAAGGAAGTGTTAAAGAATCTTCGTCCCCTAGAATAGCTCCAAATGGAGGCATCACTTTTGACAACGCAGAACATTTTCAAAAATTTCTTAATCAACATATCGACATCCTTAATGTGGCAGTCCGTATTGATAAAGGGGAAATTAGTGATGCTCAAGCAGTCTTAGAACGGGCGATTGATATGCAAACTAATCCTTTGTCTTTCATTGATCAAGAAAGTGATAAGGGTGGACCATCTAATGCGAATATGGTCACTATAGCCCAAGCCATGACCAAACAACAGGTCACCCAACCTCCTAAGCAACCTGTTACTCAACCTAAAATCACTCCCGCACAAAATAAAATTCCCTTCACTACTTCCTTCCTCCAAACAGTTGAGCAAAATGCTTTAAATAGACAAAAATCTAAAACAAAGCCAAATACAAACTTTCAACAATCTACAATACAACACAATCCAACTTCAAAACTCCTCCATAATATCTTTCCTACCAATGTTTTACACAATAGTAACATGGCATCTAATCTGCATGTTCCTCCATCCTACGCCCATAACACTTATGGCAATGCCCCACCAAATCAATATGGGGGGCAAACTAGTAGTTTGGAAGCTATGGTGAAACAATTGGCTTCACGTATGGACCAGATAGATCCCTACCGTCCCTCGTATAATTATCGAGAGATTTGTAGCCAACCATTGGATCCCATAGTGGTAGCTCAACCATACCCTAAACATTTTCCCATGCCCGTCCTGCCTATCTATAAAGGAACCGAAGATCCCATAGAACATCTTCGCATGTTTAGGATAGCATGTCATGACATATCGCATAACGACTTGCTATTACTAAAAATGTTCCCCAAAATTTTAGGTGGAATGGCGTTAGAGTGGTATTATCAATTGCCCACTCATTCCTTAAGAAACTTTGAAGAAACAAGTTGAGTCATTTGTTCATCAATTTAGTGCCTACATCGAGAGGCATGTAACTATTAAAGACCTATACAATTTAAAACAAGATAAAGACGAATGTTTTGCTGATTTCTTAGCAAGATGGAGACAATTGACAGGAAAACTGCACTTTGTGCTACCCTATAGGGAAATGTTAGACATTTTCATTAACAATTTACAAGAACAACTTTCTTATGAGCTATCAACAGCTACTTTGACTACCTTCGATCAAGCTATAGACTTAGCTCGAAGGGTAGAAGATGCCCTCATTAGGAGAGGCCAACTTAGAAAGAAGGATGATGAGAAAACATCTAGAAATCAATATAAAAACAAACAGGTTGTCGGTGATGGAGTCACTGACAGCAGAAATGTTGCTAATGTCAATGCAACAAAAACAACAGAAAAATTCATCTTGAAACCTCCTGATAAGCCTCCTCGAGAGTTCACTAGATTAAACCAACCTTTATCAACTATTTTACCTCAACTTCTTGAAAGAGGTTTAATCCAATTGCCAGCTATCCGGGAACCTGACCCAAGCATACCCGGATATAGAGCTGATTTGCACTGTGATTTTCATAGAGGTCCTGGACATTCTACCAACGCTTGTAAGAGATTGAAACATAAAATACAAGATTTGATTGACAATAATGAAATGGAAGTGCAAGCCTTCCAACCTAAACAAAACCCTCCTAATAATACCCAAAAGACTGTTCCCCAAAATCAAAATCAGAATGCCAATCAAACTTTAGACATATTTCAACACCCTTTACCAAGACATGGTAAAGAGGTAGCCAATCAAATTGAACATCACAATGTTCCCCCTCCTACCCGATATGTAGGAACCATTAGCGGGCAATTACATGTTCAGGACTCTCACACATTCGACACAACCTTATCCCTGGTTACAACCAGGCTCTTACATAATTTTCAAACTTCTGATTCTAGCAATATAGAGTCAGATAGTGAGAGTGAAGTAGACACCATTCAATCGAATAGTTCTGAAAATGAATCAGATCCTATTCAACCTATCACAGATGCTAATGTTCCGGAAGAACCATTTCCCAGAAGAGTCACTACTCGACCTTCTTCTAATGAAGTCCTTCCTTATGAACAAGCCATAAACTCTCAACCGAGACCCTTTCAACGTCATCACTATAACATTGTAGGTACCATCGGAGTCGTCACTCGACAACAAGCTCAAAATCCCCAACAAGAACCAAACCAGAACGATGGATCAGCTCCATTTGTTCTGAAAAATCCTAATAAAGGAAGTCATGCTCCTATTGTTCAAACTAAACCCCCTTACAGCATTAATGAGCAATTGTCTAATACCACCGCCAGAATCTCCCTTTTAGATTTATTAAGATCCTCCCCCACCCATAGGGATGAATTGATGCTTACTTTGAGCCAGATGATGGTACCTCAAAACATCCAACCCGAAGCTATGGCCAATACTATCATCACGCGAGAGATTGATTGTATTGACTTTCGGGATAAAGATATCCCACAACACAGTTTACACAAGGATAATCCCTTGTATATTACAGCTTTAATTGGGGATGTAGCTATCAAACGAGTCCTGATTGATAATGGCTCATCTCTAAACATCTGCACCTTTGACTTCTACCAACGATTTGGTTTTAGAAGTGATGAAATGAAGAAGACTGATATGATTATCAAAGCCTTTAATGACGAAACACAAGAAACGTGTGGAGTCATTACCCTCCCATTGCAAGTTGGTCCTAGAACCCTTGAGACAACTGTGTTCATTGTACATTGCCCGACATCGTACAATATACTTTTGGGTCGCCCTTGGATTAACGCCATGCGAGCGGTCCCATCAACTTTACACCAATGTGTTAAGTTTGAGTTTAAAAATCGGTTGGTCACTATTCATGGTGACCCTAGACCTTTTGATATGTGTGCATTGGCAGAACCAGTTGGAGTGCAATTTTGCCCTGCTCTGTCATCCACATATCCTAGTTCTTCTTCATCTAAAACTGTGAAATATAAACCCATCATTTCATCTATTCCTCCTCCATTAACTTCATCTTCCCATATAGATCAACCACCTGCTAAACAAATCACTGTAGAACATCAAAAAGCTCTTAAAACTACAACCAATTCTTCAAGTTCTAATCCCATAAATTCAAAACCTTCAGACACATCTATCATACCTTCCACATCTCAAAACATAGGTAATAAGCCTTCTACATCTTATGCCCTTTATGATGATCTTTTACCGATTTATCTACAATCTTAATATCAAAAAAAATGAATGATTTCATGCAAGATTCAGACCTTTTAAATCAATTGCCGCCATCTCCTCGTACTTTGGGCCTCCCACAACCTATGGGAAGTACTTACCAAGTCGGGAGTTGCGCCTTCATTTACAAAGGATATGACTGGGAAAGAATCCCTCAGAATATCAAAACCCATCATGATGGATATGCTCGGTGCTATTTTACCAACGATTATATTAAAGCTAAACCCATGATGCTTAAAATGGGATATAAAGGGAAAGGCTTAGGACCTTTCCAAAATGGCATGAAAGAACCTTTCGAGGTAGAACCATGGCCTTCCCGATGTGGTGTGGGCCTATTACCTAGTAAGGGTCAACCCTTTCCTTTTGAGGATGATGATCATCTCATATGCTATCAAGACTATTTGGATAGACATGTTGATTTACCTCTTAAAAATCCGTCATTTTCATGCAACATGCTATCCATAGCATACCCTGAAATGATTGCTGACCCCGATGAAGAGTTGGAAGGAGATATCTTCCATGATGTCTCTGTTGAAGAGATGTTGTATAACGGGTTTTATTTTGATGGTTCTATACCAACCATAGCTCAACTTGAGGCCACCGACCCTCAGAACGAATTATCTAAATTAACTTTACAAGAGTTACAAGAGTTGGGCGTTTCACCTGCCCCACCTAATTTTGAAAGAGATCTACACATGGAGGTAGAAAATGTCCTTAAAATTAATATTGGAACTGAGGACAACCCTCACATAATCAACATTGGAGCAGAACTAAGTCAAGAAAAACAAGAACAATACATTGCATTTCTTAAAGGGTATGAAGATGTCTTCGCTTGGACATATGAAGATATGCCAGGTCTAGACCCTTATGTAGTCATGCACCACCTAGTGGTCCATCCGGATGCTAAACCTGTTAAACAAAAACTTAGAAAAATGCATCCCAAAGTGGCTCTGCTAGTCAAAGGGGAGTTAGAAAAACTCCTGAATGTTATCTTCATACAAGCTATTGATTATGCTGAATGGATCTCCAATGTAGTTCCAGTCACCAAGAAAGAAGCCACCAAAGTTAGGGTTTGCACAGATTTTAGAGATATTAACGCTGCATGCCCTAAAGACGACTTTCCTCTTCCAAATATGGACCAAATTATTGATTTTACTGCCGAAAGTGGGATGATGTCCTTAATGGACGGATTCTCCGGCTATAATCAGATCAGGATAGCTCCTGAAGACCAGGCTAAAACAGCCTTCATTACCCCCTGGGGTACCTTTTGCTGGAAAGTGATGCCCTTTGGCCTAAAGAATGTCGGGGCAACTTATCAACGGGCCATGACCTACATCTTTCATGATATGATGCATGATATCCTACATGATTATGTAGATGATATTATAGCTCGCTCTCTTATTGAAGATCATCATTTAGACGATTTAAGAAAAGTTTTTAATCGATTACGAGAATATCTCATTCGATTAAATCCAACAAAATGTATATTCGGAGTTAAATCCGGCAAGTTATTAGGGGTTTTAGTTTCTTTACGTGGTATCGAAATTGACCCTCTCAAAATTGCGGCTATCACTGATATGCCCGCACCCACTAATATATCTGAATTACGAAGTTTACAAGGTAAACTTCAAGCTATCCGTCGCTTCATTGATAAGTTGGCGGACAAAACTGGTCCCTTTCTTAAACTCCTTAAGAAGGACGTCCCCTTTAATTGGGATACAGAATGTAGAGAAGCTTTTGAACTTCTCAAGCAATATCTCCTTAACCCTCCGGTGCTTTCACCGCCTAAATCTGATCGCCCATTTCTTTTATATATTTCGCTTCAGATTCTCGCCTTAGGAGCTATGTTAGCTCAACTTGATGATGAAAAACGAGAACGCGCTAATTATTATATTAGCCGAACTTTCGTCAATTATGAAACTCGCTATACAGCGTTAGAAAAGTTATGTCTAGCAGTCGTGTTTGCTACGCAAAAATTATGACATTACATGCTTAGCCAAAAAACGTATGTCATTGCCAAATATGATCCTTTAAGATATCTCATGAGTCGACCTTATTTATCGGGTCGCACAGCCAAGTGGGTTCTTGCTCTAAGCGAGTTTGATCTCACCTTCATAGGACAGAAGTCTGTTAAGGGTCAAATCATAGCAGATCAATTAGCTGCTGCACCCTTAGAGTCTACTCATCCCCTCATTATCGAGTTTCCTGATGAATGCCTTCAATTAGAGGCAGACCTTGTTGAACAATGGTCCTTATACTTTGATGGAGCCCGATGCATGAGTGGGGCTGAGTGCGGGTATTATTTTAATATCTCCGCAAAAACATCTTATTCCTCTGTCCTTCAAACTAACCTTTGCTTGCACCAACAATATTGCTGAGTATGAAGCTCTAATCCTTGGATTACGAGCTGCTTTAGCGCTTAAAATTAAAAACCTCTTAGTTTTTGGGGATTCCCAATTGGTTATAAACCAAATTAATGAAGTTTATCAAACCAGAGATGATAAACTTCGCCCATATAAGGCCTATGTTTTACAACTAATGGCCTTGTTTGATCAAGTTACCTTGGAAGCCATTCCTCGAACTAGCAACCGTGCAGTCGACGCCATGGCCGCCGCTGCATCTCTCTTGCCCTTGGAGTTAGACGACGAATATGCCACTATCATCATTCGTCGACTCCAGGAACCCGCTTCACATAAGTCATGCTTAGAGCCTTTGGATGTGTTTCTAATCAAGGAAACCACTCCTGAACTCTGGTATACAGACATATTTGATTTCCTCCAAAATGGGACTTTCCCTGCTAATTCTAATCGCAACCAGCGTCGGTTATTACGTCGACGAGCAAGTCGATTTGTAATCATTGGCAATACTTTATATAGGAGATCTTTTGAAGGTATCCTATTAAGATGTCTAAATTTAGAAGAGTCTAAATCAGCCTTAAGTGAAGCCCACGATGGATCTTGTGGAGGACACTTTAGTGGTAGCGTCATTGCTAAAAAGCTCCTTCGGATAGGATACTTTTGGCCTACCATGGAAACGGATGCACATGAATATGTGCGCCATTGCGACAAGTGTCAAAAACATGCTGACCTTGTCCATGCGCCTGCACAAGAGCTGCAGGCTATTTCTTCTCCTTGGCCCTTTTCTAAATGGGGCTTGGATATTATTGGTAAAATTAACCCTGTGTCTTCTGATGGACATAAGTTCATCATAACCGCCACTGAGTATTTCACGAAGTGGGTCGAAGCTATGCCTTTAGCTTCTTGCACTGGTTCACAAGTCTCTAAATTTATTTTTAATCAAATCATCTGCAGGTTCGGAATTCCTGCAAATCTCATCTCTGACAATGGAACTCCATTCAAAAATAAAGATGTTAAAAAATTATGTCAAAAATATAAGATTCAACATCGTTGGTCTACTCCCTATTATCCTCAGGGTAATGGTCAAGCAGAAGCTTCTAACAAAACTCTAATCAAAATTCTCAAAAGACTAGTCAATAAAAGCGGCCGTGATCGGCATATTCAATTATATCCGACTTGTGGGCTTATCGAACTAGTGTTCGAACCCCCACGAGCACTTCACCATTTGTTTTGGTATATGGTGCCGAAGCAATTTTTCCATTTGAATTAGAAGTTCCTTCTTTGGCTCTGCTACTTCAAGACACCGAAGTAGGAGATGAATATCGTGCTGGCAGACTCAGTCATTGGAACTCCTAGATGAAAAATGCATCAATGCTTTAGAGCATCTCCGTGCATACCAAAACAAGCTTAAAAGAGCATATAATAAGAAAGTTCGTCATCGATCCTTTGAGATTGGCGATCTTGTTCTAAAAGAAAATCAAAAAAATACAAATGCAACCAAAGAACTGAAAGGTAAATTTGAGCCCAACTGGCTTGGACCATACATCATTACTGCAAAATTTGAATCAGGAGCATATAAATTATCTACCTTAGATGGTAAAGAACTTAAAGAACCCATGAATATTTTACATCTCAAACGTTATTATGCATAAATTTGATTATTTCATCCATGTATATATTTGTTCAAAATCATTCAAAACCCTCAAAAACATTCATAAAATCTTCAAAAATCTTCAAAAATATTTATCGCATTTATTTTGTAAAGTTTCTTTTGCTTTAAAACAAAAATCAACATAAAAAATCCAAAAACAGATATATGCTTGACTCTTTCGAAACCAAAACAATATATAGAATAAAGAGAGAGTCAACATTCTCAAAACTTTCTCAAAATCATTATTTTCTTACAATTATTGCAGTTATATGTTTCAACTTATTTTGGATAAAACTAGCATTTATTTGGCATCCCTCACTTGCACACTCACATAATAAATATCTTGATTTTATCTGGCATGATTACTAATCTCTCTTATATCAAAGTTCACAAAAATCAATTAAATAAAGTTTGAGCATAGAGAATTGATCTTGGTATTTACTTAAACCAAGCACATCTTTTCACAATAAAATGATTATATTTGTAATTTCCATGTTTTGCTACATAGTAGAACTGATTTCTTGAGTGAAAAGTTTCCCCTGCTATCCTATCATGCACATGGTCTAGAATCTTTGAGAATTGGCAAAAGGACAAGCTCACCCCTACCCAGAATAAAAATCCCTTGCTCTACAGCTAATCCGAGCAAGTATCCCTAGAAAAAGAAAAAGAAAAGAAAAGTTCAAGAAAAAGAAAAGAGAAAAGAAAAATGTTATTCTATATCATTCCAGCAATATTTCAAGCACTATCTCAAAAATCAAGCAAAAGAAAAATAAGCAAAGTTCAAAAGAAAGCAAGAAAGCAATAAAATCCCTTTCCCTACCCTTTGAAAAAAAAAAAAGAAGGGTTGATGAGCTTGAATCCTTGGAATTCTCAATTATTCGAAAACTGTGAGGTAAGCCCCATAACAGGTGGTTTGTGCCCAACCTGCTTGGCCTTGGGTAACTCCTAGCGTGGCGATATGTCTGTCACATTAGCGACCTTCTTTTGTACAGACCTATGTCTGCTTATGGATTAGCTAGCTCTTGATAATCCGATCTACATAGTAGCCTAGTATGGTTATATGCATCTACATCATGGTTAATGAACACTTAGTTGGTTTATTCAAATCACTTGTATCATAGTATCTTGCTCAAAACTAGTAACTGAACCATACAATTGCACACACATTTGTATTTGAGAGATTTTGTCTATCATTATGATAAATCAAGATTGGCAATGAATTCACTTATGCACATGGGATTCCTTATAAATCTAATTTTTTCAAAATACTTTGAAATATTATTTTTGCAACTTGTTTGGAATAATCAAGTACAATTATTTACCACAAAGACAACTATATAATAGAAGAAATCAAAAATTTCAATTAAAACATATCATATATATCTTATCGACTTTCGCGACGATGGTATAATTCCAAAACCAAAATTGGAGTTTTATGCTTAGCGCAAGTCCTCATTTTCATATTTTCTGTTCATTAAAAATCAACCATGCAATAAAACTATTTTCTTTGATCTTCGCGATGATGGTATAAGTCTATACCTACATATTCTATACCTAGCGAAAACCATTGTAACAATATTTTCTCCAATTTATCAAAATTCATAAAAACCATATGACTTCATTCTATTACACAAATTATGCTTTTCAAAAGCAAACACATTTTTATTATTTCATATCATTATGTCAACCTTTGCATTTTGCAATGATGGTATAATTCTTAAGGAATTATTCAACAATTTTATCACACTTAGGAATTTATGCCTAGCAAAAATTATTTTACAATATTTCATGCATAATATTTTTATGGAAATCTGAAAGCAAACCATCATCATCATCATCATTTGCATCATCACAACAAAGTCTTAAGACAGTCTCTTAAGCACTCTTTTCTTTTAACAATATTTCTATCCTGGGACTAGCTTGACGACCGAGTGAGCAGCGACTCCATGAAATGGTCTATAATAGCGACAATGTCCTTTGAAATTATTGTTAGAAATCTCTTTTTATTTTTATCACATTTCATTACAACCAATCAATTTGTTACATCAGATTATTTCATTTAAAATATTTATAGCATGACATCCAAGTTATAATATTTTCCAAAACGACATAATTACATGAATCATCAATAAAATCATTACATCAATCAATCAAACATAAAAAGCATCATAAACATAACAAAACACAAGTCATATGACCAAAAAAAAATCAAAACAAAACATAACATCAATAACAAATCATAAGTTTCACATTTCTCAAAATAATTCAACAAATAATTTTTGCTTTTCGCGTTTTTACCTCAAACGTTCGATTTGGGTAAAAACACGGAGGGGGCACCATAGTAAGCTATCGTACGATTCGACCAAGAATCGTCGCCTAAAAATGGGAATAATTTTTTGCTTTCTCGTAGATCGAGAAGAACTCATCTTTAACGCATTTTCTTCGGAAAATTCGCTAAAGAGGGGGCAAAATGTAGCACCCTAAAATTGGCACAGTAAAATTGGAATAATTACATTCACCTTAGTAAATAAATTTAAATTCAAATTTAACCTCCCAAACCGCCCGTTAACCGTCGAGAAACCCGTTTCCTCCTTTTTCGTGCCATTTTTAGCAGTTGTTTTGACCGTTTGACGATATCGTCTCCGATCAGACGATATCGCCCCATATTTGACGATTTCGTCTGGACTAGAACGTCCGGACGATTTCGTCGCAAAACTGAATTTGCATAGTTGGAATCCGTTCCAACGGGTCTCCAATCCGGGCAGAAGCGTGTCTGCGCCGTTGGGACCCTTCCCCCGTTGGAGATCTCCCAAATTGGGATGATCTCCAACCTCCCAACAACTATCCTATGCCTATTTAACTCTAAGACTTTTCCCTCCCCAACCCCTCGCTGAATTTTTATGCAAATTGAACCCTTATGCTCTAAAACATCGTAATTCATATTTTGCATTAGTCCTATAGTCATTTCATTGCAGGTACACCACTGGTTTTCAGCTGGAGCCAGTACCTATCGCAGCCGATGAACCTGTCAAGATCGGAGGCGATCTCGTCAAATTCGGGACGATCTCGTACTGATGCGAGACGATTTCGACTACAGCGCACATCGAGGCAATCAGTGCCTGGAGTTTGTTCTTCTGTCTCTTTTCTCTATCATTTTATGTTGTAAATTAGATTGTTTATTCAGTTTTTATATTATATTGCATTTGGAGTTCACCCATTTTGTCTAAGTTTACAGATTAAGATCATATTCTGCTATCTAAACACAGTTATTTGCATTTACTTTTGTTCTTGTATATTGTTCAACACTCATATTACTTGTTTTACATAGTTTGCCCCTGTTTGCAAAATAGAATTTCTCGTATTTCGCATCTGTTTGCTGTTTTGCAGGTCTCTGATGAATTCGTCTGACGAATTCATCAGATTTCAGACGATCTTGTCAGTTCAGACGATTTTATCAAATTGAAGGCGATTCTGTTGAATTGCGGACGATCCAGACTGCTTCAAGCTTCAGAAACTCCATCAGACTTCCGGATCAGGTAATCTTCATTGGCCTCCTACAAATTCTCTGTTTCTGTTTTCCTTTATGTTTGTTGTATGCATTTAAATTGCATTTTCATGTAGTTTAAGTTAGAATCATTCGGCCAAACCTAGGATGAATGTTTAAAAATAAAACGAACTCATCAAAACTCATTCCCAAAACCTAGGCGTGGAAACTGCCGTCAAATGTTTCCTGGTGAACCCACCATCCATCGAAAAATCACCAAAATGCACCTCCCTTGAGAGGCGGGACCTTCGCAAAGTCCTCTCGTCCGAGGTACCGCACCATCCTTTTCCCATCCTCCTTTCGGGCGCGGATCCAATAGCCTGAAGGTAGGGGTGCAAAAAATTTGGAGCGATACAAGTCCCTTCCATACTACATCAATGTTCAAAATATGTACATAAGGGACAAGTTCATTACATACCAACCGACATCAAACCATTTAAGTATTACAATTTCATCTCAAATCCCTACAAATCCATATTACCATCCATCCACCTCTTTATAACCCCATCAGCCACACCATCCACCACTTCATCATCCAAAGCTCCCATTCTTGAGGAGCTACCCATCACCACCCCATATCAAACTTCCACTTCCACACCCTCACCTTCATCACATTTGACTACATGTACATGTGGTCTAATACAATCCACACCATCCACATCATCACCCATCCAACCCACATCCACTACTATTCTATCCACATCATCACCCATCCAACCCACATCAACTATAATTCCACCTACATCAACATCAACTATCCATCATACTCCCCAACCCAATCCATCTTCATCCACATCAATAGATGTCTCACATGTCAATCTAATGGATTATCCATTCCAACACATATCCCTTCCACTACATGAACCACAAGTCATCCATGAGCCTTCTACCTCCACATCCTCCCAAGTTGTAGTCCACCTCACCAATCCTAGCATTGGTGAATACATGGTCCAATATGTCCAAGTTACATCACTTAGTATCCAAACTAATAGGGATTTTGGTCACCCATGTGATTCACTCTTATCCATAGGAGCAATGTACAATATTGATTCAGATCCTAATAGGATTAATTTTATATATGGAGAGATTGATTCATCGTCTAATCCTCCTCCCATAAATGAACCCAAACAACCAACCCTCACCAATATAGAACACATGTTCGGATTTCCATCCCAATACTTTCATCGATTCAATTGGCAAGGATATGGCCTAAAATGACATGAACAAGGCATGCACAATATTATTGATGCTCCATATCAAGAAGTGCATGATCGTTTAGGTTTAGGCTATAATTCTCATCCCACTATTTCCTATTTTGAACAAGATTTTCAAAACCTTCATCTAAATTTAGAAGAGGAAACCACTCACAACGATGACTTTGAGGAGTCTTACAAAGAATACAATGTCATTTCGATAGCTTTAGATGATTTTGATGAAGAGGAATTATCCCCAATCATTCCATTCACCAAAAAGGATGAGCATTACCTCAAAGTGTTTCCCATCCACAAACCCATATTCCATTTGCTCCTCCCAAGGGATCGAGCTAAACCAACTGGTGAACCACCTCCACTTTACTAATCCACCTCCCTAGAACATTTTATAACATATGTACATAATTCAAAAAAAATCTTTACATTGCATGTGCATGGCTTTTGCCATTTGTGTTTACACGTGTTGCTTGCTGCTATCTGGGTTTCCAAGGTTCTTATAGGCTTGCTAGACTAGGGGGATTAGAATATACTAAGACACTTAACATCATCCATTTGAGATAATTTTATGCTCAATGTGATTTACATATATGTATATACACATGGCTAATACACAAAAAAACACCACACATTCATTTTGCACACATACATTCATTGCCATTTCGATGTATTTCATCCACCATATTAGGGGTAATTTATTAAGTTTAGATAATAATTGATCCAATAAATATTGTTTCCTTAATCAGGGGCACTCCCAAGTTCACATTCATTTCATTACATCATTTCATAAGTGATTGGTACTATCACTAGATTTTTTTGGTCACTCAACCACTCCTAGTATTTCTAGCTAACTCCAATACATGTCGAGTTTTCTCTAGGACCAAGTCATATTTTCACTGAATAAAATATTGAGTTTTAGGAGTTGACTCTAACACTCTTGAACCAACCATATTTTACTCATACTAATAACATCTTGTGTCAAAAATGGGTAATACCATGATTGGGTTGAACCTTGAAGTGAAAAAGTTATCTATGCTTGTCCCATTATGCACATAGTTTAAAATAAAAACAATGGTTCTCATCACTACTCACACTTCCAAGAAAAATAACGAGTAGTAAGGATAGGGTTAAATTCTCATCATATACTAGTTGAGAATATGATTCCCCAAAGCTCTAACTCCTTTTAAAATCACATACCACAGATCCTCAAGTTGTAAGAATAGCACTACATTTCCATCCAAATGGTTAGGTAGTCTGAATCCCCAAATCTTAGAGATCAGATTCTTAGACTATGGAGAAAATATCCACTAGGGCTATAGATTATTGACTAGTATTGGAGTACGCTCATGCATGGCAACACATCTCTATTGAAGAGACCTCTGACTGCACATAATGACAAGCTAACTTCTTGTTGTTCTCCATGACATGTTTTATCTTAATTTTCTCAATATGGGTTAATGAACTCACTTGCACACACATTTGTTCTTGATTTACTTGAGTCACTACCATGCTCGTGATTAGTAAATGAATATCTCACCTACACACACATTTTATCTTAGAGAAATTAGATAGAACTTAGTGAGTTTGTTATAATTCACTAGTATGTTTGAGTCTCTACAAAACAATCAATCATTCATAAGCAAAAATCACATTTATATCAACATCCATATCATTACATGAGTCTTCCATTTCACATACCACCATTTTGGTGTCCCTGATTAAGCAACAATGATCAACAATGGTCAAGCAAAATCTAAACTATGAATGATAATTAGTGCATTAGTTCATTTACATTATTTTCATTACACATACACATCAACATTACATTACCATCCATTACATATACATATGCATTCACACACACATCCACACAAATTCATAACACAAAAATTAAAGGCCATGTATATATATAATCACATGTACAATGAATACCCGAAGGCTATATATAATAGAGAACTAAGGCTCTTAGATAAAAAGTGTATCTAAGCACTGGGTAATACCCAAAAGTAGACCTTGTGACCCCAAAGGAGCCCTAGACCTAGAGACACTATGCCTAGAGTCACTACACCTAAAATAACTTGCTATGAAGGAAGCAAGTCGATCAAGCAACCAAATGTGGTGTTGCATGAGTTGATCCTCTAAATCTTGGATATATGCATCTCGAGAACATAAGCGTAGTATGTCATGCCTCTTCCAAGAGTCCCTCTACCTTAACTCTACATAGAGACTTTCTATAATATCCACTTCTCCACCTATAGCTCTTTATACCTCTAACTTCACCTATATCTGAGCATTCTCGGCATCCCAAGCTTCTATCACTACATCTCAAGTTGTTATCTCTATATCTCACATTACCACCATTTTTTAGAGTTGATCTCGCTCAGCATCAAACCTCATCTACTCCTCACTCTGACCAAGAGGTCTCTCTAGAACCTCCTCCATATTATACCTACTACCATCATAACCTCCAATCTCTAGAGCCTGCTCTATTGCATTCCTCACATGCCTCCCTCTACTATATTGATGGTGTCTCTGATGTCAGGGAGCCTCATTTATTGCTACCTCCTCCTCATCCTTGTTGCACTCCTTGACCACATGAATTAGCACCCATGGTTGCTATGAAGTGAACCATGCATCATACTTCTTTATGGTCCTGACATCATCCACATCTAGAAGATCTATCTTCTCATCATCCTCATAAGTCACCATGGCTCCACACAAGGTAGGATAGACTCATCCTATTGATGCTTATAGATAACTAGAGCCTCCAAAACTCCCTACCTTTATCCAAGCTACCATAGAACATGTGAGAGCTAGATAAACTCCACCTCACTCCCATGCTGCACAACCTCCCATATAGCCTACTGAGTCCTCCGTAGTTTCTCTCCATCGCTATGCCATCTAGCCTCTCGCCATGGCCTCCAACATACCTGATATGCTATCATCCTAGCCCATAAATACCTAAAATCTTGGCTAATATGACTAGGATAACTAGGTTTCACCTCCTCGATCACCCACCATCTAATAGCATAGGGCTAATCACTATCCCAATCCTCATACGATAGCCCCACAGGTCAAGCCACACTAAAGTGCTCCCAACCCCAACACTGTAGCAACACACTACAATCCAACCCCTATTACCTCTACCTCCTCACCTCATAGAGGTCCATATACATCTGAGCTAGCATAGTAGGTGCTAATGCATACACTCAAGACTCATCAATCATATCATACATAATCTTTATCATATTCCATGGGAATTGACACCTGGTGTTGTTAGGCACCAAGATGTTGGTCAACAGGAACATGATCAAGGTGGGTAAGGCCCTCAAATTCTCCTCCACATACATATCCAAATACCTTATCCCTCCACCATGGATATTCACATCCCTCCATCCATCCCCAAAAATCCTCCTTAGCTCATACTCCTTATCATACCCAAATTGGACACGTAATTCCTCTAATGGCACATGCAAGATGCAATATACATCTTCAAATATGACAGTCACCTCACCAGTCAATAACTAGAAAGTCCCCCTATCAATATCCCATCTCTTAGCTAAGGTTGAGAGATATCCCTTATCTACCCTCACCACCTCAATTTGTACCACCTCAGACAACCCCATATCCACCAAGTTATCCCACTCGACCTTTTTTAAGGCTTTCCTCACGCCTGGTATAATCGGTGACAATTGATGTTGAGCCTCCAAGATCAGAAACTATAGTAACACAATTGTAAATGCATTAACATCACATTCATTGTATAAGAAAAAAATTTAAAAAAAATAACTTTTGCACAAATCCAAACAAGAGTGCCAAGGGTACTTACCTCAGCCACTTGCACCTCCTTGCCTTCTACCACATTCACTCCTTCCATTTTCATTGTCATACTTCTTCACACTCACTCCACTCCTCAAACACTACTTCTAGAACTCACGAACACAAGAAAGAATCCAAATTTATCTTTGCAAACCTTATATAGCTATTCTGGTGCACTCAAATTCTTGAAATTTGCTAGGTGAATTCAAATGCCTCCCAATGTTTACAGGGTGGTGAACACCTTCCTGCATCTATGACTGCCATGGATGTTGGCTGATATTTAGCCCCAAAATACTATAGAAGGTCTCCAAAGGCTCCAAACGTGTAGCTTACCCACATAAAATCATCTCAAATTTCATCCATACATCCATTTCATCATCACATCATGTTTTGTGAAAGTCCAAACTGATTTGGGTGCTTAATTTTTGTTTATGACCAAAAGTCATAAAATTGCTCAATGCTCTTCAAAAAGCCTCAAAATGGCTCAAAAATTCACAAAATTACCATTTTTATCATCCTCATCATTCATCACACCGCTCCATCACATTTTGTGATAACATGGATTGATTTGGGCAATTAAAACGTGTTTGTGACCGAAAGTCATGAAATTCTCCAATCTTACTTCAAAAATACCCCAAAGCAATTTTAAATTTCACAAAATCATACAACTCACTCATCAATGTATTTCCATATCCATTTCACATCATACATCATCATTCCACTTTCTAAATTACATTTATCACAACATTTTCATTGAACATTAGCTAATTCCACTCACATTTTACAAGTGAACCTTGTATCTAGTGGTTTACCCTATTTACTTGGTGATTGCAATGATTGTCTATCCATGTAATTCAGTGGGATGGGTAGGTAACCATATGGAAATTTGCCTATCATCAAACATCCTCTTGGTAAAAATCCAATTACATTTGGTCTCTCATTTTTGAGTGAGACTATGTTAAGAACAATTTTCTTAAATGTTGTCATTGATGGCCTTGTTCGTTTGGGATTGAAATATGGACAACTTACACAACATCATATATTTTACATAGAAATTCACTGGGGATGTGAGCTAGTAGCATTATTTGTTCCTGACGAAAGGAATCTCATAACAAATCACTATAATGGTTATATTCCCCTATGTCATTTTGCATTTTCATAACTTTACATTTCAATGATGCCATAAGGAAAATTATTCAATAGCACAAGACCACCCCAAAATTGGGGAAACCAAATATGATTTTAATTTCCCACATTGGGATATATCTTTTACATAATCCACACTTCTAAATTCCCCTTGCATCTATTGGGGTAAAAATAGAATACACCACATTTACATCATACATCATTGGCAAAACCCCTTTTCTATTGGGATAAAGAACATTATCACTCATTGCATCATCATCTATGTCACTTTCTTGACATTTACATCACATTTACATCCACATTTCCAAAAAACCCCTTGCATCTATTGGGGCAAAAATATAATACATTTACACCCACATTTACACTTACATTTACATCCACATTTCTATCAATTGGATCATGAAATTCATTCTTCACTCATTCACCAATAGAGGGGGTAAGCTACAACCACACTCTTTTATCTTTAGAATATTCTTGCACTCCAAAGAAATAAAGCTACTTCATCCAAACCAGGTGTCTCTTGTTTTTGCACCACATTGTGTTTCACACAACGCGATAAAAAAAGGGCATATGTAGACACAAAAATATAACCAGTTTTTCTGCATCCACATCATCCAACCACATCCTTCCATTATTTATTTATATATATATATTTATTTATATTTTATATATAAATATTTATATATTTAATATAAATAAATATATATGTATGAATAAATCACAACCGCTCATTAACATTTTAATCTCAACCATATCCTTAACTTGATCCCTTTCACATTGTAAATATTATAATCTTAGCCATCCATTATATTTTAATATTGATCACATATTAGTGTCATCAAAACCCTAGCATATGGAAGGTAAATTATAAAAGGTCATTCATTCTGATGAATGAAGTTAAGCAGTTAATTTAAATGGTCGTTTGATTTCTAAGTAGTATTTTGATTCTTGAAGTGGTTAAGCATTTCCATCAAGCCCTCATTTTCATCCCTCCCAAAACCCTATCATTATGCTACCATTTCCCTCATTGTCACCATCGAAGCCTTTTTTTTCAATCGCCCAAACCCTTGCAAACCAGATCCGGTTCTGCATTACTCCTCTTGAATACTCTCAAATACCTCCTAGCATCCCATGAACACTGTTAAGCATTCCAAGAATGTTGCTAGCTATTTGCCACCATTCCTGAACACTTTTGAGCATTTTCCAACCTTCCAGTTTGCCGCCACTATACCCTCAAATGCTTTTGGGCATTTTTACGACTTTAGATCGTAGATACATGAACACAAATCAAAACAACAAATATTCTTTAACAAGGTAAATATTTTATTATGTTAAATCTTATATTTTCTATATTTGTAAGAATTTCTTATTTTATAGCACTAGGGTTTATATATCTGATTTATAGAGGACCTCACACAGTGGAGCCCTCACATATACTATTGACATCTTGATGTTTTTGATTTGTTTTTAGGTGTAGGAACTACATTATTTAAATTTGATACAGCTAAGGTGGCACCGCAGGGATACTCAAGATCACCTACAACTTGTTTGGAGCAAAATATGATGCAGAAGACACCTACTATTCTTTGTGAACAAGGGTTTCAAAACCCTTGCATTGTAACTATTGTATCAACATACACTATATTGTAACATTGGAGATCAAGGCTCCCCCCATATTAATACAATACATTTGTTCTTCATTGTGCAATCTATTTTGTATGTTGATTTCATTATTGCTATATTGGTGTTGTTGATTTTTGCTTTATAATATCTAACTCCTATTTTAATGTGTAGGTATTGACCTAAAATTTTCACTCCCTTGAAGACTTAAAAATGAATCCACTTCTTGCAACTTTAACTTTAATATGGTGCTTAATGAATCTCTAATAAACCATAGTTTTAAATTTCAACTAATAAACCTTTTGCACCCAAGTTGCTTACCTTTAATAACTTCTAAACATGGTGCATGTCTTAATTATTTGATTCACCAAATTTCTGACCTAGAATTGATGATATTGTAGCTCTTCTTGTCTATCCTAAACAAATCCTTAACTCACCAATTCATAGCTTAGTAACTCCTTTATCTTACTGCTTGAAATTGTAGGATGGTGATTTTGATTCTCCTTCAGGATGCTCTCTATAGATCTATAGTTCTATAACTAGTAATGGTGTCCTAATTGCTGCTCTTTTATAGTCAATTTCTGCAAAAATGCTAACATTGAAATTCAAAATTTGGTAGGGGAATTCCCCAAATCGTAGCTAAGTTTTTCCTTTGAGAACCCTTCAGTATTCTACTAAAGATTCAACAAACCTTTATCTCTGAATGAGCCTTCTAGCCTTCAAAGGTAATCTTCAAACCTTTCAAGTTTGGTAGTAATTTTAGGTTACCTTCTCCTTCAACATCCTTGTCAAATTTTGACTTCAATATAGGCCTTGTTCTCAAGAATTTGAAATTCTTGAGGTCTTCACCAATCTCCTCTGTAATTTTGCAATCTTCTTTCCAAATCCTTCTCCTTTGGGCTTGTTGTCAAATGGTGAAAATTGTCCCAAGTTCTTCCTTTGGTGATAAATTTATCCAATGAGTTCTCCTAGGAAATCCTTAATGGATTTCTCTAAATTTTAAAATAATGCTCTCCAAACCTTCTCCTTGTTTCTCCTTGAGACCTCACCAAGATCTTCATTCTCGTAGCTTCTCTGGTCTTCCAAATGAGATATTTTCTTCAACCTTCTACTATGGAAGTTTTGGTAATGAGGTCTTGCTCTTGGATCTCAAAAATCTACTACTACTAGAATTCTAGAACAAGACCTTGATAGTCCTTCTCCTGCAATCTGTAGGCTTCAATGAAGATCACCAACCTCCAATTTTACAAAAATGGGAGTTTTGTAACTGGACCTTCTAAGGGTCTCTTTAACTTATTCAGGTTGATTTCTTCAATTTTTTGTCTACAGTCTTTAATGGATATCACCAAACTCCAATCTTCTTTTGGAATCTTCTATGGAGTTTCTTGAATCAATAGTCAGGATACTATGGCATTTTCTTCTTCTGCACTCTATAGGTCTGCAATCTCTAGTAATGGGGCCTTTTATTTAGGCATCCAAATATCCATTCTTCTGTTTGTTGATTTTGGTGATGGATTGATTCTAAAGAAGATATTCTTCCTAGATCTTTTATAGGAAGCTTCCCAAATCACTTTGAATCTCCTTTTTCCTGCAACAAAATATTAGGTTTGTAATGGAATAAACCCTAAATCTAGAGATGACAAATCTTCACTAGTTTATTTATCAATCTAGTGGAATCCATGTTGAGTCCTAGTATTCATGAGTTTTCCTATAACTCTATGGAAATACTCTAGCCAAATGTAATCTTAGAAATTCTATAAATGAGATTTTTGGATTTCTCTCAGTCTCACTTGTGGCTCTCCATATTTCCTACTAATCTACCATGTGCTTTTATATCATTGTTACCTTTTTATGGGAGGTAGTATAACCACAAGATGTAAGATAACTAATATGAGATATCTATAAAATAATGGCACAATAATATGTAGAAATATGAACATCTAAAAATAACTCATAAATATGCCATTAATGAAAGTGACAAAAATAGTACAATGCTATATAATGGAGGACATGAACACTCCATGAACAGATATGAAAGGATTACATTGTACCATACTATTGAACTATAACACACACTCTCTATATTTACTACTCCATTAAAACACTCGCTATGAGACCTTTATTTAGGAATATACATTCCTTGGCCTTTACTCCACCTAAGACTTATGTACATGTGGACTACATGCATATTTACAACTTGCACATTGACACTTGTGCATTTATTACAATACTTGAAGTAACTAACTTTACTCTAAAGTAAAATCCTACTCTAGTAATGTACCAAAGGTGATACATTTACATGACCCAAATGATGTAATATACTCTTAACAAAAATTGGAAGAAACGTTAGTGAGTCCAAAAGACATGACTAGGAACTCATAATGACCCTCATGTGTACATAAAGTAGTCTTAGGGATATCCTCTTCTCTAATGTTAGAGTTAGAGTATATTACATAATTTAGTTCATGTAAATGTATCACCTTTGGTACATAGTTAGAGTAGGATATTACTTTAGGGGGAAGTTAGCTAGCTATTTCAAGCAATGTAATAAATGCACAAGTGGCAATGTGTAAGGTGTCCTCTTATACAACTAAGTAGAGTGTTGACCAAGGAATCTATATTCCTATATAAAGGGCCTCAAAGAGACATCACATATCAATTTCATTGTAGTAGAGAGTAGTAGAACTCCTATATGGAGTATAATGTAGCTCTTTAGATTGTATTAATGGAGTGACCATTACCTCCATACTACATTGTATTTTCATCATTTCTATTTACAGTGTATTTTAGTCATATTGCAGAATTACTTTATTTCATATTTTTTGCATCTTATTAGGACCTTGAAAAAAAGGATCCCATTACAAGAGCTACAAATCCTACAAATTACAGAAGTGAATAAAAGGCCACAATGGCCTTTATATCAAACTCAAGGAAGAATAGACTCCATAAGTCGAGTCAAGAAGGAGATAGGATATTGGTGGATCTTCATCAAGATAAATACTTGTAGAGTGAAAAAGTAGAGAAGGTTGTAGAAGCCTTAATTTTGAATAAGACTTCAGAGAATAATTCTTGATTTAGAAGAAAGGCTCCAAAGAAGAGTTTCTGAAGAAGACTTTAGAGAAGAGTTCCTAATTCAGAAGAAGAATTCTTGATTCAAAAGAAGAATGCTTGATTCAAAAGAAGACTCCAAAGAAGATTTACTAAAGAAGACTCCAGAGAAGAGTCCATGAAATAGGATATTGACGATCTCCTTTATATATTAAAAACTTCTTTTAGAAGAAGCTGAAGAGATCCGAATTAGATCTCATTGGAAAAACTTTCAATATTGGAAGATATAGAAAGGGACTAACAAAGCCCTATTACTGATCAGAGAAGCAACAAATTTTAGAGATATTAGAAAAATATCTCATCACCAACACTTCCAAAAGTAGAAGGTTGAAGAAAAGGTCTCGGTTGGAAGACTAGAGAAGATGCAAGATAGAAGACCTTGGAGAGGTCTCAAGGAGGAAAAAGCATAAGGCTTGGAGAGCCTTGTTGCAAAGCTCATGTAAGGATCATAAAAATAATTCCTAGTAGAACTCATTGGAGAAATCTACTACCAAGGAGAAAGCTCGTGATAATGAAGGAATTGCGAAAATTATCGCCATCTAACAACAAGCCCAAGAGAATAATTTGGCAAGGAGTGCTAAATCCTAGAAGAATAATCCATTGAAGACCTCAAGATATTTATAATATTGAGAAGAAGAAGATCCTATTTGAATATAATATTCAACAAGAATATTGAAGGAGGATTCGAATAGAAGAATCCTACCAAATCTAAGAGATTTGGAGATTACCTCTCACAACAATAAGGTACAGTTCAGAGAAAAGTATTCTTTAAATATGCAACAAAAACAAAATATCACTAGAAGGATTAGGCCACCAAATCCTAGGCTCAAGATAGAAAGTTCAATACAACAATTTGGATAAGCAAGAAGCTGTGCAGGATAGCCAACAAGAAGCTACGAATTCATCCACTACAGGGTAGAAACATGGTGAATTAAACACCAAGATCTACATGTACTTTAGAAGCCATTATAGGTAAGTGACTAGCGTGCAATTAGTTGAACTTCAAATTAGGGTTCATTATCAAATTATATTAAGCACTATATTTGGATTAAAAGTTGCAAGAAGAAGAACCCATATTATAGTCTTCAAGAAAGTGAAAAAAGGAAAATTTATTTTAAGATATATTTGCACATTTAATAGGAGGTAGACATTTTCAAAAGAAATAAAATTATCATCTCCCTATTATCTATTTGGAAACCAAGAAGACTACATCCTACAATATTAATTGTAGTGAAAAATTGTAAAATAATTATTAAGGGTTCATTACAGATTACTCTTGAAAAGTTGAAAAAGATTATCAAGTGCATTTAAAAAATTATTTTGAGAGTTTTTTGGAGTAATAAGGAGAGATTATTGTTACCATTAAAGTGCATTATTAATCCATTGGCACTATACTAGTTAATCGTTAACTAGTTACTCTTAAAAGGATTAGTTTGTTTTTATAGATTGTTAAAGATCAATGACACAAAAACCAACAGATTATCAAAGTTTTTAGAGAAACTATTTGGTGCACAAAATCTATAGCATTTCATGGCCCAAAGAAACCACCAAAAATTATATCATATGTCTCCAAGGAAGTGGAGAAGAAATCCACCATCAAATCAACAAAATAAGCTTCAAATTGAGACTTGGTGAGTCTCAGATTCAAAGTGCACTAAAGGCTATTTACATAAGAAAGACAAATAGTATAGAAATTACTTCTACAAAAAGCTTATATCTACGTGGTTATTATCTTGGTTTTATTACCAAAGTAACCAAGTAAAGAAGAGAGTTGTCTAGGAAAAGATACAACATCAAATCAACCCTTGCCTACAATAAAGTCACCATTAAAACTAGCAGAATAGATCGCAAAAGGAGGTGCAAAAAGAAGGTATTCTATTTACAAATTTATTTACATTATATTGCACCAGACTAATCTATCCTACGTATGAAAAAGAAATTTTTTTAAATTACCTCAAAGGTACATTCTTCTCAGGGTAAAACAACCAAAGGCATTCCTATAATAGCACACTCCAATCAAGGGAATAGAACCTCTCCAAAGGCTCATATCTTCTAGGATTTGGATAACTAAACCTGCAAGTAAACAAAGCACAATACAAAGAAATAAGAAGCATTATATTCAAGGGTAATATTATCTACAAAAGGGATTTGATAACAAGTTGAGAAAAATAATGGAAACAAAGCATAAAATGTTACACTAGACGTACATCCAAGGAGCATAATTAGAGTATTTCAAAATCCACATAGCATTGATTTAAACCTTCAAGATCATTGCTCAAATCCTAGCTAAAAATCTCCAAAGGAGTTGCTCTTCGCTCTAGCTAAAACCAACTCATACCAAGCACCATAGAACAAATGAATAGTTGGTCGTGTTGCATAGTTACTAAGGGTATTGCAAAGATATGTTGAAGAGGAATTATGTAGAAATATCATGCACAAAGAAAATGTAACACTTGTCACCTACAAGGAAATCCTAACGTTTCCCACATGAGCACCCATCTGTTGCAAGTTTTACGAAGAAAATGTTATAGGTAAGAAGTTTGGTGTGTTAGAAGGAAGAAGACACATGTCATAAAAAAGAATGAGCACTCATCCAAGACTGTAACGCTTATGCTTTACCTAGAAAAATATAAAAGTGGTAGTAAGCATCTTCTCATCCCTTAAGTGCTCAAATATAACCACCGTGACAATTTTCACACATTTTAATATTCTTATTCTATTAAAATTCACCAAATACTAAGGATGTTAGCATTCATAGTCAAATTCATAATAGCATTCAAGGCTGCATTCATAGCACATTTATAGTAGCCTGAGTTGTAGCATGGAAAAAAGGTGAAGAGCATTAAAGGCTCTAGTCAAGGGAGGTCAAAGACTCCATAATTGAGGCACAACCATACAAGAATTGAATCCAAGGAAGAATAAAAATATTCCATTGGCTATAGCACCCAAAGAAAGGACATAAAGCTTGTTGTCATCTATGATCAAATTCAATGCTGAATATTTTAAGTTTGTAACATTCCAAAGGGCACTAGAATGAAGACAAGAACAAAAGCAAATAAAGAATACTCTTGCAAGAAATAGGTGATAGCACATCCACCTATGAAAGTACTGACTCCAACAAAGAATAATAAGAATAAGAAATAATCCATGGAAGCACACAGTGCAATGTAAATATAAAGGAATAAGGAGCAGACCAAGCTGAAGACCATTCTCAAGAAGAAGATCCATATTGAATATTGAAATCTTCAATACCCAAATAAAGAAAAACATGGGGTGTTAGAATTAGAGTGTTTTACATTATTTGGATCATGTAAATGTACCACCTTTGGTATATAGTTAGAGTAGGAGATTACTTTAGGGGGAAGTTAGCTAGTTACTTCAAGCAATGTAATAAATGCACAAGTGGAAATGTGCAAGGTGTCCTCTTGTACAACTAGGTAGAGTGTTGACCAAGGAATCTATCTTCCTATATAAAGGGCCTCATAGATACATATCACATATCAAGTGCATTGTAGTAGAGAGTAGTAGATAGTAGTAGAAATCTTGTATGGAGTACAATGTAGCTCTTTAGCTTGCATAAATGGAGTGACCATTACCTCCATATTGCATTGTATTTTCATCATTTCTATTTATGGTATATTTTAGTCATATTGCAGAATTACTTTCTTTCATATTTTTTGCATATTATTAGGACTTGTGTTAGATATATCCCATCACATATATCCTCAAAAGCTAACATCTAACCCTAATTTTGTGAAAACCAAAATGTAAATCTAGTCTAGTAAAGTATCTAGAACCATGCAATTCATCCAACAAATCATCTATAAATTGGATAGAAAACTTATCTTTGATAGTGATCTTATTAAGAGAACAAAAATCAAGACACACATGCCATAATTTATCCTTATGTTGTTACATCATCACTAGAGAGAAATATGGACTAATTCTTGGATGGATTATTCCATGTTCTAACATTTCTTGAACCAACTTCTCAATTTTTGACTTTTGGGGTTGGGGTTAGCAATAAGGACACACATTGGGAGGTCAAATTCTTGGTATTATATGGATGGTTGTTGGAAATTTGATTTAATTTGAGGTATTTTATGTTGTCATTGATGTCACATGGATCATTGATGTCACATGGATCACATTTGGTTTTGGTGGCAAAAGTACTTCATAAATAAGCATTTATGATATTTTGGAGAGCATGGCTATTTACAGGGTTTTTATGAAAACCAAGGCAGGCAAAATAAAAGGTTTTATTTAAAACCATGGTGGGCTTATGTGGAAAGGGCTTTTCTTAAAAGCCAAGGTGGAATTTTGTTTCATCGAAAAAGGACCTCCGGTGATGAAGATATTAAAGTTTAAAGTTTAAGTTTCAATTAATGGAGGTTGGCATATATATATATATATATATATATATATATATATATATATGTAAAGGTTTCAATTTATTTTGAAAAGGGGGCATATTATATATCGTCGGAAAGCTTATTTCGAGGGCTATTTGACTAACTTATTTAGAAGGAGAAATAAGGTGTGTGTAAAGAGATATTTCTGATTTTGCAAAGGGGTTCCAAAAGTGAAGTTTGCCTTGTTCTTTTTCAAGAGGATTAATTCTTTCATGAGGTGACAAGGTATGCAATATTGTGATTTATTTTATTTTATGGTATAAGTGGTTTTGGGAGTGAAAAGGTTATGCAATGTTTTGATTTATTTTATTTTATGGTACAAGTGGTTTTAGGAGAGATAAGGAAGTTGTGCAATTAAAGGCCTTGGTGATGATTATTGAAAAGTGGAGTAATGTTGATTATTTTGTGATCTACTAACCCTTGTGAAGATTGGCAAAAGAATTTTGTGATTGTGGCAGATTTACAAAGAGGTTTTTTCATCTTCATAAAAGGTATGGGCACATTCTCCTATTGATTGTTTATGGTGGTTGATTTCTGAAATATCATTGGAGGGAAAAGGATTGTTTGTGGTTTCCTTTTTGAAAGTGGTTGGTTGAATGCTTCAAGGTTTTCTAGTTTGAGAGTTGAGGTTAAACCTTGTTTTATAAGCATAGTTATTGAAGCCCATTGGTTGTGAAAGAACTTGAGTTAGAAAAGAACATGAGTATCATTGTTATGTGAGATTTGTGGTTGAGCATTGTTGGAAACATTTGAGTTGGTTGATACATACTTGGACTAGGGTTGTGTGAGAGAGAGTTGTCCCTTGTGGTGATTGGTTGAGTTGAGTTGATTGAGCCTAGTCAAGTGATGTGTGAAGTGATTGTTCAAGTTCTATGAAATAAACTATTCCATGATTCTATTTGAGTTGAGATTAAGGTTAGAACATATTGAGTCTCTAACAATTCTCTTTATGCTTCTATGAATTGAGTTGAGTTGATTTGAGTTGAGAGTGAGATTAGAACATATTGAGTCTCTAACAATTCTCTTTATGCTTCTATGAGATTGACTTGAGTTGAGTTGAGATTGATTTGATTTGAGTTGAGTTGAGATTGAGATTAGAACATATTGAGTCTCTAACAATTCTCTTTATGCTTCTATGAGTTGATTTGAGTTGAGTTGAGTTGAGATTGAGATTAGAACATATTGAGTCTCTAACAATTCTCTTTATGCTTCTATGAGTTGAGTTGAGTTGAGATCATTGTGGATCATTGTTGTCATCCATTGAAGAGTACATTGCCATTCATTGTTGAGTTCATATTTGAGCTTTGCCTTGATAGATTTGTGGATGAGATTTGAGTGCTACTTGAGCATGATTGATTGAGCCTTTGAGAAGGCATTTGTGGATAGATTTGAGGAAAGTTTGTGGACAGATTTGTGGATAGATTTAGAATATTTGGGCAAGTTCTTGGTGAGCTTGCTAGAGCAGATTTGGGCAAGTTCTTGGTGAGCTTGCTAGAGAAAAATTGGGCAAGTTCTTGGTGAGCTTGCTAGAGCAGATTTGGGCAAGTTCTTGGTGAGCTTGCTTGAGCATATTTGGACAAGTTTTGTGTGAGCTTGTTAAGCAGATTTGACAAGTTCTATGTGAGATTGTTAAGAAGGTTTTGTGTGAGCCTATTGAGCAGGTTCTTAGTGAGCCTATTGATAGAGCTTTGGAGGTGATAGAGTACAGAGGATAGAGTCTCAATGGATAGAGATCTAGCAGCCAACATAGTTGAAGATAGATCTGAGTGAGGAGTCTTCAAGTGGAGAGAGGTCCACCAGTTAGTGCAGTAGAGAGACAGAGTCTTCTAGAAGATCACATAGCCAGAGTAGAAGGGGAAAGAGTTCTCCTATGGAAGAGATCCACAAACTTGAGATTAGGGGATCAACATCTCCTTTGGACAGAGATCCATAAACATTGTAATTGGGAGTGATTCCCAAAGAGATTGATTGAGAAAGTTTTAGTAAAATATTTTCTTCATGGAGTAGCCCACATTGGGTGAACCATGTAAATTGTGGTGTCTCTATTATGTATGGTTTTTGTGCATTGCTTTGATTACTACTATTGATACTACTATCTTTACACAACATAATATTGAATTGGAAGAAAAAGTAAAAAGTGGTCTTATACTATTCACCCCCCTCTCAGTATAAGCTTGTGTTCTTCAATTGGTATTAGAGCGGGTTCCTTAGGAAAGGCTAACAACTTGAGGGAAGATTCTACAAGAACACAGATGGCTTCATAGAATGGATTATCTACAAATAAGGCTCCATTGTTTGATGGTAACAATTATGCTTTCTGGAGCATGAGGATGAAGAACTACTTGATATCACAAGGATATGAGGTATGGCAGATGGTTGAAAAAGAGTATAGGGTTGAAGGTGATCCCGAGGAAGATAAGACTACTAGGAAATTGGTTGAGATAAATGCAAGAGCAATGAATTGTATTTTGAGTGGGCTACATGAGATAGATTTTGCAAAGGTCATGGTATGTACTTCAGCTAATGAGATGTGGACCAAGTTGAGGAATACTTATGAAGGAGATTCCAAGGTAAAGTTGGCAAAGAAATCTTACTACATTGTAGAAGCAAGTGATAATTTAGATTATAGTGATAAAGATAAATTAGATGAAGAAGAATGTACATTCTTTGGAATAAGTGAAGAAAAGCAAGAACACCTATTCCTAGGTATTGAAGTTAAAGAAGAGGATGTGCCTATTGAAGAAAGACATGAAGAGCTTGCCATAGCCATTGAGCAAGAAGATAGGTACAAGAAAGGTCTAAGGATACTAAAATGCTTCATATGTGGAGATTTTGGGCATATAGATGATGATTGCACATACTACAACAATTACAACAAGGAAAGTGTATTTGAAAAAGAAAGCAATAGTTCTAGTGACAATTCCAGTAGTAGTGAAAACAAAGAAGTCTCATTTTTGGTAATAGAAAAGGAAGAGGATGAGCCAAGTAAACAAAAATCAGAAATCAAAAGGTTAAAAGAAGAATACAGGAATCTTGAAAACAAGATTCGAACAGATGTCAAAATCAGAGAAGAACTACTTCAAACAATCAGTAATCTCAGAGAAGAGCTTCAAAATGCAAAAAGGATAGAAGAGAGGATGAATGAAGAACTAAGGGTAACAATGACAAGACATGATACATTAGATGAAAAGATTCAAAAAGGAGTGGAAACTTATTTTAAGGTTGTATCTTACTTCCAAGAAAAGTCACACTCAAAAGGAAAGGAAGTTCTAAAAGATGAAAGCAAGGAAGCACCTAAGATTTGTGAGGAAAGTTCCAAAGTTCCTATGGCTCCAAATATTCAGTTTGGTTCTTGTTTTGAGATAGGTGAATCAAGTTCAAAAGGAAAAGAAATTCTTGAAGAGAAAGGCAAGGAAGAGGTTTTAGATGCTACAAAGAAGGTTCAAGAATGCAATGCACAAGTTGAAGATGATCATAAGGATAATGGTCAAGAAAGGTATGAGGAACCAAGGCATGAACAAAGGGCTTTTCAAGGATATTGTTTTTCTTGTAATGGATTTGGACACAAGGCTATACATTGCAGGATCCATGGATCAAAGAAGTTTGATTTTGCTAGAAGAAACTTCAAAGGAAGAAGGTATGGTTTTCAGGGACATTGCTTCTCATGCAACAGGATTGGTCATAGAGATTTTCAGTGCAAAGGAAATGAGCAACATGGTTTTGGTTTTAGAGCTACACAATTCAGAAGTCATGGTTATAATGGTCATGAAAATAGAGCTTCACAATACAGGGTTCAGGAAAGGAATGGATATGGAAATTATTTCAAGAATGATTTCAGGACATGGGCACCATCCAAAGGCTACAATATCAAGTGTTTTAATTGCAATAACTTTGGGCATATTGCAAGATGGTGTAGGACTCAATTCCAAACAGGTTCAAGGCAAGAAGGTCAAAAAGGTTCTAGACAAGAAGATCAAGTAATTCATCAAGAGAAGGATATCAGAAAAACATGGAAGGAAGTTGATAGAGGAAAGAAACAAAGTGATATGGGAGTAAAAGTACTCCCACCCCAAAATTAATCACCTCAAGAGAGAAGGGGGTGAGGGGGCTAAGCTTAAGAGTCATATATTTTAGCCCCATAGGTGTCCCTTTTGCCATTGATGTCAAAGGGGGAGATATTTGAGTAAGGGGGAGAGAATTGAGTTAGGGGGAGCAGCCTCCAAAGAGAGTATTGAGTTAGGGGGAGCAGCCTCCATAGAGAGTATTGAGTCAGGGGGAGCAGCTTTGATTCTCAGAGATGGTTTTTGCAGTGATTGTGGTGTTTGCATTAGAGGTGTTGCCATCAATGACAAAGGGGGAGATTGTTGGAAATTTGAGTTAATTTGAGGCATTTTATGTTGTCATTGATGTCACATGGATCATTGATGTCACATGGATCATATTTGGTTTTGGTGGCAAAAGCCAAAATACTTCATAAATAATCATCTATGATATTTTTAAATTAATGGAGAGCATATATATATATATATTTTTATATAAAACCAAGGCAGACAAAATAAAAGGTTTTATTTAAAACCATGGTGGGCTTATGTGGAAAGGGCTTTTCTTAAAAGCCAAGGTGGAATTTTGTTTCATCGAAAAAGGACCTCCGGTGATGAAGATATTAAAGTTTAAAGTTTAAGTTTAAATTAATGGAGGGCCATATATATATATATGTAAAGGTTTCAATTTATTTCGGAAAGGGGGCATATTATATATCGTCGAAAAGCTTATTTCGAGGGCTATTTGAATAAATTATTTAGAAGGAGAAATAAGGTGTGTGTAAAGAGATATTTCTGATTTTGCAAAGGGGTTCCAAAAGTGAAGTTTGCCTTGTTCTTTTTCAAGAGGATTAATTCTTTCATGAGGTGACAAGGTATGCAATATTGTGATTTATTTTATTTTATGGTATAAGTGGTTTTGGGAGTGAAAAGGTTATGCAATGTTTTGATTTATTTTATTTTATGGTACAAGTGGTTTTAGGAGAGATAAGGAAGTTGTGCAATTAAAGGCCTTGGTGATGATTATTGAAAAGTGGAGTAATGTTGATTATTTTGTGATCTACTAACCCTTGTGAAGATTGGCAAAAGAATTTTGTGATTGTGGTAGATTTACAAAGAGGTTTTTTCATCTTCATAAAAGGTATGGGCACATTCTCCTATTGATTGTTTATGGTGGTTGATTTCTGAAATATCATTGGAGGGAAAAGGATTGTTTGTGGTTTCCTTTTCGAAAGTGGTTGGTTGAATGCTTCAAGGTTTTCTAGTTTGAGAGTTGAGTTTAAACCTTGTTTTATAAGCATAGTTGTTGAAGCCCATTGGTTGTGAAAGAACTTGAGTTAGAAAAGAACATGAGTATCATTGTTATGTGAGATTTGTGGTTGAGCATTGTTGGAAACATTTGAGTTGGTTGATACATACTTGGACTAGGGTTGTGTGAGAGAGAGTTGTCCCTTGTGATGATTGGTTGAGTTGAGTTGATTGAGCCTAGTCAAGTGATGTGTGAAGTGATTGTTCAAGTTCTATGAAATAAACTATTCCATAATTCTATGTTGAGTTGAGATTAAGGTTAGAACATATTGAGTCTCTAACAATTCTCTTTATGCTTCTATAAGACTTGAGTTGAGTTGAGTTGATTTTAGTTGATTGATTTGAGTTGAGAGTGAGATTAGAACATATTGAGTCTCTAACAATTCTCTTTATGCTTCTATGAGATTGACTTGAGTTGAGTTGAGATTGATTTGAGTTGAGTTGAGTTGAGATTGAGATTAGAACATATTGAGTCTCTAACAATTCTCTTTATGCTTCTATGAGTTGATTTGAGTTGAGTTGAGTTGAGATTGAGATTAGAACATATTGAGTCTCTAACAATTCTCTTTATGCTTCTATGAGTTGAGTTGAGTTGAGATCATTGTGGATCATTGTTGTCATCCATTGAAGAGTACATTGCCATTCATTGTTGAGTTCATATTTGAGCTTTGCCTTGATAGATTTGTGGATGATATTTGAGTGCTACTTGAGCATGATTGATTGAGCCTTTGAGAAGGCATTTGTGGATAGTTTTGAGAAAGATTTATGGACAGATTTGTGGACAAATTTTAGAGTAGATTTGGGCAAGTTCTTGGTGAGCTTGCTAGAGCAGATTTGGGCAAGTTCTTGGTGAGCTTTCTAGAGCAGAATTGGGCAAGTTCTTGGTGAGCTTGCTAGAGCATATTTGGGCAAGTTCTTGGTGAGCTTTCTTGAGAATATTTGGACAAGTTCTATGTGAGCTTGTTAATCATATTTGACAAGTTTTGTGTGAGCTTGTTAAGTAGGTTTTGTGTGAGCCTATTGAGCAGGTTCTTAGTGAGCCTATTGATAGAGCTTTGGAGGTGACAGAGTACAGAGGATAGAGTCTCAGTGGATAGAGATCCAAAGCCTAGCATAGTTGAAGACAGATCTGAGTGAGGAGTCTTCAAGTGGAGAGAGGTCCACCAGTCAGTGCAGCAGAGAGACAGAGTCTTCTAGAAGATCACATAGCCAGAGAAGAAGGGGAAAGAGTTCTCCTATGGAAGAGATCCATGAACTTGAGATTAGGGGATCAACATCTCCTTTGGATAGAGATCCATAAACATTGTAATTGGGAGTGATTCCCAAAGAGATTGATTGAGAAAGTTTTAGTAAAATATTTTCTCCGTGGAGTAGCCCACATTGGGTGAACCACGTAAATTGTGGTGTCTCTATTGTGTATGGTTTTTGTGCATTGCTTTGATTATTGCTATTGATACTGCTATCTTTACACAACATAATATTGAATTGGAAGAAAAAGTAAAAAGTGGTCTTATAATGTTCACCCCCCCTCTCAGTATAAGCTTGTGTTCTTCAATGGTATGATAATGTGTGCACTTATGAGGTTCATCCCTTGGCTTACTAAATAACTCATAATTATCCACAATACTTTAGATATCCAATTAAATAGCTAGAAGAGATGGATCTGAGGAATAAACCTCCATGCAATTGACTTGGGCAAAGAATCTGAGACCATCCTTCAATATATTTTCCATGCAATAGAAACTAACTACCTTGGGGGGATGGGGTTGAATTCATTGCAGATAAATAACCCTTCCATTATCTATCCACTTGATATATATTTGTATATTAATAGTAATATCATTGAGTCGAGATAGCCATTGTACTCCTAAGACAACATTTGAACTTCCTTAGTTCATAGCAAATATATTGCCTACCCAAGTATAATCTCTCTTTTGAACTTTAACTTTATTTGTTTGACCCACACACTAAGCAGTACCTCCATTTGCAATTCAGACTTAAATTTTATCTTGATGTGAAGTATTGATATACAAATCCAAGGATTTTATTGTCTTACTATATATAAATTTATGTGTGTTACCTGAATCAATCAACACATTAACACACTATTGTTTGATAAATCCATGTATATTGATAGTGTGGTAAGCTTAGAGACCCATAAGTGCATGATCAAAGAGAGCCACAATATCATTCTCTTGTGCTAATTCATCTACTTATGTTAATTTTTGTCCTATTTTTTGTTGATTGCTCATGTTGTAATAAATTTGCATCCTTAGAAATTGATGTCTCTCCATAGTCCAAGATAAATTTATGATGTTCTTCATAGGATTGATCTCGAGGATGGTTTGAATGATATTTGAAACCTAAAATTCCTATAGAATTCTCAAGCTTGTGGTAAGGACATGAGAGGTAAAATCATATCTCTATGGAACCAAAATCTTAGAGCTTTTGTTATGTTGCTAGAGTTATACATTATGCATCATCAAGAGTATAATAATTGTGTATGTTGAATTCCTTATGAATTTTATCCTTAATGCCATAGTGAAAGGTAGAGACCACCACTATTGGACTCAATTTCTAGGTATAGGTGAGGATACTTGTGAACTCAAAGCAATAGTCTTCCATTATTCTTGTTTTTTGATTTTGTATAAGACGTACCACAAATGATGTGGAATATCCCTTGATAAACCTTTGGAAAAATTGTTCCTTGAATTTAGATCATAAAAGAGGGCCACCATGTTGATTAATATGCCATAACAATAATTGATAAGCTTGGGTACCCAATTTAGAAGTTGCTCATACCACACAACCTGTTTCCAAAATATGGTGCAAATGGATAAGGCCTTCCATTTTGGCCAACCATCCTTGAGGGTTGACATATTTAAATATGGGAATGTTGATGCAAGGAACCTTAACATCATGAGGCCATTACAAAAAAATTAAAGCACTGCCTATTGAGGAGTCTAGATTTAAGGTAAATATTAGGTCATAATAGCCAAAATCTAGAGGATTATTACTAGGTGGTTGTTGGAGAAGAACATTAATATTTGGTGATTGATGAATAGTCAGAGGTTGGGACCCAATAATTTGTTGTGACCCTTGGAAAATAGGAGGTATAGTATTGGGTATATTTAGAAATATTTCAATATTATGTAGGGACTTAGATTGATTAAGCAAGTTGTTGGCAATGGCTATAATTGAATGTTTTTGCTCGTCTAAGAAATTGTTGATGGAAGTAATCATTTGTTCCTGATGTGAAAGATATTTATACAAACCAGGGTCAATAGTACTAGGAAGTATAATATCACTTAGAGGGGTAGAGGAAGGAGTACCAAGGTTATTTGGAGCAACAATATTGTATACTTTATTTACAACTATATGTTGGATAACAAGATTCTATCCAATTTTTATGCTAAATGAGTTTACCCACTATGTCTATTTTCCCACGTATTTTGAAATATTCAAGGATAAACATCCCAAATGCTATTTGAGTTGGCAAATAAGGTAAAATATTTCATTAACTTAGATCATCCTAGAGTGCAACACTTCTTTTGCAAATGAGATAGAATTGTGTTGAAGTCATCCTTAAGAAGCCATAGATCACAATTATGAATCATCATTGTGTTTGAAAAATATGCCAAGGTTTTTCAAACATATTTCTTGAGGAGTAACTATAGTTGGAACATATACATTTATAACCCCATGTTTGATTTTTTCCTCTTTCCTACAAAATAGTCTAGCAACCCAGTTACTTTTTACTTCTAACAATTGTCCATCCCATTTGCATTTGTCCATATTTTTGCAATATTACCTAAAGCTCCTATATAATAAACTACTAGACAATCACCCATCTTCCATTTTTTTTTTAAATCATCCTTACATTCCTCACTACATAATTTTATATTTTTATTAAAATAAACTCAGGACTATAACAACCTATTAATTTCTTAATAACTTTTTTTTATGGGTCTTATTAATACCCCTAATCATTTTTTATTTTTATTAGTGGGCTTAGCCCCACTTCTTGTTAACACCTATGATATTTTTATTTGGATTCCCAAATCGATATCCCTTTGAATTTATTTTTCTCTTTGTTCATGCTTTAATGACCTTCCATTCTTTTTTCCATTCACACCAACACTTTCATCTTCATCAGTCTATTCTATTTTTTTAAATTGTTAATAATGAGACTTATTTTCTAAAGATTAATGTTGCCCTAAAGAATCTCAAATATAAGGAATAAATTCATAAACACTTCCTTTTTTATGTTGCCCCCAAAACCCTAACATGCAAGGATGATCCTATGTAGTAATTACTTTCTTATGCTTTCCTAAAAATCCTAAATTTCCATGGATATCCTCCATATGAATTTGTTAGGACCCAATCCTAACATATTTTTATAATTCTCAATTAATTATGTTATGACCCATGTCCAACGTGGGAACCCCCTTATAATGTTATTTTGTAATACTTTTGTAATGGTATGTAGCAAGTAAGGCACCTAGACAAGTGGGGTCATTTCATGTAACCGTTATCAAGAATGTAACCGATGTTTGGTAGAAGATTCTAGCTCGAGTGGCATTTTGCATGTAAGCCAACTCTTGAGCTTAGGGTTAGAGTTGTATGAAACTTTTATTTAAAAGACATGGAGCCATGTACAAATGTATCTTTTTGCAATTTAATGAAATATTGAAGGAGGTTGCCCCCTCGAAGAGGCTCATGATATTGAGTTATTTTATGAGAGTGTTTCAATTTTACAATTACTTTCTACATAGTGTTATTCTATTATTTGATGAATTTCGGTTATTTATAGTATTTTATGTGAGCGGGTTTATTTTAATAGTATGTTCCTAACAAGTGGTATCAAAGCACTTTCTAGGGTTTAGTTTTGCTATGATTGCAACAATTCTTGTCCATCCATTCCAACTTTTAGGTATATTTTTTTGTGTTTTTCATTTTTTGTTATCCTTTATTTAAAAAAATAGCAAAAAAATAGAAAAAATACAGCCCTTTATTTTATACAATAGTTGAGTTGGTTAGAAACCTTGTGTTGGGGGTTTTAAAATATCATGGAGGAGCTATAATTATTGGCTACGCTAGATAGCCCATAAAGAATCCAGTGAAGTGAGGGGTGATTAGGCACCAATACCCAAGCCTCAGACAACACATGCACATGGAATCAAGCTCCTTTTTGTTATCCTTTATTTTTAAAAAATAGCAAAAAAATAGAAAAAAATACAGTCCTTTCTTTTATACAGTAGTTGAGTTGGTTAGAAACCTTGTGTTGTGGTTTTTAAAATATAGTGGAGGAGCTATCATTATTGGCTAAGCTAGATAGCCCATAAAGCATCTAGTGAAGTGAGAGGTGATTAGGCTCCAATACCAAAGCCTCAAAGAACACATGTACATGGAATCGAGCTCCCCATATATCTTTGGGTATTTAGGGAGACTATCTAGGGTTAAACAAACTTTTATCCATTGAGAATATTTTTGGTCTTGTATTATCCATAGTACATAGGACACAACATCCTGAAAGATTACCCTCCAATACTATCAGAGAGGTAGATAGTGTGATCAAGGGTATGTGTGGAATCCTCCTTGGGTAGTGGCCTAAAATATTTATCCAAGCACTATTGTTCATCACTATGGTATAACAAAGGGCCTATGGGTATTACATACTTCTTTGCTTGGCATACCTTGGTTTTGTCAAAAAAATAAACCTGCAAAAACAAAGCCTTCCTATTATTCTAAACCTATATTTTTTCCACAAGATTGAGCATTTGAAAGATACTTACCTATCATAAAAAAACTTCATGCACCAAACAGTCAGGGCAGAGTCTGCAAGTGTCTGTGATAATCATGAAATATTTTAGTAACATTCGGGTCAGTGGTAGTAACATTCTTGTTAGTGGTAGTAATAGTCGGCTTGATAGTGGTAGTAATATTTGTCTATAACAATAAGTAAATATAGGGTAGTTAGTGACATAATAGAACAAACAATGTTAGTAACCGCACAATATAGAGAATCCTAGAGTTAGTGATTGAACAGTGTCATTGGCCATAGTATAGGTGTCAATATAGTATCAAGAGTGATCAATAGTCAAAGTAGATAGGGCAAAGTTAGTTAACACAATATCCAAGTTTTGAGCCCAACCTCTGGAAGAAAAACTAACCTCACCAATAGACTAATCAAAACAACAGTAAAAAAAGTTTGGGGTGCTCAAAACAAATGTTATGGGATATAGTTCTTTATGACCGTATTTTTGAGCTTATCATTTTGATATATAGCACCCAAGCACTTTTTTACACCTATTACTAAAAATAGTAACCCTTGAAATCACACTTCTATTTTTAGTAAGTCACTAGTAGTCACTCAAATCACACCAAAATGGTTGTTGGTACTTGTGGACATCAAAAAAATATGGAACAAACTACCTTATTGTTGGATACCATCACCAAATAATTTAGTGCCATTATCCAAGACAATCAATCAATACAACATGACATCCAACACTTCATAAGTGAATACATTACCTCCAAAACCAAAATTCATGAACAAAATCTAGAGGTTGAGTCTAAGCTTCAAGATATCCCACAAGTATTTGAGTATCAGGATATAGAACAGTCAGGGTGAGGAAAAGGACCCCATAAAGAAAATGAAGGTATTCATGGTAATTTGACCATGATCCAACCTTCAATATGCCTAAATTAGACTTCCCTAAGTTCAATGGTAAAGACACGGATGGATGGTTATGTCGTGTTGATCAATTCTTCCAACTCCATAATGTCCCTAAATATTACTTAGTCAAGATGGCTTCTTTCAATCTTGAATCAAAAGCTTTACAATGGTACTAGTGGTTCCAACATACCATTACCAATCCTTCTTGGGAAGTTTTTAAATCATAACTACTCACTCCCTTTGGTCCTAATGAATAAAATGATTTTCAAGGAGAACTAACCAAGCTGAGACAAACTTCTACAATTCAATACTACCAGGCAGGGTTATGCGTAAGGGGTTGACCCCAAAATGTATTTATAAATATTTGGCAAATCAGTTTTGAAATCCATATGAATAGTGTCCAAACACATGTAGAAGGTTCACTATTATTAGGGGCAATGTTGAAAATTTAAACTTAAAATGGTCAAATTATTATAAAATTGGGGTAAATCGATCCAAAAAAAATTGCACCCAAAATATTTTGGCTAACGAGCCTTGGTCAAGGGTCCCAAATATTAGCCAATTCCAAATTTCAAAAATCCTAATTTTAGCCAATTTTGTGATAAATAGTTGTTATGCATAACCTTGCTACCAGACCCAATTTGAAAATTTGGCTAATAGAACCAAAGGGTTGAATGAAGGGTTTTTTATGAGTTGTTTCATCAATGGCTTAAAATATGATCTTCAAGTCGAGGTTAAGATTTTCAAACCACAAATAATGATGCAGGCCATAAGCCTAGCACAATTGGATGAATCCAAATTTTTAGCCCAAAGGAGGACACCTAAATTTCAACCAACCAAACCCTCTTTTTATTCCAAGTTCACAAGAAATAATGAAAATAAATTTGACCCTTCAAAATGCTTGACCACCAAGCAAATGGATGCTCAACAAGCCCAAGGGTTGTGCTACAATTGTGATGAAAAATATGTTAAATGGCATAGTTGTTCCCAAAATAAGTTGTTCTTGATAGATGTCGAGGAACCCATAAGTAGTGACCACAATGATGATGAAGTGGAAACAACAGAAGAATAACCTCAAAATGAAGAGGAAGTACATGAACCCCAGGAAGAAATTTCTATCGACGCTCTTGCAGGGATTACTACTCCATAGATCATGAAAGTTATGGGTTTTTTCAAAGACCAACACCTTACAATCCTTATTGATTCAGGTAGCACACACAACTTTATTGATATTCAAATTGATAAATAGGTCAATTGTTACATACACATGCAATTCCTTTAAGGTTATGGTGGCAAATGGAAGGACCTTACCTTGAAAAGGTAAATACCATAATGTTAAATTGAAAATAGGGGATTATGAGATCAAACAATTTATGTTTGCTCTTAAATTAGGGAGATGTGATATTGTGTTAGTAGCTTAGTGGTTGAGTACCTTGGGCACCGTCGCATGGAATTTTGTAGAATTATGGATGTAGTTTTTATAAAATGGATAGTCTTACACTCTTCAAGGTTCAAAAGTAGGGCCTCCTTAGATTATCAGATCAAATTGTATGGAGTTGTTAAAAAAATATTCTCATGGGATCATCTCATAGATATTTACAATTCATCCACCTACTACAAAAGAGGACCAAATTCTTAAATATTTGCAACTTGTTTTGATAAAGCACAATGCATTTTTTGTCAAATCAACAAAATTGCCACCACATCACTCCCATAACCATGCCATTCCATTGGTACCTTGTAGTGTACCACTTAACATCAGGTCGTACCAATATCTTCATGATATAGAGTCAAAGATAAATAATTTGGTACAAGAATTATTAAAAGCTAGATTCATTCACCCGAGTACCAACCCTTACTCTTCTCCTATCTTATTGGTGTAAAAAATATGGATCATGGTGATTATGTATTTATTTTTGTGAGCTCAATAAGCTCACCATTAAGGATAAGTTTCCTATTTTGATGGTGGATGAATTATTGGATGAGTTGCATGGGACTATGTTTTTTTCCAAATTAGATCTTTGCTTCGGGTACCATTATATTAGGCTCAAGGATGAAGATATTCCCAAAATTATATTTTGTACTCATGAGGGTCATTATGAATTCATGGTGATGTCATTTGGCTTAACCAAAGCGCCTTCCACATTCTAAAGCCTCATGAACATTTTTTCATCCCTTTCTTCATATATTCATTATGGTTTTCTTTGATGATATTTTGGTTTATAGTTGCTCTTGGGAAGAGAACCTATCCCTTGTGGATCAAACTCTACAACTTTTGGCACAATATCAACTTTATGCTAAGTGGTCAAAGTGTCGTTTAGGGTTGACAAAAGTGGAATATTTGGGATACATTATCACTAAATATGACATTAAAGTTGACCCTAGGATTATTTAGGCTATTTAAGAGTGGATGAAACCTCACCCTCTAAAAGATCTTCATGGATTTTTGGGGCTTATAGGCTACTACAACAAATTTATCCACAATTATAGAAAAATTGTCGCTCCCTTAAGATCCATGTTAAAAATTATTCTTTTACTTGGACTAGTCCAACTGAACAGGATTTCCTAGAATTGAAGCACGCTATGACAACCACGTCGATCTTAGAAATGCTTGATTTTTTCAAGTTTTTCGTAATTGAAAGTGATGCTTCACGAAATGGTATTGGTATGGTGTTGACGCAAGAAGAGTGCCCCTTGGATTTCACTAGTAAGGTGCATTCCAGTCGTAATCTAGGAAAATCAACTTATATTAAGGAAATTCTTACCATTTTGCATAAGGTCACTCATCGGCAACCTTATCTCATTATGCATCATTTATCCATTAAAAGAGATCATCAAAGTCTCAAATATTTCTTGGAGCAATGAGTTTCCACCCCTAAAACATAGAAGTGGGTCTCTAAGCTCATGGGCTATGATTATGATATTACTTATAAAAAGGGCAAGGAGAACATTGTGGCGGATGCCCTCTCACCAATTTGAGGCTCACAATATGTTATGTGTCATTTCTTCACCCATTCCCTAGTGGATAAATTCTCTTTGTGAGGAGGTGCTTAAGGATTTAGGCTTGCAAAATTTGGTTGCCTCCCTTCAAAAAGAGCCTATCTCATATCCTTCATACAATTGGTATGACCAATATCTATGGTACCACCAGTACCTTGTTGTTCCTCACATATCTCCACTTTGTAAACTTCTCATGAAGGAAATGCATGCCTCCCCCACTACAGGCCATTTAGGGTTCCTCAAAACATATGAAAGGATTAAGTGTACCTTTTTTTAGAAGGTTATGAAGAAGGACATACAAAATTTTGTGGTGCCATGTGACACCTATCAAAGGATTAAATGCAAAACGGTGCATTCTCTAGGAACTCTACAACCCTTACCTGAATAGGGTTGGACAAATATTTCCATGGACTTTATTGAAGGGTTACTTGTGTCAGGAGGCAAATTGATTATTTTCATGGTAGTGGATCATCTTTCGAAGTATACTTTTTTTTGTTTCCTCTCCCATCCTTACATGACCTTCATAGTTACCCAATATTTTCTCAATTCTATCTTTCACCTTCATGGCATACCCACCTCCACAATGTCTTATCGTGACCCTATATTCACTAGTAATTTCTAGTAAGAATTGTTTAAGTTGTAGGGAACTCAACTGGATGGCTAGATTGAGATTGTCAAAAAATGTTTGGAGATCTACCTTCGTTGCTTTACCTCTGATCATCATACACAATGGGTGAAGTGGCTTCCCTTGACCGAGTGGTGGTATAATACTTCCTATCACACAGAAACCAAGGTCACCCTTTTTGAAGCAGTTTATGTTTGGCCTTCGCTCATGTCCTCCTCATACATTCCATGTAACTCTAAGATCCATGCAGCAACACTACACTCAACCAAAATGTCAAATTCCTTTGTCAACTAAAGATGAATTTGGAAGTGGCCCAAAATTGGATGCACCAAGAAGCTGATCAACACTGTTTTGATGTAGCTTTGATGTTGGTGATATCATCTTCTTTCACTTGCATCTATACAAATAGTCATCCCTCCAACTTTGTAGGTGCCAAAAACTCATAGCCAATTAGTACTACAAACCCTACCAGGTTTTATAGTGGATTGGTACCACGATCTACAAATTAAACTTACCATTAATATCCAAGCTCCACTCTATTTTTCATGTATCCTCTCTCGAGAAGGTTCTGGGAAATAAGGTACAGGTTTAATTTTTCCTCCCAAAATTGGATGAAGAAGGTTTTATCTTGCTTGAGCTAGAATAATTTTTGGATCATAGGATGCACACTCTTTACAACTAAGCCATTACTGAGGTCCTTGTTTAATGGTGTGGTCTACAACCAAAATATGCTACATGGGAGTCTCTCCACTAACTCCAACACTAGTTTCCTCATCTACAACTTTGAGGACAAAGCTTTTTGAAGGGGAAGGATATGTTAGGACCCCATCCTAACATTATTTCTGTAATTCTCAATTATTATGTAATGACCCACATTTAACATGGGGACCCCCTTATAATGTTATGTTGTAATACTTTTGTAATGGTATGTGGTAAGTAATGCACCTAGACAAGTGGGGCCATTTCATGTAATCGTTATCAAGAATATAACCGATATTTGGTAGAAGATTCTAGCTCGAGTGGTATTTTTCATGTAAGTCAACTCTTGAGCGTAGGGTTAGGGTTGCATGAAGCTTTTATTTAAAAGACATGGAGCCATGTACAAATGTATCTTTTTGCAAGTTAATGAAATATTGAAGGAGGTTTCCCCCTCGAAGAGGCCCATGATACTGAGTTATTTTGTGAGATTGTTTCAATTTTGCAATTACTTTTGCATAGTGCTATTATGTTATTTTATAAATTTCTATTATTTACCATATTTGTATGAGAGTTTATTTTAATAGTAGGTTCCTAATAGAATTTCTTTATTATGCTACTCTTGAAACCCTAAAGTGATAAGGGGTGACCACCATAAGTTGTTTTGGAGGAAATTTGTGGGGCCTTGCTCTGGAGGTGGCTGCCATGAAATAAATTGATGCACCTACTACTAGGATTTCCAAATCCCTTTGAGAATATTACAACATTCTATAGAGAAATAAGGGGCTTGTAAAAGAACATCAATGTATGACATATTTACCCAAATTTTACCATCCACCCTGGAGGTTTTTCAAACTCTCCCTCACCAAAACCTTCCATGGATCATTACCTATGATCACCCTTTGCATCCATTTATCCGTGAATGCATAGCCCTATGCTTGAAGGTTGGGGATTCCTAGCCCACCGCATGAAACTGGTCTACAACAATTACTCCAAGAGATCATTGGGAGACCTCGTTTGGCTAGGTTTTTTGCCCAAAAAAAACTCTTGGAGTATACTATTCATCTTATCATACCCAACCTTGATAGGATTCAAAAGGAAAAATAATTAAACATGGAAGAGGGCTAAATGTTTTTTATTAATCTAGATTTTAGTTGCTTGAGACATTTCTAGAGATTTACAGTAGTCCAATTTTTTGGCAAAGTTGTCCGTACACCAATCCCACATAGATTTGGATGAAAGGTCAACACCAAAAGGAAATCCCAAATGCTTAGATATTTATCCTCTTTGCATCTACTTACATGTTGTGGGTATCCACTCTGGCTTATCATCAAATCCATAGGTAAAAACAAAGTTCTTATATTCTTGGATTATTTCATCGAAAGCCCTATACAAGGTGTGAACTATCTCAAGGATGTTCACAAGATTTTGTTGATATGCCAAATAAAAAGCATAAAATTATCTATGAAGTGAGATTTGATAAGTTGAGAGTCATCCAAAATGGGGATACCTCTTATCCTACCCTATTTAATTGCAAATTCTAATAGATAACCAAGGGCATAATCTATAATTACAAATAGATAGGGGGTCAATCGACAACCTTGCCTAACTGATCTTTCCACAAGAACGCTATTAGACAATTCTCTATTAATAACCACTCTTGCAGAAGCATTTGGAAAGAGGGAAGCTACCATATTGATGAATCTATTACCAAAACCAATCCAGTGGAGCATGTTTAAGATGAAGGACCACTCTAATCGATCATAAGATTTATCAAAATACAGCTTAAGGTAAAGGTCTTTAAGCCCCTATGCTCGAGCCTACTCCATCCCTTCCCAAGCTATAATGAGACTATCCAAAATGTAGAGACCTTTTAGGAATCTTGTTTTCTCTAGGTGAACAATTTTTGTCGCCACTAGGAGTCTTCTAGCCAGAGCCTTATCCAAAATTTTATAAGAGGAATTGATTAAAGTAATGGGATGCCAATAAACAAGTAGATATGGCTTAAGTATTTTGGAAATGAGCTTGATCAATCCTTGATTAGTGCACTCCCCAAGGCCTCCAATAGTAATAACCTCCTCACACATATGCTGAAGATCAGCTCCTATAGTCTCCTACATGGTCTTAAAAAATTTAGTCAGAAGCTCGTCAATGCCTGGGGCTTTTTCATTCGCCAAAGAGAGGAGGGTAGAATGAAGTTCATCCTATGAAAGAGGTTTTTCCAAAAATGCTCTATCTTCTTCAGATACTTTGGGAGATATGCACTATTTGCAACATTCTCTAAAAAACTCAACTTCTATGTTGGGCCCTTCACTTTTGAAAAGGGCTACAAAATGCTCCTAGATGAAGGATGGGAGGTCCTCTATCATAATTTGTAGGCCATATCTGGAATTTTTAATAACTCTATCCTCTCTAATCTATTCTTCTTAATAGCATTAAACAAGAATTTAAAATTTTTGTCACCCTTACGAATCCACTAAATATGTGCCCTGATTTGCACCTCGTGGGATTTATAAGCTTGAAGTTGCCTTAAATCTGTCTATTTTACCCAATTGCTTTTGAGAGGGGGTGCTGCTAATATTCTAGATGAGGTGGTGGCTAAGTTGATCAACTTATTGCTCTAATTCTTTCTCTTTTTCTTGCGAAGAGATGATAGAATTTTTCCAAAACCTCGAAGGTAATCCACTATTCTTTTAATGGCTTCTTCCCACCACATAATCCACCCTCTCCCTCTTGAGGGCCTTGGCAAGAGATTACACACTTCCTTTATTCCATTAACATAATATTTGTGCTTGAGCAGGGAAGTGTTTAACTTGAAAGACAAGTTGTTTTTGGGTTTCCTTATGGGGGCACACCCAATACTCAAGGTAATGGGGAGATGATTTGAAGTTATCACTGAATAGATTAGATGAGACAAATCATTTTGGAGGATATCAATATTTTTTTCTACATAGAAGTGGTCTAATATTACCATTATAAGAGCATCCCCACATTATGCATTGCAACAAGTAAACCAAGCACCATGATTTTTGGTACTCCTGTTCCAATTGGGATCATAAATATTCCAGGCCCTTCTAAACCTAGACCATGATCTAGTCTATTTCGACTATTTGAGTGGAGTACCACCCCCCAATATGTCCCCCTCCAACTCTACCATATTGACAACCCCTCCTATTATCCAATCGACTTCATGCAAATTGAATCACATCCAGTCCTAGAGGGCTACCCTTTCGACTGCATCATTGGGTGCATAAACAACTGTAATACCCAATTTCCTACAACCAAGCATGACTATACACCACACTACTCTATGCATTGGGTCATCTCTTAATAATAAAATAAAGTCCCATAGCTCCTAAGAAAGGCAGAGGACAACCTCCCCTCCCTTTGTCATGATTCGTACACAAGATCCCCTCGACCCCCCATAGGGTCTTAAGGGTATTTTTGAGTCTAAAACCTGCAATTTTGACTTCTTACAATAATAAAATTTATGGGTAAACTCTATTGATGATTGTTCAGATAGAAAAATACCGCTCTCAGAGTGTGATGCCATGCACATTCTAAGACATGATTATTGCAGATATTAATCTGGCATATCGTTAGCTAAAGCATCATAGGAATTTTGGATGGGTATAGATTGCATATAATCATGTAGAGTACCTATTCTCTTGGACTGATATGTGGCTAAGGAGGTATTTTTTGATTGAGATTTGTTGGGCTTATGGCTCCATTCCTTATCTCCTAGGTTTTGGTCTTTGGAGACACCTTAGAAGGAGGGGGGGAGGCATCCTTTGATGAGCTGTGCTTGTATTTCTTGTTATGTTGGGTTACCCAACCCTCCCTGATTGTTTCATGAGGAGTTTGCTCCATAAGAGCCTCAAAATATGGAGGGTTTTGAAGGGATATATGGGTAACTTCCAAGTTAGAACCTTTGGACACTGAATGAGCAGGGAAATAGGTCACATCATGAGAACCAAAAGGTAATGAAGGTTGAACAAGAGACACTATTTTGCTTGTGTGTTGAGTAGTGGTAGTAGGAGTACTAGTAGGCTAGTTTTGTTGTTTGGGAGGTCTCACTGGATAGTTTTTAATCATATGGCCTTGCTATTTGTAGTAGAAACATGAGTTTGGCAAGTTGAGATAATTAATTCATTGTTCAAATTGGATACCAAGGGCTCTAAATAAGATCTTACTTGGGAGGTCCTTGGAGACATCAGTCTCAACCAAGATGCATGGGTGGGAGCACATGAAGTGTGAGGGCTCGGATAGGAGGAATAATGGCCTTCCAAACCTAGCAACTATCTGAGAAAAGTACTTTGTGCATGACAAGTTTAATAAAGGGAGTCCAATCCAAAGGGGCTATTTCATGTTTGACACATTCTCAGGGTCAAATTGGAATACCTAATGATGTGGAAATAATAGTTGACCATAAATCATCTAAGTGTCGAGTCTTAGGGCTTTTAAAAAAGAGTCTTTGAAGGTGAAAGTGATAGAAATGAAGGATTGACCAAGGCAGTTATGGAGGCAATCATCCAACCCTTGGATTTCCATACTTTAAAAAACCACCAATTAAGCTCTTTATTAGGGGGGGTTCTTCTAGAAAAGAATAGAACAATAGTTTTCTCTTCTAATTTTTTTATTTCTTCAGTAATATCATCTTGCAACACAAACTCAAAGGTACCTGACTCTTTATATTACTGGTTTACCTGTTCAAATATTTGATTTCCTTCTGCGTGTCTAGCTTCGAGGGTTCCCTCCTTTGGTACATTTTGGTCACCACCTCCTTGTTCAGATCCTTCAGGTCCATGGGTTGAGAGTGCGAGGTCAACATTATTTTGTCTTTTGTTGGAATTAAGGTCCTCTAGTTGGGTTTTTGGGGATACTTGAGAATTGCTACCATTGAAATTTAGGTTTTTGAGAAATGCATGGGCGTAAGGGGATCTAGCATGGGCTCCCACTTACAACATAGCATCCAATATAGTGGGGGAGACTAAACGGGAGCATGGGTTGCTGCCTTTGGAAATCTCACTTATATCTTGTTCCTCTCTTGTATTTACACTATTTTGCATGTCACAGTAGAGGCATGGCTCAAATCCAGAGGAAAATCCATGAGCGGGTCTAGAGACTCCTTCAAGCCCGAAATGATCATCCTCCTATTCTGGTTGCTGGGTTGATTTCTTCCTAAACTTAAATAGGGGGTCTGCTAGCAAACTGCTGAAAGGTAAAACAAAGAGATCCTCATCCTATGACTTGCCCACCCTATGGGGATGAAAGATAGAACTAGAAGTCAATTTCCCAAGCTTATTCTCTTTCTTACTAGGTGAAATTGAGTGAATCTCACGATGACTGGCATGCACTACAACTTCTAGAGCCAAGAACCCTGAGTCAACTACTGTCTCAATCTCTTTGGCATGAAATGATAATGTTGTAGTCTTCATCCTTGTTAAATGGTCACCTACAACATCCAACGACGAATTGCCATCATTTGACAAATATCTTGAAGAGACATTGTCCACATAAATCGCCATGCTACACCCCTCAAAGAGCCCTCTTTCTATAGAAAAAATCCTAGCTTTTGAAAACTCTCCTCTCCACAAAATTAATTTTGATCACTTTCTGCATAGTGTTATTCTATTATTTACAATATTTGTATGAAAGAGTTTATTTTAATAGTAAGTTCCTAAAAAAATTTCTTTATTATGCTACTCTTGAAACTCTAATGTGCAATGGATACATTCTATACTACTTTCATTTTTATTGCAAGGAGAAAATTTTATGCTATTTGAGGAAAATGAAGTTGATTTACCTAGATTAACCTTGACCTTCTTCACCTCATTCCCCTTAAAATTTGCCGCCTCATATTCATTTGCACCTTTAGCTCTTGTATTTGAACTTGTGCATTGTATTTTCTTGCCACTTTCTTAGGAGTAGAGAATCCTTGGTTTGACCCGACCTCTACTATGATATGATCTCGTTGTTTCATATTGAAGTTTGTCTCATGCCCAGAAATTTCCATCTCTTTCTCTATCATTTTCACTTTGCAATCTCTTGCTATTTGTTTGGTATCATGACATTTGCAACATTGAAATGCAAAGTTTTCATAATCCACTTGTTGATCCCATTCTCTTGATTCCAATTTAATCCTAATGGATTTTAGTAAAGGTTTTGAAATATCCATGGCAACACATATTCGACTGTTTATAGCATGCCTTCTTTTGTTAGTAGTTGGTCCCTTCTAGATGAACTCCCCTAGAGTATTGCCAATATTCTTCAAAAATTCCTTATTGATGAGTTGATAAGGAAGTCTAAAAAGCCTAATCCATATTGAAATCCTTTTAATAGTTTTTGTCTCCACAAGAAAAATCTCACTCCATGGTCTTAAATATAATGCATCTTTGCCCCTAAACCAAGGACCACCATCCATTATTTTATCCCTTATTTTTGAACTGGAGAAGATAACGAGGAAAATCCTTTTAGAAGGAAAGTCATGGAGTAATTTGAATTCAATCTCCACTTCCACTTGAACCAATTTTGAATTTAAAAAAAACCTGGCCAATATCCATAGAACTTATATATTAACCCTTTGGTTTTAAGAATCATTATATGATGCTCGATCATCTCATCCTTGATAATCACTTATGATGTAGTATATGCTACCTGGATAGGGTTTCCCATATATTTGGTCTTCCTCTTATCACTGGCTAAGGCATCCATACTTCCAACTAGGGCATCCTTCCATCCAAGTAAGACTTTTAAAATTACATTCATGCTATGTTACCTAGATTCACTTCAGATGAATCCTTTAGTTTGTGAGTTTCTTTTAATATCTAGAACAAGAAGAACTGATATTATTTGCTCCACTTTGCTTCTTACTTCCTCCTTACGCTTTTTGTTTTTTGCTTCTTGCTCATGCTTCTACCTGCTCCCTTCTCACTTGTTGATATTGAACTTTGTTAATCAAACATATGATGCATTCAACTATTAAATTGTAAAATTATATGTTTTATATTATTTTAAATTATAATTCTTATGCAAATATTTATTTTTTATACTGTAAATATTTTTAGTCTATATAAATAGTATTTTTCTTTAAATATACTTTTTTTTAAATTTGAAATATACCTTATTTTAAAAGCATAACTTATTTTCTAAATTTATAGATATATAATGTTAAATAACATTAGGAAAGATATTGACACAGTCTAGAGGAGGGGATCTATTGAAAGACAACCTCTTCTAGCAGCCCAAACATCTCCATGCAAATATACACAAAACAATAAATAACATAGTAAAAAAACATTAACACAAAACATTATTTTTATATTAATTGTCGACACAAACAATTATAATACCACAATGGCCATAGTTACCACAAACTTCACAATTTCCCTCTACAAAGCACCATAAATACCATAGTGGAGTTACCACAAACTTCACAATTTCCCTCCATAGAGCACCATAAATACCATGTGGCCATAGTTGTCACACACTTCACAACAACCATTTGTGCTCTCTTCATAACCCTTGCCAACCCTTGCCAACTCCTTGTCGATCATCCCAAATACTTTTCGACTCTCTTATTGGTCTTTTGTCAATCCCTTGCCAACTCCTTGTTGATCCTTGTTGGTCCCTTGTTGATTTCTTATCGACACTGTCCAGACCTTTTTTGGTTCCCTTTATCGATCATCTCGGATCCTTGTTGACTCCCCTACCGGTCTCTTGTCAATCCCTTGTCCACTTCTTACCAATCCTTGTTGGTCTCTTGTTGTTGTCTCCTTGCGGCCTTGTCCGATCCTTTTACAGCCAACCAAAGAGACCAAACCATGTGCACAAACCATATGCACAAAACCAACAACTATGTGAACAACATTATATACACAAAATCATGATCCCATGATCCCACTTGAATGCTTATGCATTATATATTACAATATTATAAATTTAACCTTTGAAAAAACCATTGACTATTACTATTAATAATTAAACTTATTATAAGATTATTATAATATTTAAGACTTGTAAATAAAATATTTTATGAGAGTGTAAAAAAAATTATATATATATATATATATAGATAAACAATCTTTTAATTTTAAACTTGCAAATGTTTAAAGGCTATAATTATGATATTATTTAGAACGTAAGTTTTAGTAGAATGCTAAAAATAAAAAGCCTTTAATATTATCATTCAGACCATGAAACTTTTCAAAGACTTTAATAGTATCATTCAGACCAATAATATATTAATTGGGACTTTAACCATAAAAAGACCAAAGATCAAACAGTACCGCTCATAATTTGAAATTTATACATAACATCATAATTTTATATATATACTATTCCTATTACAGTTGAAATATATAATATGTAACATGTTAATCATTTGTACATCCGTCTAACTTCACCATAACCAGCATATCCACTAGTCTAAGGTCCCTACCCATATCAATTGTTCATTATATCCATCAGTCATGTCTACGTGATTTCAATTATCTTCTCATTTTGTAGTTCTACTCTATTCATATGGTATCATGCAACTTACATTCAACTTTTCCTGTTCTTTGGATGGCTTACCAGTTTACATTGAAATAAATTTTGTGATAGTATCAGTGTTTATCTTACATGTGTATGCTTTAAACTGTTAAATTTTTTAATGCCTTGAACTTCTTTATAAGAGAAAAAACTACACATTTATTCTGCTACCAGACCAGAACAATATCTCTAAACAAGAATACTGTTATGTCTTTTTCGTATATTCTGTGAAAACTGCAGCAGTTTACTCAGTAAAACACAGAAAGCAAAATATGTATAAAACTTTTTCAGTAAAAGCAATCTGGTTTTTTTTTTTTACAGTTACAAGCCCACTTATTAAAATGTACAGTGCAGTTACAAACTAACAGCTGCAATACAAACTCAACATCACATTTCCAACATTTCCATAGCTGTAAGTTTTGCTCAGAATCATATTCCCACCATAGTCAACACAAAACACAAATGATATGATCTTTGAACGCTTGGTGCCTAATGTTTCCATCTAAATTCGCAAGGGTTTTAAATTTGGAAATCCTGCTTAAATTATAAGTGGAATGCTAAGATAGTTGATGGTTCTCTTAATTTTGGCAGAAAAGCTACTCCTCAAACCGCCCTCAGGCTTCTGCATTTTGTTTTACACCTCTGACAAATTATATCAATGTGTATACAATAGTAAAAGCTGTTCAGGGATGTTCATCCACCCACATCACAAACCAAGGTTGTATGGATAACAAAAGGTTTCTCAGTATAAACTAAGGTTTAAATTTATAGATAAATCTTAACATTATCTATAAGTTTTGACACAAGTAATAAAAAAAAATATTTATATTTTGTGATAACAGAGAGTTCCACTCCATCAATTGCTATCACAATTGTAACTCCTGTAATGCATCAATTACTATCACAATAGTGACTCCTCTAATCCTCTGGATAAATTTTGTCCAAACAGTATAGCCTCCTTCTATTATTAATCCATGGGAAAGATCTTGGATGTTTGACTCCATTCATTTATTAATTTATATAAAGTATATTATACAAACCTTAACTTTAGAAGCACAGTCTGCCTGTATACTCATACGTCTACTGTCCACAGTAAACTCATGCAGCCTCCCATGTTCTTTGCAGGATCGACTAATGCACCTTATGGGATTTGCAACAGTTTGCATGTCTGAAAGACCTGTAATGTGGGCTATTAATTCCGAGTTTTCGTCTACACCATTTTTTTAATTTATATATTCAATCCAAATACTCTAAATACTGTGAACCCCACTAATTATAATCTTAATTGAAGTCCTAAAGTGAAGTTTGAATGGTACATTCAGAACCTTAAAGGGTTCCTCTCCACTTGAGAGTGAGTAAAATCAAACCAACCATGTTTCAAATTTTACTCTTTATAGATTGGTTTTATTAGTTTTTTAATCTGATCTATACGGATACCTTGCATGGTAAAGCATGCTCACAATCTGATACTGCAAAGAATCAATGCCTAGATCACCAACCATTGGGTCCACAGTGACTGATAGAACTATGCGTTACATAGGTATCAGCCAAGAGTTTTCCAAGTTTCACCTGAGACTTTGTTGTGAGGTGAAGTTTGTCCTCATTAAGTTCAAGGCCTTTGGCATCAACACAGTAGACATTTGGAATGTTTACACCCAACTGTGCTTCCCTGATCTTCTCTACAAGTTCTTTCCTCCATTGAGGGTCGTCCACTGTTATAGCAACCTGTAACAGACCACCCAAAATGAGAATTAGCCACCAAGCAGTTTAAAGTTTTGGTATTAACACAGACAGAATATCACACTAAAAATATGTATTGGGAAGTAATGGGCTTGATAACAACAAGCTTCTGTACGTCACAACGATACACCAAGTGCAAGAGGACTACTAAATTGATTAGGTCTTCAATTACTCTGGTTTACCTGAATGAAGGGCAAATTGGCCTCTTTTAGATCAGAACGGATATCATGTATAAGCCTCTCAAGATTTTGCTTGTAACTAGTAGCATTTCCCTCAGAAAGGGCATCACTTTCACCTTGATACCATAGAAGCGCCCTTAAAACATGATGACCTTCATTATACCCAAGTGCTGCCTTGGTTCTGTTGATCATGCTGCTATAAAGAAAGCTTCCCATCTCCCATTCTTCGATAGCAGTCCCACCGATGGCACATGGAACCAAACCAATATATTTCTTGACTCCACATTTCTTGTACTGCTCAAACAATCTGTTTGCAAAAGCCATGCCAGGACCTACCCCACACACTTTTTCTGAACCAAATATAACAATCTCATCTCTTCAGAGACATTTAAAATGCAAGCTAGAGACTCAAATGAGAATATTGAACAAAGGAGAGAAGTTTGAATACAACTGCTGATATGGACACTATTCATGATTTGATTGCATCAGAATGTTAATGGGTATGTGGATATCATTCCCCTGAACTAAGTCTATAAATGATAAAATCATGGGGGATTTTATGCTTACTTGTATCAATATCTTTATGGAGAGGTTCTTATGCTTCCACCCACTTGAGATGTGACGTGAGTCTGAGAATGGAATGGTGTGGTTGGCATTGATGAGGTACAAATCCATCCCATTTTCCATCCACCACACCTCCTCTACCTGACATATTGCTTTGGCCTGACAGGATGTACACATCAAGCTTGGTCTCTGGATCGAGATCCTCTGTAAAAGCACTCACATTTGTACTGAGAACCAGATAAAGTATCCAATATGGTAATGGGAGATTTTCCTTAGAATCTCCTCCCATTATGGATTTTTGAACTTTGGAATAGATAAAGAAGATATATGCTTTTCCTACGGAGGAGAAGCTGTGGAGCAGGACAAACAACAAGACATTCTCGACACTGTTTATTGAATTAATCTTATCAGAACTTCTTGCCAGGTCAAGTCTGGTCACGAGATCGAGTGCTCTGGCCCTCCAGGGGTTTGACCTCTTCAGACATTTCTTAGGTAGTTTTTAGATTAATAATTTTGTTTTGGTTCAGAACATAGTATTCATTAGAAAAAAAATAGGTAGATAAGAATAAAACATAATAACTAAGTATATATTAAAAAAAAAAATAAGATAAGTCAATTATAAAATTTTGAACATATCTTAGAAGAAAGAAAAATAATAAATTTATAAACTAGTTCATTTATTGCCTCCGAGGCTGCTCTCCCTTTCATTTTTAAAGTCTGCTCTCCCATGAAACATGGGATTCCTATAAAGGCTAAAGTGACGTATACCATTTTCCCTCTTTTGCATTCCATTGTCAATCATTTTTTAGATTTTCTTTTTTTTTTCTTCTTCTTTATTTTGTGTATGCTAACATTGCAGTCTTCTCTCCCATGAAACATGGGATTCCTATTAAGGCTAAAGTGACGTATACGATATTCCCTCTTTTGCATTCCATTGTCACATTTTTTAGATTTTCTTCCTTTTTCTTCTTTATTTTGTGCATGCTTGCATTGCAGCATTACAGCATTATCGTGTAAACTAAACAAAGTAAGTTGATATTGTTGTTGATGCAGAGGGAAGAATTTCAAAGAAAAGGAGAGAATGCAATTTTGAGAAGGGTAGAGAGTGTGCGCTGAATGCATTTTAACAATCAAAGTGCTTTTAATATGTACCTACTAATACCTTGCACCTTCAAACCTTACACATTGGCAGTACTATCAATAAACTAGAGCTTTATGTCTCTAAAAGTTAGTTGGATTGGTAAATGTTTGTTTGGTCAGGTATTTATTAAGAAGAAGACACCAGGTGAGGCAAAGACATCCAGATTCAAACCTAGAACAATCTGTTTGCAAAGGTATTAGTCTAATCTGACAACCTGTTTGCAAAGGTATTAGTCTAATCCGAATCCTCTGTGTGTTCCCTTCACACAGGTGAGGCAAAGACATCCAGATTCAAACCTAGAACAATATGTTTGCAAAGGTATTAGTCTAATCTGACAACCTGTTTGCAAAGGTATTAGTCTAATCTGAATCCTCTGTGTTCCCCTTCACACAGGTGAGGCAAAGACATCCAGATTCAAACCTAGAACAATCTTTTTGCAAAGGTATTAGTCTAATATGACAACCTGTTTGCAAAGGTATTAGTCTAATCTGAATCGTGGATTAGTGTTCCCTTCACACTGGGTCAACAATAATGAGGGAGAATAGGTTTGGTGGGAGCAACCCATGTGATTTGAAACTTATACTAGCTACTAAAAGTTATGTGATTGTGGACCAACTCTCCTATGTAACCAAAAATAATAATATAAAACTTCATACATTATTTATATATATTGATACAACTTTATAATTGTTGTAAATTTTTATTTGATGATATTATGTAAGATGGATCTAAAATTATATTTGAAACGTGATGGATAAATAAACCAACCAACTAGTGAGAATTCATGAATCCATTAAAACTCGTTGGAGTAGTCTTTCTTAATTAAAAAGTCTGGGCTGTTTTATTTTGCTGCATTTCTATTTTTGCTAATCAAATATACATAAGCATGTTAATGATAACTTTTAATATTCCTTAGTTCAAATTAATAGATAATATATGTTTATTTAGTTTTAAAAAATTAAATTTAAAGTGTTTTTGAAATTTAATTTAGTTGGATTGATTCAATATTTTAGGTATGTTTGAATCTTGTTAAACAATATCTAAGCTTTGTTGTAATACCACTTATAATACTACTATGTAGTGATGATATAATAGAGATGGTGCTTGTTTCAGTATTTCAGCTATAAAATTATGTTTGTAAATACTTAGATGACCAAAACACTTTCTTTTATCTTCAACATCCATTATCTTATAATGGAATAAAGATACATTAATGGTAACTCTTAATATTCTTTAGGTCAAATTGATACATAATATATGTTTGTTTAGTTAAAAATATATATATTTTTTAGAGTGTTGATTTTTATTTTATAATGAATTTTAAAATTTAGTTTAGTTGGCTTGATCTAATATTTGAGGTATAAAATTATGTGTATAGATATTTATGCAATTAAATATTATATAATTATAAGTTGATAAATTTTAAAAATATATATTTTTTATCTTTTTTTTTTATATATTTTATATAGTTTTCAAAAAGCAAGTTGGGATCAAGGGTAAGTTAAGAACAAGTCTTACATTTTCTTGTTTTAGAAGGCAAGCAAGTGTTATGAGTGTGAATAAGAAACAAGTGTGAGTAGGAAGCAAACTACAAGCAAGGAGCTAGCGTTACTTTTTCCTATTTTAGATCCTAGGAGAAATTCAAAGACTAAAGTACTTTTGTGAAAAAATCTAGGTAGCATGGTAGAAAAGTCATTTTTTAAAGTCCTCACAAGAAGTAAATGCCCTTATTGGAAGTATGGATGCCCTAGTTAGGACAAGAGGAAAAGTGAATATGTGGTAGACCCTATCTAAGTAACAAATCTTACACCAGAAGTCATTATCAAGGATGAGATGATTGAGCATGATATAATGATTCTTAAAAGCATATGGTTAATATGTAAGTTCCACGAATACTGGCTAGGTTTTTTGGAGATCCAAAATTGGATCAAATGGAAGTGGGGATTGAATTCAAATTACTCCATGAATTTTATTTTGATAGGGTTTTGCCTCATCATTTTCTTTACTTCAAAAAGCAGGGATAAAATAATGGATGGTGGCCCTTGGTTTAGGGGTAAAGTTGCATTATATTTAAGATCATAGAGTGAGAATTTTTCTATGGGGACATAACTATTAAAAGGATTTCAATGTGGATTAAACTTTTTGGACTTTCTTATCAACTTATGAATGAGGAGGTTTTGAAGAATATTGGTAATACTCTAGGGGAATTCATCTAGGAAAGACCAACTACTAAGAAGAGAAGACATGTTGTATACACTTGAATATGTGTTGTCATGGATATTTCAAAATTGTTATTATAGTCCATATAGATTAAATTTGAATTAATAGAATGAATCAATAAGTGGATTATGCAAATATTGCATTCCAATGCCATAACTGTTGTGAGACTAGACACATGGCAAGAGATTACAAAGTGAAATGGTAAAAAAATTTGGGCATGAGATAAACTTCAATATGAAGCAAAGAGGTTATATCATAGTAGAAGTTAGGTCAAATCAAGGATTTTCCACTTCTAACAAAGTGGTAAAAAAATCGCGTCTACATCATCAAATGGCAAAGGCCAATATAGTTTACTCGATTCAACCATTAGAAGAAAAAAATGACATAAGGGATGAAGAAGCACAATGCATAAGTTCAAGTTCAAATGACAACACAAATTTTAAAGCAGATGAGGTGCAAGAGGTCAAGGTTGATCCAGGTCTTCATTTTTCTTAAGTAGTATAAAATTCTCTCCTCGCAATAAAAATGAAAGTAGTGCAAAGTGTATCCATTGTACTTAAAGGGTTTTAGAAGCAACATAGTAAGGAAATGCATATGGAGGATATCCATGAAAATTTAGGGTTTTTAGAGCAACATAAGAAAGCAATTTCTATGGAGGATCATCTTTGTACTTTAGGGTTTCTCGTGAAACATAAAGAAAAACTTGTTTATGAGGCTATTACTTGCATTTTCGATTCTCTAGGGCAACATAAATATTTAGAAGATAAGTCTCATTATAAACAATATGAAAAAATAGAACAAATTGACGAAGATGAAAGTGTTGATGAGAATGGAAAAGGAAGAGGAATGTCATCAAAGAGAAAAGAAAACTCAATAGGATATTAATTTGGGAAGCCAAAAGCAAACATCATAGGTGTTAACAAGAAGTGGGGCTAAGGCCACTAGTAAAAATAAAAAGTGATGATGATAATGGTATCATGGAATATTATGGGTATAAATAAGACCAAAAAAAAGAGAGTAATAAAGGTTAATAAATTGTTATAGCCCTAAGTGATGGGGGACGGGAAATCACACAGACGCAAATCCAGAATTTTCATCTATTAATCTGAAAAATACTTATAGACACAGCCCGTAGGCTTTACAACAACCAGTGCTCGGCTTGGTTTTTGACTACCTCTATCCTCTACGTGCGTTCTCCCAATCCACCACCCCTTCCTATTACAATGACTGGGTTTTTATAGAGGCCTCGACCCTCTGAAACATCAATCCCAAAAATCGGAGCACCAACCCGATTTATGACTCCACTCCGCATGGCCCCTGTCATCGTCGTCTGACCGTCGCTTCCTTCAGATCACTCTGTGCGACCCATCCTTTTTGTTTCCCGTGCTTCTTGGTACTCGCCCGCTTTAACTACACCTTGGTGCCACGTGTCGTCCTTGCTCTGTAACCGCCGCCTGACCTCTGTCATCTTCTTCCTCCAGCTGCACTGTAGCAGGGGTCGCGATATCGCGACATGTCGCGATATCACGACATCTTCCTCATCCTGCCCTTCTTTCTCTTTTTCGGTCGCGATATCGCGACATGTCATGCTATCACGACATTTCTCTTCCTCGCTCCTCTTTTCCACTTCGGGTCACGAAATCATGACATGTCACGATTTCGTGACATCTTTTCTTCTTGCCTCCTCTCGCTCCTTCGGGTCATGATTTCGTGACATGTCACGAAATCGTGACATCTTCCCATCTCGTCTTCTCTCTCTCCTTCACGTCACAAAATCGTGACATGTCGCGCTATCGCGACATCTTCCTTCCTTGCATCCTTTCTTCTCCTTCGGGTCGCGACATCGCGACAAGTCACGAAATCGTGACTTTTTGGCTCCCTTGCCTTCTTTTCTCCATCGGGTCGTGAAATCGCGACATGTCGTGAAATCGTGACATCTTCCTCCTTTGGCTCCTTCGCTCGCCCCTTCGTCGTGAAAATGCGACATGTCGCAAAATCGTGACATCTTTCTTCCTTGGCTCCTTCTTCGCCTTCTGGCCGCAAAACTACGACCTGTCGTGAAATCACGACGTCTCCTTCTCCTTTGGCTCCTTCTTCGCCCTCAGGTCACGAAACCGCGACATGTCACGAAATCGTGACATCTACTCCTTTCGTACTCTCCTTCTGCTCCTGGGTCACGAAATCGTGACATCTTTGCTTGCAACCTTCTCCTTCCTGCTTGGGTCACGAAATCGTGACATCTTCTTCCTGTTGGCTTCGTTCTCCGTTTGTGTCGCGATATCGTGACACATTTTTTGTCACGATATCGCGACAGCTTTCTCCGTCTGCTCCTCTCTCCTCTTCGTGTCGCGATATCGCGACACTTTTTCTGTCGTGATATCATGACAGGTTTTTCTCCTCGCCCTCTTTGCCTTTTTCTGTCACGATTTCGTGACACGTCGCGAAATCGTGACGTTTTTCCTCCTTAGGCAACTTTTCAAAAGTGGCCCTCCTGCCACTAGATGTTTCTGCATCAGGTGCTGCTGGATGCTCCTGCATCAGACACTCGGGGTTGGTGGATAAGTGCTCTTCACTTCTGCGCTGTCTGGTTACTGCCTTTTGTAGCACCTCTAGACATTCATCTGTTTCTGTAGCCTGTTCAAACCCCTTCTTCTGGCCCAAACAACTTTTGCCTTCCTCTAGACAGATTCTCCCACTGCTGCACACTTCCTCATCTGCAGCCTTCAATGGCTTCATCTTCTGATGAACTCCATCTTTTCTCATTTTTTGTTTCTCCTCACGCCTTCTGCGCTGCTCCTCTTGCTTTTGCAATTTTATTCCGAGCCACTCCTCTTGCAGGGCTTTCAATTGCCTCTGCAAAGCTTTGAAGTCTTTCATTGTCATCATATCTCCCATAGATCCTAAACTCTCTCTTCTCTCTCAGAACCCTACCATAGATCCTGGTGTAACTGCCTCATGTTCGGCGATCTATTACACACTCAGGAACTTTCGGGATCCTAAACTCTCTCTTCTCCCTCAGAACCCTACCACAGATCCTGGTGTAACTGCCTCATGTCCGACGATCTGTTACACACTCAGGAACTTCTGACTTTGATACCACTGATGGGGGACGGGAAATCACACAGACGCAAATCCAAAATTTTCTTCTATTAATCTGGAAAATACTTACAGACACAACCCGTAGGCTTTACAACAACCAGCGCTCGGCTTGGTTTTTGACTACCTATATCTTCTACGTGTGTTCTCCCCATCCACCACCCCTTCCTATTACAATGACTGGGTTTTTATAGAGGCCTCGACCCTTTGAAACATCAATCCCAAAACTCGGAGCACCAACCCGATTTATGACTCCACTCCGCACTGCCCCTATCACCGTCGTCTGATCGTCGCTTCCTTCTGATCACTCTGCATGACCCATCCTTTTTGTTTCTCACGCTTCTTGGTACTCGCCCGCTTTAACTGCACCTTGGTGCCACATGTCGTCCTTGCTCTACAATCACCGCCTGACCTCTGTCGTCTTCTTCCTCCTACTGTACTGTAGCAGGGGTCGCGATATCGCGACATCTTCCTCATCCTGCCCTTCTTTCTCTTTTCCAGTCGCGATATCATGACATGTCGCGCTATCATGACATTTCTCTTCCTCGCTCCTCTTTTCCACTTCGGGTCATGAAATCGCGACATGTCACGATTTCGCGACATCTTTTCTTCTTGCCTCCTCTCGCTCCTTCGGGTCACGATTTCGTGACATGTCACGAAATCGCGACATCTTCCCATCTCATCTTCTCTCTCTCCTTCATGTCGTGAAATCGTGACATGTCGCGCTATCGTGACATCTTCCTTCCTTGCATCCTTTCTTCTCCTTCGGGTCGCAACATCGCGACAAGTCGTGAAATCGTGACTTTTTGGCTCCCTTGCCTTCTTTTCTCCATCGGGTCATGAAATCATGACATGTCGCGAAATCGCGACATCTTCCTCCTTTGGCTCCTTCACTTGCCCCTTCGTCGCGAAAATGCGACATGTCACGAAATCGTGACATCTTTCTTCCTTGGCTCCTTCTTCGCCTTCTGGCCGTGAAACTGCGACCTGTCACGAAATCACGACGTCTCCTTCTCCTTCGGCTTCTTCTTCGCCCTTAGGTCGCGAAATCATGACATGTCACGAAATCACGACATCTGCTCCTTCCGTACTCTCCTTCTGCTCCTGGGTCACGAAATCGTGACATATTTGCTTGCATCCTTCTCCTTCCTGCTTGGGTCACGAAATCGTGAAATCTTCTTCTTACTGGCTCCGTTATCCATTTGTGTCACGATATCGTGACACATTTTCTGTCGCGATATCGCGATAGCTTTCTCCGTCTGCGCCTCTCTCCTCTTCGTGTTGCGATATCGCGACACTTTTTCTGTCGCGATATCACGAAAGGTTTTTCTCCTTGCCCTCTTTGCCTTTTCCTGTGGCGATTTCGTGACACGTCGCGAAATCGTGACATTTTTCCTCCTTAGGCAACTTTTCAGAAGTGGCCCTCCTACCACTGGATGCTTCTGCATCAGGTGCTGTTGGATGCTCCTGCATCACTAAGTTTTTTTAATGCAAGAGATAATGCTTTAAAAAAGTAAGATAGGGGATTGTCTAGTAGTTTCCTCTATAGGAGCTTCTAAAGGTATTATGACAATATGGGACAAATGGAAATGGGATGGACAATTATGAGAAGCAAAAATAAATTAGGTTGTTGGACTATTTTGTAGGAAAGAGGAAAACATAAAATTTGACGTTATAAATGCATATGCTCTATGATGCAGGAGCATCCGACGTTAACAAGGTAATCTTGCATCAAGGCAAAAATTTTGTCGCAAAGTCACGGCGTCTCAGGGAAGTTAAGGTAAGTCAGCGTTTTTGTCACGATATCGCGACGTCGCAATATCGCGACGTTTTCTGGAGGCTGAGGCTTGGAGGGTGTTTCGTCACGATATCGCGACGTCATTGGGAGTGCAGAGTGAAGTGGCTGTGTTGTCGCGATATCACAACGTCGCGATATCGCGACGGTATTTCAAAACTAAGGCAAGTTCAGGCCCTACAAGAAGAACTGCACAGGGGACACGAACCAAGAAGAGATGTAAACAGTGAAGATGAAGTAGATGAAGAAGAAAACTAGTTTGAAGAAGAAGAAGAAGAAGCTGTAGATCCGACACAAGCCAGGCTATACAGGGCCATATCTCAGATTGGGAAGAGGCCGAAGATGGAAGTTTCCACGTATTTCGGGAACCTGGATCCGAAGGAATTGATTGACTGGATAAATGACCTGGAAGAATACTTCAAGTATGATGAAGTTGAAGATCCCGAGAGGGTCAGATTTTCCAAAACTAAATTAAAAGGTCATGCCAGCATATGGTGGAAGGGGGTACAACTGGAACGAAACAGAAGAGGAAAAGAACAGATAACCAGATGGGATAGAATGGTGGAAAAGCTGAAAAGACAGTTTATTTTGGTAGATTACGAGTTGGATCTGCTAAGAAAAATGCAGGGTTTAAGGCAGATGAATAAAACTATTCAAGAATATACGGAGGAATTTTATAAAATCTCCATCAAAACCGGCCATTTAGAAGCAAGCAAGGAAAAGGTGGCCCATTATATTAATGGGTTGAGACCCAGTATTCAGGAAGAGATGAGCTTAGTTCGGGTGAGCACCATTGAAGATGCTTACCAGTTTTCTCTGAAAGTTGAAGAAAAACTGAACAGGAAGTTTGAGAGCAAGCAAAGAGGAAGAGGGCATGGAGGAAAGACTAGTGGAAGAAAAGAGGAAAGAAAGGAAGAGAAGAAAGAAGAGGTTAGCAGCAGCCGGGATCAGAAAGAAGATGAAGAACCCAAACCGCAAGTTCAGAACAATGGCTGCCCAATAGGAAGAGGTAGATCTGGACGCGGGTATGGAAGAGGAGTGTTTCGGGGAACATGTTTCCACTGTGGAGAAGAGGGGCATTGGGCATATGAGTGTCCCCAACACCCCGAGAGAGTGAACAAGAAACAAGTGGGTCCTGCCAGAGCTGTTGTGGCAGCGAAGATGCTGACTCAGAACATTCTGAAGAAGCTGAGAAAGGAGAAGCAATGATAGTGAGGAGAACCATGTTGGTTGATGAAGACAAACCAGAATAGAGGAGGAGCCTGTTTCGCACACGATGCAAAAATGCAGGCAAAATTTGTAATGTTATTATAGACAATGGGAGTACAGATAACTTAGTCTCCGAGGAGATGGTTGCTAAGTTACAGCTGGAGAGAAGGAGACACCCGCATCCATACCGGATTGCATGGTTGCGGAAGGACCACAGAGCATGGGTCCGTGAACAGTGTTTAGTCACGTTCCAGATTGGGAGATACTAGGATGAAGTCCTGTGTGATGTTTTCCCCATGGATGCTTGCCATTTGCTGTTGGGAAGGCCATGGCAGTTTGATCGGAGTGCAGTGCATGATGGTCGTGCAAATACGTACTCCTTGATGAAATATGGAGTGCGGCACAAGTTGAAGCCATTACAGACAATGGATGAGAAGGTGTGCAGCAATGCCAAAATTTTTTTGGTAGAAGGCAAAATTTTTTTTTGCCAGGAGACAGGATTTGAGCAGGTTGCAAAGGTTGATGAGTGTTTGGAGATATTACAAAAGACGCGGACCGAACAACACAGAAGTGAAGGTCACTTCTCCATTTTACCCCGGGTGTCTGATGCAGGAGCATCCGACGTTAACAAGGTAATCTTGCATCAAGTCAAAAATTTTGTCGCAAAGTCACGGCGTCTCAGGGAAGTTAAGGTAAGTCAGCGTTTTTGTCGTGATATCGTGACGTTTTCTGGAGGCTGAGGCTTGGAGGGTGTTTCGTCGCGATATCACGACATCATTGGGAGTGCAGAGTGAAGCGGCTGTGTTGTCGCGATATCGCGACGTCGTGATATCGCGACGGTATTTCAAAACTGAGGCGAGGGGGAAGTCCCGTCATGATATCGCGACAGGTCACGATTTCATGACCTGTCGCGATATCGCGACCAGTAGTAGGCTGCCACGTGGCATGGTTTTGAGACAGCTTCAAAAGCTAAAGCAAGATAGAGAACAAAGCAAAGGGCACAACAAAGTGAATGCAGAGGGGGGGGGTCACAAAATCACGACATGTCACGAAATCACGACCCCAAGGAGCTACGACAGGGCGAAGGCAGGAGGGGGTCGCGAAATCGTGACATGTTGCGATTTTGCGACATGTCACAAAATCGCGACCTCAAAGGGCTACGACAAAAAGAAGGCGCTTTTGGTCACGATATCGCAGCCAGGTGAAGGCACAACCAAATGTGAACAAGCGGACGGCCAGGCAAGGCCAAATTTGACACGTGGATAGCCACATGTATCAAGACAGTTGTGAGGGGCACGTGTATTAAAGATATTGCGACAAGAAGAAGGCATAGCCAAGTATGCATGCGGACAGCTATGTGTATTAAAACAAAGATGAGGGCCACGGCCGTGCGTATTATTAATTTTTGGCAAAATAACAGACACAGGCGATGGAACAGATACAGGCGACAGACATTAAGGATGGGACAGCGGTGCAGAAGAACAGTCTGACCAAAACGGCGGTTGCAGGTCAAGGGAGGCCATTAATGCAAGCTTCATGGCGGATCGGGCAGTTGCCCATTTATGGCAGACAAATTTGAAAACTCGGCCGAGGGGGAAAATCGAATTTGAAATTTTGTTAGGCGGGGGCATTAATTGCTAGAGGGTCGAGACCTCGATAAAAACTCGTTTTAATGTTTTATGGAGGGTAGTGGACTGGAAGGTCGAGGAGATAGGGAGTGTGCATGAAAAATACCAGACAACAGCTGGTTATTGAAGCCTGCGGCTGTTTCATCTGGATTGTAAATAACTTTCAGCTTAATCTAAGAAATTTTCCTGGAGTTTATGTGTGCTTGATTTTCTTGTCCGCCATCACTCTAACTACTATTACTCCTCATGAAATATGTTGGAAGGACCTTAGCATATTTTTATCAAATACAATGATAATTCATAATTTTGATCTATGGATTCTTGGGGTGACTTGAACACAATCCTATGTCCTTCATAAAAGAAGGGTGATAATATTAGATGGTCTAAATCAATGCAATATTTTGTTTCATTTGGCAATCCAAATTGCCTTTGAGATGTTATTCCTTCAAGTTTTCAATATACATGGGATAATTGATGCATTGGAAAAACTCATAATAGAAAGACTGGATATATTTTTGTTATCTAATATATGGTTGTAAATAGAGTATACAATCTCTTCAAAAAAATTATTATGAGCAAGATCAAATCGTAAACCCATTCTCTTAACTTGTACTTTAATTAATAGTGGTCATCCAAATCCATTTCACTTTGAGTCTATGTGGCTTCAAATTCTTGATTTCCTCCAAATGGTTATGTTATGGTGGGATGAAGCAAATTTTGAAGAATCATGTATGTAAAATTTTATTCAAAAGATGAAATATCTAAAGGGGCAGATGAAAAATTGGAATACCAAATCTTTGGATAATATATTGAAATAAAATGAGGAAATTGAATCCAAGCTCAAAAATTTATAAGAGATGGTAAAAATCAATGGAATAGACTAGGATTTTTATGCATAGATAAAAATAATTACTTTCTTAATTATCATAATGTATTGAAGAAAGAGTCATATTGGTTCCTAAAATCTAGCTTAAGGAAGAAGATAGAAATACATTTTTTTCATGCTACAATAAAAACAAAATTTTCATTTTGTCACATCAAAAATATTTTAACTCTAAATGGAAAAATATTGAGGAAGAAGAAGATATCAGTAAGAAAACAATTAATTAATTCAAAGATATTTTGTTAAATGTTGGGTAAGATAAGGAGGCACAAGGTAAGATTTTGCAAAGTATCCCATTAATTATCACATAGGATAAAAATGAAAGCTTGATGAAGAAGATACCTATGGAAAAGCTACATGAGGTAGCTTTCTCTTTCCATCTTAACAATACACATAGCCCCAATGGATTTCTTACAATTTTCTTTTAAAATTTTATGATTTATTGAAGAGTGATATATTGGTTGTGGTTGAAGAGACCTAGAAAAGGAAGCCTACAATATGTGAGATCAATGCCAACTTTATTACATTGCTTCCCAAGAAAGGCAAGATAAAATATTTTGATAATTTTGATCCAATAAGAATTTGTAATATAATTTACAAGATCATTTCAAAACTGTGGCAAATAATTTGAAAAGTATTGTATGTTATGTTATCTCAAAAGAATGAGGTAGTTTTGTGCATGGTAAATAAATTCTTGATGGTGTAATATTTGCATGGAGGCCATACATTATCTTCATTCTATGAAAACCAAGTATGATTATGGAATTTAACATGAACAAAGCATAAGATATGGTTTGCTAGAGTTTTCTACATGATATTAAAAAAAAGGTTTGATCAAGGTTGGAGTGAATGGATTAGATATTGTTATAGCACTGTAAAAGTTTCTATTTTGACCAATGGATCCCCTATTCAATACTTGAAGTCATCCCTTAGAATTTTCCAAGGTGATCTACTACTTATCTATTTATTCTTCTTACAAAGGCATTAGGTAGAGCTTTCTCAAAGGAAAATATAGAAGGAAAAATCAAAGGTATTCAAGTTACAACAAAATGTGCCTTTAAATCCCATCTCCAATTTACTAATGGTAATTTTATTTTGTGTCATCCCTTAGTTAGTGAGGCCATGGAGTTTAAATCATCATATCATGCTATGATAAGGCTATTTGACAACTTGTTATGACTACACAATTTGGAATTTTTTCATTAATGTTGCCTTAGATTTACAAAATATTATTATGGACTTATTAGGGTTACATTTAAAAAAATCCATCAAACTACTTGGGTATTCTTTTATCTCATGAATGAAAGAAAAAGAGTTTTGGGTATCATATTTGGATAGAATGAAATATTATTTGGAAAATTGCAAAGGTAAGTTCTTAATTATGGCTAGAAGGATACAACTCATAAAGGCTACATTACAATCCACTCTATTTATAAAATGTCCTTTTCAATATTGTCAGCAATTATCGTATTCAAATTTTAAAAAAATCGAAGAGATTTTCTTTGAAAAATATGTGAAGAAAAAATTAGGTTTCTTTTTTGTAAGTGAATTAAGGTTTGCAAAGGAAATAATATTGGAGGGGTAGACTTGCAAAATTGTAAACTTATAAGTTTGGACTTAGGGGTAAAACTTCATTGGAGATTATTCAAATATCAAGGAAATAATTGGGTTAAAAGTTTACTTTAAAAATAGATAGGTCCTCCTGATGAGATGAAATTTATTCAAGAAACAAGCCCTACCTAAAGGATCGCTAACATGGAATTTAATATCAAATAGTTTGCAGTTGATCAAGAAACATATTAAATGATCAATCAATGAGGAACATTATATAAATTTTGGTATGATGCTTGGTTGAAGCATTATCCTTTTATCTATGATTCAAAATGACAACCATTGGCTTGAGCATTTCTAGGTTGTAAAGGTCCATAGGTTAAATATTAATGTGAGAAACTACTCTAGATCATGGATTTCTACTAGTAACCTGGTTGAAGGAGAGGAATCAAACAAATAGTAGATGAGCTTCAAAAGATGCTTCAAGAGTTTTGTATGCCTGATTTTACAAGTAAAAATGAATTGGTTTAGAATCTATCAAAATATGGTGGATACTTGATCAAGTTGGGATATGAGGATTTAGAGCAATCAAAATTTCCTACTCTCAAATATTTATGCTGAAAAAATGTTTGGTCATGAGAGGATCTCCCTAAGGTCTCCATATTACTTTAGTTAGCAGTCCAAAGTAAGATTCTTACAAGAGAGATTCTACAAAGAAAAGGATATCACAAACCTCTTAGATGTGCCTTGTGTGATAAGGGTTTTAAAACATCAAATCATTTACTTATTCATTATCACTTGCTCATACCATTTGGGACTAAATTTTTAAAAATATAAGAATATATTGGGTAGCTTCATCAAAAATAAAAAATATTAATTATTTCAAAGATAAAGCATAATGTATTCTATGGAGGATTGGCCTTAACATTATTTACTGGAATCTATGGCTTGAAAGGAATGTTAGAATTTCTAAAAATAAATATCAAAATGATGCCCAAATTTGGAACTGTATTATTGCCTCTCTTGCATAATATTTATAAATATGATCATGGGAAGTATCAAGTGCCGAAAAAATGTGTTATCCACTTAGTAATTATTTTTTATGAAAAAAGTAAATTTATATTAATTTAAGATAACAATTTTTTTTTTTTACTAATACTTCTTATACACATCCTTCGTGGGGATTGAACTTGGGTCACATCACTGATAATGCAAGTGGCGTCCTTGTAGGTAGACCATATCATGCGGATAATATAACAACCTTTACAATAAAAAAAAAGTGGGTGGGTTAACACACCCCATGGGGAATCAAACTAACCCTCATTGACAAGGGCTAGTAAACAAAACCGCTAACAAAACACAAGTTCACCAATCATGATCATTGATGACCATTACATCAAAGAAAACATATCATATGGAGTAATGTGCCTTGGTGTGTTGCCCTGCATAAACTACTAGTGATTATGGGATGGGAATCCACCCCTCTACATCATGATTAAGACCTTCAGTACCTGCATCGCTCCAACCAAAAATTAGCCCAGGAGAAACTGGTTGAACATCATCCCACCTCCCATCCTGGTGGGATGAAAAAGCAATGTCAACATTAGGATGCTTCCTAAATAGTGAGGGTTGGGACCAGTGCCTATCTACGAGATCACTTATTGCATATGATGGAGGTTGATAGTGAGAGCAAGATTGAAAATGCTCCTAAGAAGAGCTCTCTATCGGGATCCGATTGACTATACATGGAGCATTGGCTCAATCCACCAGAAGAACATGCAGATGATCCAAATCCATAGCAAATTTTTTGGTTTGAGTACATATCTATAGCCACATGTCATTAAAAACTTCTAATTTGTCAGCATGAGTAAATGTGACAGGTGTACACTGTTTAAAAACAATTCTATTACAGGCCTTCCAAATATGAAAGAATAGGCTAATCCTAAAAACCTGCCACACTTCAAAAAGTGGGAGAGACAAAGTAAAAGAATCCCAAGAAGAGCTTGGGTCCAAGAAACTCTAGCAGCTATGAATGGGGAAAAAAAGAAAGAACCCATTCCAAAGCTTACCTATATCTTCTGCAATTCCAAAAAAGGTGAATACAAGACTCGAAAACACCACAAAATGAATATTTAGGATAAAAAATTCTAAGGTGCTTCAAACGTTCCCCCAAGGGAAGGCCTTGACACAACAAGATCCACGCAAAAAATATTGCTTGGGCTCAACATAAGTAGCCCAAACATTCTGAAATAGAGAATTTCATCTAGTCCTTGTAGAAAATAAGTCCCAACGTTGATTGAGCTTAGGAACTAAAGGAATATGAGGAGATAACCATTTATACTCCAAATGAGCCTTATAATTAAGCAAAGGAGTGTCAACATGCCATCTCCAGTCTGACCACCAAGGACGTTGTGAGCGCACACCAATCTTATGCAACATAGAGAAAGGGGTGAGAGCAATAAAAACATCATATGTATCTTTGTTCACACCATTTAGCCTGAAGGTGCATTTGAAGTTATTACATGGGATCCAATCCTTGGTCTGGTGAGAAAAGAAATCATGGAAGGGTCAACTACAACAATGACATTAACACAAAGGATTTTCTTTGACTTATGTTAAAATAAAAATGTCTAAAAAATAGGTTTATTAAAATTAATTTTTATGGTACTTTCAAAGAAAATCTGGAAAAATTTGGTGGGGTGGTGTTTTTCTAAATAATGAAGGCAAATTTCTCTTCACTTAAAATAATATGGAACTTCAACTAACAACTATGTTTAGGCTATGATACTTCTTAGGGGGATTAAAATTACAATTGAAAAAGGATAGAAAAATATATCTATTAAGGGGGATTCACTATTGGAATATGTGGTGGTTAAGCTTCTTTTAAGACCACGATTGAATTTTGCATTGTATTGTTAATATAATCCCTTTGGACCCTTGTAAACCTTGAAAAATGTATTTTTGTAATATATTATTATTTTAGTCCTTAAGGTTAGTCACTTACCTTGACCTAAAGGTAACTTGTATTTTAGTATAAATACCACATCATACCAAAAATAATTATCGATTGGAGTGTAATTCTATTACTTGGTGTCCACGAGCACCTAAATTACTATATGCATCACTTTGTGTGTATTCCTTTTTTAGAAATATTGGATAATGTGTTGATTCCATTCATTTTTGGAAACTATTGTGAAATCTAACATGTTATTAGAGTGGGTGTGAATCTCTATTAATCGCTTGCTTGCGATTAGTAGTTTTGATTCTATGACTTCTTTTAAGGGCAACTAAGTTTGAAGTAACCAAGAAGATATTTTAAAAGTCCTAGGTGGGATTGGATCACGAGGATCTCACTAGATTCAATAGATTTTCTCTAAGAAAAATATTACTGACATGTTCTCATTAGCACTCAATCATGTTTTGATTTCTAACTATATGGATACCTTAGTTTTAGGATTGAAATTTTCAAGTTTTTTTTGAAAATCTCATTTGTCTTTTATGATTTTTTTTAATTCTATTTTTCTCTTTCAATTTCTCATGTCCAATAGTAACATATAGAAGAGGATAGGATGCTTGTCCATCATACAAAAATAGTCCTTTTTTTTTTATACAAACCGCTAGTGTTAGAGAAGTCATGGGTAGGTTTTTGTGTTTGGTAAAGATCTTTGATCTACTTTAAAAATTTGCTAAAAAGGAATTGATTTTTTTATGTATATGTGTGAGAGAATTTCCTAGTTGGTTGTATTCAACAAAAAGGATTTGTAGAGAATATTTTAATAGATACAAATGAATTGCCAGTGTTTTTATATTTTTTGAAAAATTTTAAGGACATCTCATTTCAACACTTTTCCTAATTTACCTCTAGGTATTATTTTTTAGCTTTAAAATTTTGTGTAATTTTCCTCCAAAATACAAAAATTTGAATTTAAATTATGCAATATTCCACGCAATTGATGAGGCCCATAAACACCTCATATGACAAGTACTTTAAGATATTATTTTACCTCTGATCGAAACACATGTATGACTAACATTGGACTTTTGCATAGTTTAGCATGATATTTGAGTTAGACAAGTTAGAATAGGAGAATTACATTTCTTAATTGATTTTGGGTTGATTTTCGTGTTTCCTTTGGTTATTTTTGCTAATGATTCCAAGGCGATAAAGGGTTTTTTCATACTATCGGTTTTGTATCACTTTCTTGAGCAGATTTTCAAGCACATTCTTACACTTTAGACGTAGGATATGCTATAAAAGTGTGTGCTAGGATGCGAGAAGATGCTAATGCAAATAATTAGATGGATACCTTTTTTTGTGTGGATTCCAACAAACCATTTGAAGAGAAGCTACCATGGTAGTTGAAATCTTTTCGGTTGCATTTACCAAGGAGACTATTTCGATATTTAACTATAATTAGACCTAACTATTAATAACACACAGTTTATTTTTTTTTAACTAACATTATTTCTAAGAGTAAGGTTGTTATCCTCTTTCTAAAATGGCCAGTGTGAACTCATGGTGACTATTTATTTTGATTTTTGTAATGTCCATAAGATATTCTTGAACACAAGGAAAATGGGTGTTTGTAATAGATAGTTAAAAGGGTTATAAAATATTCCCCTTTACAAATTTACCTTTGGAGGCTACAAAACAGGGTTTTGTAAGGTGAAAAACCCTTCTCCAATAAGGAGGTCAACAACATCACATCAATTTTCCAAGGGATCCTCAAGTTGAGTGGGCTTATTGCTCATGTGCCACTATCAATTCGACATGTCCTCCAAACTTGTAGGACTTGCAAAAAGGGGTTAGAATATTTGGGGGTATGTCTTGATCAGACCCCTCATGTTTGAAGATAAAAGACTCAAAATGATATTACAAAATCCATGAAATTATTTACAAAACTTGAAATCATGGTGATACTTACCTTTTGGGAGGGTTTTACAGCTTGTTGATGCCTGAAATTGACCTTTGGACAGGGTCACACCTTAGGGTGCGACTTTTTGCTGGGGTTGTAGGGTACCCTATGACTTTGAATATAATATTTTTGGCCAATTTTGGGTTGGAGAAAATGATGTCCTGCAATTTTGAAGCTTCTATCCTCGTCGGGCCACCTTCAAAACTTGTAAAATATATCAATATGGAACACAAAAAATATGTAAAAAGATGTTTGCTATGGTGATTAATGGAGATTGATGGTAATTGTAGATGATGGAAAGTGTCTTGGTCTAGCTAGATTTGGGTAGAGTTTTGTTATGTAAAATTAAGATGGATGTAAAATAGAAGAAAAGGCCTTCTATTTATAGAATTTGAAGAGGTTAGGGGAGGGGGTGAGGTATCCCATGTGATGTGTCTCCTATGAGGTGTCCCCTGAGGTGTCCCTTAAGGTGGCATGCCTCATAAGTGTATTTGGGTGAGAGAGTCTCTCACCCATCTACTTGTCATAAATGGGTATGGATGAGTCATCCCACATAAATGCATGGGTGGAGGAAAGTCTTCAAATGTCATTTATAACATGGTGATGTGGAAAACCTTTTAATTTTAAAATGCTTTTATGTGTGCAAAAGTCTTCAATTGTCATTGAATGCACAAGGGGGTGTGAAGTGGAGCAAATATCAAGGTGGTGAAGTGGAAGGCTAAGCTAGTCAAAGGGTAGACTACATGAGGTGGAAGGATTATACTAATCATGATTAAGTTGATTAACCATGTGTTTAGCCATAAAGTAAACTTTGACCATAAAGTGAATTTTGACCATGTGAACATTAAACCAGGTTAAGTCAAGGGGGTGGTCGCATGAGGGCCCAAAGTTAAGCATACAAAAGGGCTTAAGTAGCCCAAAGGGGCTTATGAATAGTGATTTTGATAAATGAATAGTATTTTGAGGCTAATCTATGCAAATTTTATGGGTTTTTCAAATTGATCAGTCGTGAAGATGGAAAAAGTGATAATGTATGAATTTTGGGTGTCTGCATTTACCTCTTTTTGTACTGCGTTGTGTGAAGACATGGTGCAGTGCAAAAATTTGTGACACTAGATGATGATTTGATTTTGAAGAAATATTTAACAAAAAATAAGTTATTGTATACTCCCTCAAGTGGTGATTGAGTGGAAGAAATAATGAATGATAGTGGCTAGTCGATTGATAAGAAATGGAGGAGAAATGGTTGAGAAAATGATAGGTTAGGATTGTGACCAACAAAAGGGGTGGTAGGAAGCCAATTGTTATGGTAGAAAAGACAAGCTACTTGTGGGTGGGGATGATTGTTATTCATGTAAAATGATACAAGATGTGAAAAGAGAAAGAAAAGGACAAAAGTGTGTGAAGAGAATACCTAGGAATTCGCTGAAGAATGACGATGAAAGCAATAATTTTGGTGATGATTTTGATGGTCCTAGGATTTTGGAGCATCTACACTAGAGTGTTGATAATAGCGACAATAGTGATTGTAGGGATTTTTGATCTGATGGTACACGTGGTGTTTGAGGTAATCATTTGAGGGTGACAGATTCAGTGATATCACAGTTGAAGAAGCGAGAGGGTTTTTGGTGAAGGGGAGTGGAATATGATCAATAACTAGTAGTAAATATGTAGATAAGTGTACCCTAAGGGCCCACCCATATGTAGAAGTGGTAAATATGTAAGATGATTTACCCTAGGGTAAGATAGCCTAGGGTTTTTATAATCAAGGTGATAGTAATGTATAAATACGCCATTTTATGTGAATGTGAAGAATTATTTGTGTGAATGGAATGATATAAGACCTAATGAAAGGTAAGAATAGAATTGATAAGAAATTATGGTAGAAATAAAAAATACATGAGAAGTGTCGTATTATTATGAGCAATGTAAATATACCCTAATTGTGAAAAGAACGCTTATTTTTGTAACTTTGTTTTTTGATGAAATTTTAAGGTTAAATAAATATGATAAACTAACCAACCAAGGGTTGGTATCCTCATGAGACTTTGAACAATTTTTAGCAAACCGAATTCATCACCTTGATGAAGGGGATTTGTAGCCATACATAAATTGGTAGAGAGTATATCAAATTTAACGAAGAAATTTCTATTTTTTTGCACCAGTAAAAGAGGGATTCAAGATGATCATAGACAAAATCGTTAGAAAAGCACCATGCCCTAAATTGAGGATTTTAATTATTTATCACACACAGGATGGTTTAAGCATTTAAGTGAAATGAGATGATGTTGGAGGTAACAACAAAATGTTGTATGAAGTGAGAAAAGGGGCGAGATGGTGAATGAGAGTATATGATAAATAAAGAATAGATATTTGACATATAAAGATGGCTATTTACAGTGGTGTGAGCATAAAGGGGAAGAGAAATGTACATTAGTTTTGATCGTAAGATACCATGCAATCCAAAGAGTTGTAGGGTACCATGCGATCATACGACACCATCATATAAGAGGTAAGTTGTATGGTGCATGTCTCATTTACACATTTGTGAAGGAAGGGTGCAATGTGAGGGGAGAGGAAGGGAAGTGATTACAATAAAGTTTCACTAAATTTTTGCATCACAAGGGATGAGATGGCAATTGGTGCAACACAAGGACACGATGGAGAGAGCATAGTACGAGTAAGTTGACTCCATGACCCATGCATTATCAATTTCAAAAAGTAAAAGGAACACTAGGTCCCTTTTTAGAAATTAAAGAAATGGAAAATATGAATGATGTATGTGTAATACATGGAAATTAGAACATCAATTTCAAAACTAATGAAATATATAGTAAATGTATCTTTATTGATTTCAAAAGGGGTTACAAATGTTCTTTCTCTCAAGAAATATTTCCCTCTTTTTTAATGTGAACATAGATGGACTTGCTGATGCTTTTCGATACCCTCAATGTAGGTGGGCTTATTTGCATGTGTGGCATTGATTGGATGCTTAGATATATCTTCAATACCTATTTAAACCTACAAAAATGAGTTAATGCATTTGGAGACCTATCATAGATCAGACCCCATGTTTATACAGACAAAAATGACATGAAAATGAAGTAAAACATAATAAAAAATGGAGGAAATATTGTAGAATTAGTAAACAACTAATATTTACCTTTTCTCTAGCTATAGGGTTGTTGTAGACTAGGTTCGCATGGTGGTGTGCAAACCTTTTCTCGGGTTCACACGACGGTATGTTAACCTTGTTGTGGTTGACTGTTACTATGAATTCTTATACGAATAATCTTCTACGATTGTTTCCTTATGTATGATAATTTTAGAAGTGGTAGAATATGTTCTAGAGCAATTTCAATAGAGTTTTGATAAGTTAGCCAAAAGGGTGAGAGAAAGTTTCATGATGAAAATGACCATCTATTTATAGAGTGGACCAAAGCTAGGGGGATGAGGTGTCCTTTGTGAGGTGGCCTAAAAATTGGATTAGGTTCTATCATGGTGAGGTTAGGGTAATGAAGTGGCATGTGATTTATATCTTCATGTGCCCTGAAGAAATATCCTAGGTGCACACATGTGTGAGCAAGGGTTAGGGTTAACCCTGATTAGACAATCCCTAGGTTAGTTGGAGGTTAGGTTAGGCATTTTTTGGAAATATCCTAACTAAGTGGGTGCACACACATGTGAGGATAAAATTAGGGCTAATCTTGGTTTAAACCTAATTAAACATGTTTAGGCAATAAAGTGTAGTTAAGTGAAAAAGTGACTTTCAAAATAGAATTAGAATTACCATTATTAGGGTTTTTTGAGGAAATGGTCACATGGGGACCCTAATTAGGTGTAGGAGAGGGCTTAGATGGCCTAAAGGGGCTTGTAGATGGACCTTGCATGAATATTATGTGTTTTGGGCATGATTAGTGTAGTTTTATAGGTTTTGTGATTATGATTACCTACGATTGCCTACGATTACCTATGCATGCCTACATGTGACTACACATGTCTATAATTATCTATGCATGCCTATAGGTGGCTATGCATGCCTACAAGTGTCTACGTATACCTAAAAATGACTACAGATGATTATGTACGATTTTTAGGTGTCTACATTTACCCCTTTTGTACTATGTTATGTAAAACATGGTTTAGTACAAAAACATGATAGAAGAAGATGATGAGGTGATTGGAAATATGAATAATCTATGGATGGGTGAATGCAGATGATTACAAAATAAATACGATGATGAAACAAGTGATTTACTAATTTAGTACAACATTTTACAATATCGTACTAGGTGCTTTTGGAAGAAACTTAAGACTATTTTGTTATTGTGATCAATGCAATATGGTCCAATTGTGAATAGAACAAATGCCTTTTCAATTTTTTGTTTCCAATTGATTGATGAGCGCATGCTGAAATTTGTCAAATCATTTGATCTAAGTAGTGAGGATATAATAGGTGCAACATTTTGAATATGATCAGGGCCACTATAAAGAACGAAATTAAGATGTGTCCATTTGGTGTATGGATCTCATGATTTAAAAAATGTTTAATTAGGATTAGATTTATGTTGAGATAATATTCAAAAAAAAATTCTTAGACATATGTAATACCCGTGATTGGATGTGTGGTTGTTTGATCACATGCAAAGCAAATATTTATATGAATACCCCCTCAAGCGAGGAATCAATGATGGAATGGAATAAAAGTGACAATGAGTCGATTGATAGAAGATGATGATGACAAAAAATGGAAAAATAGTGAAAACAAGGATGGAAATTGAAGAGGAATCTAAAAAAGGTATAAAAAGATGAAGATGAGGTGGTGGGGGTTGGTTCTCATAGCAATGTGTGAACCAGGTTCGCATGGCAGTATGCAAACTAGGTTGCATGGCAATGTGCAAAACTACAAATTTAGAGGGATGAAACCCCTTTTTCATGCATGCGAGCGGCATTTATGCTGTGTGAATTTGAGAGGAGAGGAGTGAGAGAGAATTTGGGAATTAAAGCACAACTGAAATATCAAGTTGGGCCTGAGATGGTAGGAGGATGTTCAAGCATGAGTGGTAGGAGAGGTGCACCACCAATAAGTACATGAAACCCAAACTTTTTGATTTGTGTAAATTTGTGAAAAGTATAAAAAATGCATGTTTGAGGGTGAATGAATGAGTGCATGATGTGTTTGATTGAAATGCATGCCTAAAGTATGAAAATGGCCAAATGGGTATCTAGAAATGATGTTTTTTTTTGTTTTGAACATTGGATTGTAATGTTTGACTCATGTGGCATGTGTATGAGAGTTGACATTGTTTTATTGCATGAACGGTGTGTTGTTTGTGAAATCTGAGTGAATTCCCACTGTGAAAGGTCAAAATGGATATCTAGAAAATTTTATTGTCTATTTTGTGATGTTTTGACAAGTCATGTGAATGTGTGCCTCAAAGTGTGTGTTTGTGAGGTTTGAATTTGTTTTGATGTGTGAACAGTGTGTTGTATGTGAAATTTGAATGAATTTCCATCGTGAAAGGTGAAAATGGATATCCAAAAAAATTATTTGTAATGTGTGCCTCAAAGAGTGTGCTTGTGAGATTGACTGAGTGATTTGAATGCATTGAAAGTCCAGTTTTTGTATTTTGAGCAAAATTACACCATGAAAAGGGCATAATGGGTATCCAAAAATACCCTCCTTGGAAGGTTCACATGGTAGTGTGTGAACCAGGTTCACATAGCAATGTGTGATTTTTTTTAATATGTGATGCATGAGGTATAAGGAAAGATGTATGTATGTGATGAATATTTATATGTAACAATGATAATGAAATTATATACATGCAAAACTAATGAGAAATTTATGTGTTGTGTTGGGTTGAAAATAGGTGAAGAATATTGAGTCGTGGTATCATGTGCATACTTTGAGAGATACCTTGGGGGATAAGTGGATAGAAGAATATGGTAAATGGATGGGCAAAGTGTGGATTAAGGACATGTGGGAGATGTGGAGTGTGCATGTAAACAAGGCATATATATCAGCATTATGTGAGAGGTGGGATCCAAATAGGAACACCTTCCATATTTGAACAGGGGAGATGACGATCACGCTAGAGGATATATTGAGGATATATATGTTGTCGATAGATGGCATGATAGTGAGGACAACAATAGATGGTAATCGGGATGATATACTAAAATGAAATTATGGTTATAGGTGGAGAGAGGTGCAACATGATATGGGAGTTTATTATGAGTATTATTAGAAGAATGAGATGTCTAACACCATTGTATGAAAATGCTCATGATATCGACCTATGATATATAGATAGTTTAGGGGTGAAATTCCCCTGGAATATGATGGGCATAGTGTGTGATATGGTGGAGCATGAGTTGGTATTTGTGTGGGTGACCACAATATTAGTACAGGTGTACAAAGAGTTTTACAAGGTGGTGAGGGTAGGGTAATCGAGCTTGAGTGTTAGCCCATTGTTATAGGTGTGGGCGTGGGATCATATCATGATAGAGTGATCGTCATTATTACCTTATGAGGTACATGCACTAATGGGAGAATTCATACCTTACACCTTGAGATGGTGTACTTATATGAAGAAGAGTATGAAGAGGGGGCATGAGGGGGATAACCTATTTTGGAGAGGGATGTTAGGTGATTTATGACATGAGCATATCTAGTGGAGCCCCTGGAAGGATGAAGTAGTATGGGATGAGGATTAAAAGTAGTTGGAGAATATCCATTGAGGGTGATGTGTAGTGGGGTTATATCAGCGATAGGTGGAGTTATTCCCATTTAGTAGGGTGATATGGTAGTTTAGATTACAACAAGGGTGACTAGATACACCTATCATGATATAGAGGAGGGATGGTGAGCTGGTAGTGCGACCTGTAGTGCCTCCCTAGATGTGTCAAGGGATCCACCAATGGTAATACCAGATGTGGAGGATTCAAGGATGACTGTTGAGTATGATATATGGTGAGCAACATAGAGGTGGTAGCCAGGAGTCAAGGTGATAGTTTATTGGGTGGATCCTATGGTAGGCTTACTTGTAGTAGTTGGATAGGTACCTGGAGGAGTTTTACTTGTACCTAATATAAAGTTACAAGAGGAGTCTCTTAAATGATGAAGGTGATGTAGATATTATAGAATTAGAGTTCATGTACCTGGGTCGCCAGAGTAATACGCAAGTGATGGAGGTTAGATACTAGATGAGGTTGTGCTGATGGGGGATGAGGGAAGAGAATTAGCACTAGATGATATAGTAGGATCTCTTGAGTTTGGGTCACCAGAGCAATGAGAGGGTACATGTGGTAGTACGATGTGAAGGTAGACTAGGAGTAATAAAAAATTATGCAATGTAGATGGATAAATATGATATAATGTAGAGTAGGGAATGCATGGGGCCAACTGATATGATTAATATGCATAATACAAACACAATGCATGTATGTATATGAGGAAATGCATACAAGAAGCACTTGTATCATTGCAAAACTAGAAGTAATGTGTTTCGTTTTATTATCTCAGTGATGTAGTATGGAAAGAGATTTTTGCAGTAAATTTGACTATCATAGTTATACCAATCAAACCTCATGATAAATTGAGAAAGGTTCAACCATAACCCATAATTAACCTGATTGGATAAAAGTATATCATAGACCAGTGTGTACGATGAGTGATGTTCATTTATCCATTTTGAGATAGGTAGGACAAACCCATTGTAAACTTAGCCAAAATAGCTAGCTCATCCATAAGTGCACAGTGATCTGTACAAAAGAAGGTTGCTAATGTGATAGATGTGTCGCCACTTATAATACCATTCCATTGGCAAGCAGACAAGACTATTACTGGTGATGGAAATCATCCCATGATGTTATGTTAAATCAAATGACCAAAGGGATCCAAGCATAGTGGTAGTACTCTTTGAGGCTTTTCCTTTTTTTTTTGTCCCTCTTACTTTTTATTCTCTTTTTGTGGTGCTCTTTTTTTGTTGTTGTTGTTTTTTTGTGGGCGTTGATTTTTTCCTGTACATTTTATGTTTTTGCTTATGCAAATGATAGGATGAGCAGGGGAAACCATTTGCTAAATGACAATGTTTATGCAAGGTGTTGTCTTCCCTAGAATCAAAATTTGCTTAAGATGTAACATGTGTGAGTGGTCCATGAAAGAAATCAAACCAACCAAGGAAAGCTATGAGAAGCAAAAAAACTTGTCAACTAGAGGTGATGTTTGATTGAATCAACTTGTGAATGGTCAAATCATGCAAAATGCTACACAATCTATAATCCTAAAAAGGGGAGTGGACATCCAAGTGGTGATGCTAAAAAGTACGTATTTTAATCCATCATGAGTGCATTTATATAAGGAGAATATACAAGTATGGATATGGATGCAAAAGAGAGATGTGTATATGCAATGGAATAAGTATGAAAGATATAGTATACAAGAAAATATGTACAAGAGGAATTTGTGGGACTAAAATAAATGAGAATAAGAAATGTCAATAAAGAGGTGAATAGATGAAAAGAAAATGATGAGAAGAATGAACATTAGATGTGGTTTCCCCCACACTTGGGGATGTGCAGAAAGTGGAAGAGATGAATGCAAGAAGGAGAATGCATATGATTGCCTATATCGAAAAGGGTGATAGACAAAACAGATGGTGAAGAAAGCAAAATTGAAAAAAACATATGAATAGGGGTGAAGGAAACAAAGAAGGGAGGTAGAAGAAGAGAAGAAGAAGAGATGGGAGATTTAGAACATGCATGTAGCTACCTGAAGCATGACCATACAATAGTGCAGAATAACAAGAAGGAATAAGAAGAGGAATTTAGCATAGGTATGTAGCTGCTTGAAGTGTGACCATACAAAAATGCAAAAAGAATAAGAAGAGATATTTTTGAGGGAGATTTAGCACAACTATGTAGTCACTTGAAGAATGACCATACAACAATACAAAATAATAGGAATAAGAGATATTTGAAGAGGAAATTTAGCATAGGTATATAGTTGCTCGAAGCATGACCATACAACAATGCAAAATAATAAGAAGAAAGGATATGGAGAGAAGAGGAAAGAAAATGATAGTGGGATAAACTAAGGACATGGGAAGTGGTGAAGCTCAGATTATGAATGACTAGGAGGAGTAGGAATGTGACTAGTGTCTTGATATGTGGTGTGGATGGATAATTGTTGGAAGTAGTAGGGTGTGGAGGTAAATGATGCACGTGATGGCATAGAGTAAGACACAAGATGAAGTGGGGTGCTCTAAAATCAAGTGGGAGAGGTGGTGTGTGTGAAGGGCGGGGGATTTTTACCATCTACCATGTTGTGAATGAGGTGTTATCAAATATGTGGTACTTGTTGATGTCATATCCTAGTTAACAATGATAGACATAGAACTGGTGCTCATTGTACCCCCTTGATTTGGTCATAGTGGGTCGATTGGTCAGATATCAAGTAATACGAGAAGCCCTACGTGAAGTAGTTGGTGGAATATGTGTGAGAGAGGCTATGAAAGGATAGGCATGGGGTAAACGTAAGTCATGGGTAGTGATGAGCACAAATGAGGTGGGATAGGCATGGGTGGGTGGACTATGGACCTTTGTTATGGTGGGGAGCTACATATGGGGATGAATGACGTGCATGGAAGGGGTAAAGAGGTAGGAGCTACACCAAAAAAATGCATAGGTAAATGACATCAACAATGACTTACGTGTAGCTCAAGGTTGTTGAGTCGAGTAAGGATGTACTAAATATCAATAGGTGCAGGAGATGGTATTGAGATAGGTAAAGAATGGGAGTCCAATGGAATGGTGGTGTTGGAATAAGGGCACAAGATATGGGTATGGATAGAATGAAGGAGGTGAAGATGGATAGTGGTGAGGTGGTCGTGGCTGAAGATGAGTACCACGAAAGGAAACTGGAGATGTTCAAAGAATAGGTAGGACTTATGATGGCTGTAGGGAGTAATAGGGTCAATATGGGTATGTTCATGCAAGGATGGAATAGGAAATATATTGATGAAGCAATTTATCATAAGGTGACATCCCATTAGGTAGTGATGGAGGTAACCCTAAGGATTGTGGGTGAATAGGTAAATTCCCTTTGTTAGGGGAAAGAAGACAAATGCAGGTCATGAAGCTGAAGAAGCTGATAGGTAGGGGTCTCTTTCATCGACTAATGTGGGAGGATATGGACCCCTTGCATGATGGTACGAGGAGTGGGAATGTTCCCACATATCTACAAATAAGGAGAGAGTCTTGAATATCATCAAAGCAAGGAGAAATGGGTGAATTTCTAAGATCGGGTGAATGAGGCTAGACTGGAGTATCATGGTCTAAATGGGATGATAAGGATGAATGGTGAACATGAATAGAGTTAGGGGTTTTGTATGTTCGATTGGGGTGATTGGTGGAGGGAGGAGCATGGGAAAGTCCTGCATGATGGACTGAGGGTAAGCCTATAATGTAGATCTGGTGTGATGTGTCCTAGTAAATATTTCACAATCGATGATAGTGGGCCTATAAGAGAAAAGAAATAAAAACATAAAAATGACATATAAATTAAAGGTGTTTCTATTGTGTAATAGAAATTGCAAGGTGTGTGTTAGGTACAATGTGTGTCATGAGTGTATTACTGAGGTGATATATACAACCTAATGATGACAACATGTACAATGACTGGTGATTTGTATCTAATACAACTAGGCATTGAATGTGTGTAGATGAATAGATGAATAATTATGATTGGTTCATGTTTTGCAAGTCCTTCGAGATTAGCCAATTGATAGGCCTCAAAACCAAATTTATGTGTGATAATTTAAGGACCTAGCCAATTGGGGGTGAATTTGTCATGTAGCTGGCAAGGTTGGCTAGTGATCTATTGGTTCTATTTGAGAACCAATTCATCGATCCAAAATTTGTGTTGGTGTACCTTACTATTATAGGTACAGTGAAGATAGTCTTGGTATACTCATGTGTGTTTTATAACTAGGATGCAATGCTCATTGAGGAGGGTTAGTTGATTGAGTCTGGCTTGACGGGTAGTATCATCATCAATGAAGTCTTGGATGGGGATGTATAAGGAGGGTATATCGATATCGAGAGGCATAATGGCTTTAGTACCATAGACAAGAGAAAAGGATGTTGACCTAGTGGGAGTACAAATGCTCCTTCAATAGGCCCACAAGGCCAATGGTATTTGATTATGCCAATCACGATGAGAATCTATAATTATTTTGTGAACAATAGAACATATGATTTTCTTAGTAGCTTCTGCTTAGCCATTACCCTGGGGGTAGTATGGGGTAGAGAAGTTATGATGAATGTTAAACTTGGTGCACAATGTGTGGGTGTTCCTATTTTTGAAGGGTATACTATTATCAGAGATAATTTATGAGGGAATTCCAAAGTGGTAGATGATGTGATAAGTGATGAATGCTGCAATTTTTTCTCCAATGGTCTGGATGAGTGGGATGGCTTTAACCCACTTTGTGAAATACTCAATAGTAGTGATGATAAAATTATGGTTTTTGGATGAAGCGGGCAAGATTTACCCAATAATATCTAGGTCCCATTACGATAAGGGCCACATGGATTGGATGGGTTGCAGTGCTTATGAAGGTAAGTGCATAAGGTTGGCATATTGCTAATACTTGATGCATAGTTTAACATATTCACAACAATCATGTTCCATTTTGGGCCTATAGTAACCCATGCATAAAATTCACTTTGTGATGGCCATGCTACTAAAGTGGCCATCACAAGCTTTTTCATGGGTTTATTAAACCACTTGTTGAGATTCTTATGGTTCAAGGAAATATAGAAGGATGCCATCATGACTATGGTGGTAGAGGATGTCCTCGAACAACATGTAAAAAATCACCTTTTGTTTGAATTCTTGACAGTGAGCATGTGGTAAGTTGCAAGGAAGAAAACCTAATTTAATATAATCCTTAATCTAGGAAAACCAAGGATCATGTGGTTCAGTGCGAATGACATGGATGTCATCATTATTGATTAGGAATGAAGGTGAAATAGCATATTGGGATAAAGTATGGATGGACACATGTGTCATGTCAAAGAGTGGATTATGTGGTACTAAAGATCCTACGGAAGCTATGGTATCTGTAAAATTATTTAAAGAGTGGGGAGTGGCCTCGATATCATGACAGTCAAGCTAAGTGAGTAGTTACTAAGCAATTTGTTTATACTACTGGAGTATCAGGAAATAGTATTGCCAAAGTTCTTTGACTTGATTTACTATAAGAAGAGAAATACCAAATATTTTAAGGCATATAATGTACATAGAGAGTGTCTACTTCAAGTCAAGAATGATAGCTTTGTATTCAACATTGTTATTCATGCAAGGAAAACCTAATAAAGGATAAGGGGAGAGGTTACCCATCAAGTGTGAAAAATATAATTCCAGCACCTCCAACATGGGTGCAATGGGAGCCATCAAAGAATAGTGTCATATTGGCTAACATTTCAGGTTCCACATATTCTTCCACTTTTATGACATGGAATATGGAATCATCAAGAATCTGAATAAGGAGTGGTTGATTTTCAGGCAATGGAGCTTCATCGAGTTGGTCAGTTATGACCTATTCCTTTATGGAATTTTAAGAAATAAAAGCAAGTTTGAATTAGGTAAGAAGCATGATCCATTTGGTAGTGCAAGAGTTATGATAACTATTATTCATCATGTATCATAAGGGGTTATCATGAGTGATAAAAAAATTCATGTGGTTGAGCATGTAGTGGGTGAAGAACACAAGCTTATACTGAGAGGGGGTGAACAGTATAAGAGTACTTTTTACTTTTCTTTCCAAATCAATATTATGCAGTGTATAGATAGCAGTATCAATAGCAATAATCAAAGCAATGCACAAAACACCACACACAATAGAGACACCACAATTTACGTGGTTCACCCAATGTGGGCTACTCCACGGAGAAAATATTTCACTAAAATTTTCTCAATCAATCTCTTGGGAATCCTTCCCAATTACAATGTTTATGGACCTCTGTCCAAAGGAGATGTTGATCCCCTAAATCTGGTTTGTGGATCTCTATCCACAGGAGAACTCCTCCTCTACTCTGGCTGGTGATCCTCTAGAAGACTACTACCTCCACTACATTGGCTTGTGGATCTCTCTCCACTGAAGACTCTTGTCCCCACTCAGAAGACCTATCCTCACTACCCTGGCTGATGGATCTCTATCCACTAGAGACTACTGTCCTCTCTACTCTATCACCTCCAAAGCTCTATCTCAAATCTACACTAAACATAGTCCAGTCGGTCTAGCACAAATCTGTTCAACTCTACACTAAACATAGTCCAATCGATTTAGCACAAGTCTTCTCAACAAGCTCACTCAAATCTACACTAAACACAGTCTAGTCGGTCTAGCACAAATATGCTCAAATCTACACTAAACATAGTCTAGTCGGTCTAGCACAAGTCTGCTCAACAAGCTCACTCAAATCTACACTAAACACAATCCAATCGATCTAGCACAAATCTTCTCAATAGGTCCACTCAAAACCTACTCAAATATGCTCAATAGGTCCACTCAAAACCTACTCAAATATGCTCAATAGGTCCACTCAGAACCTGCTCAAATATGCTCAACAGGTCCACTCAAAACCTATCCAAATATGCTCAACAAGCTCACACTCAAACCTCCACAAAAAAAACTTCAAAACTCAAATTGCTCAACAAGCTCACACAGAACTTGTCCCAATCTCATAGAAGCATAAAGAGAATTGTTAGAGACTCAATATGTTCTACTCTTAATGCACAATCACTTTCTCAAATTTCTCAATCTCATAGAAGCATAAAGAGAATTGTTAGAGACTCAATATGTTCTACTCTCAATGCACAATCACTTTCACAACTCAAATCAGAATATAGAATAGTTTATTTTATGGAACTTGAACAATCACTTTATACAACCACTTGACTAGGCTCAACCAACTCAACTCAACCAATTACTTAATGAAACTCCCCTTTCTCACAAACCCTAGTCCAAGCATATATCAATCAACTCAAAATATTTCCAACAATTGCTCAACAACAAATCTCACATAACAATGATACTCATGTTCTTTTCAAACCCTAGTTCAAGTTCTTTGCACAACAACTCACTTCAACAACAATGCTTATAACTCAATATTCACATAACAATGATACTCATGTTCTTTTCAAAACCCTAGCTCAAGTTCTTCACACAATCCAATGGCTTCAACAACAATGCTTATAAAACAAGGTTTTAATCACAACTCTTAATTCCAAAAAACCTTGAAGCATTAAGTCAAACACTTTCGAAAAGGAAACCCTAATCAAATCCTTTTCACTCCAAACTTTATTTTCTAGTAAGCAATCAATCAACTCAACCAAGAAAGAATTTGCCCATACCTTTTTGCTTGACAAGGAGTTGATCTCACAAATCTGCCACACTCACAATTACTTCTTTGCCAATCTCAATAAGGGTTAGAAGATAATAATTTCCTCAACAAAACACAATGCAAAATGATATCAAAATTACACCTTATCACTCCAACTCAAATAATATTCAATACCTTCACAATAATCTTCTTTAACACAAAAAACCCTTTATTAAAATTAAACAACACTCAAAAGTCTTAATCCTTCAATATGCCAATATAGTAATTTAAGACTTTATCAAAAATAATTAAAACCAAAACTTCCTTATTACTCCAAGTGATAATTTTCAACTACCACCACTATCCAACAAACACCCTTTCTAAACAATTCCACTAACAACCCTTATACCTCCAAACACTCTTTATTGAAACCTTAGGCAATAAAATTAATTAAAAGTTTTACCTTGGCCACCGATGGGTTTCGACCCCGTAACCTCTGCCTCCATGAGCAACCTAGCCGTGGGCTCCATGACCACGTGCACTACAGGCATGTTTAAGAGCCAAAAGGCTCTACCTTCACTTTAACCTTTGCGCCCAATGAAAATGCACGAAAATATTTTCCTTTTGGCGCTTACCACCAATGGGTTTCGAACGCGGGCACTTGCTTCCTCCAATGCTTTCACAATTTGCGCTCTGCCACTTGGACCACCATGTCCAACGTGCTTCGAAAACTCCAACCCCTTCACCTTATCCTTGGCGCTTAAGACGAAAATATTTTTCGTCTTCTTCCTCAATGAACCTTTCGAAATCGCAAACGAAGTTTTAACCTTGGCGCATATCAATCGTTCGAGGGATGAGCAATAATGTCTTTGGAGGCCACCTTATATACACAAACATTTATTTCCTTCAACGTCGGTGCTCCCTTATTTCAATGATGTCGACACCTTTATAAACACTTTATAATTTATACAAGGTGCTTTATTAAATTGGATGACGTCAACATTAATTATAATTTATAAATATTTTAAATTCTAAAGAATTTAAATTTTATAAATTATAATTATAAGATTTAATTTTTAAACCCTTCCTTTACATTGCATTCCATGGTGTAAATAATATTTATTTATAAAATTTAAATTCTTATTGAATTTAAATAATTTATAAAAAATATTATATCTTCCTTTTAACTTTGCATTGAATCCTTTGGCCTTCTTCCTGGATATCAAATAACAACTTTGACAACTTTGTTCCTTGACGAAAAACCTTGATATTAATGTTGACTTCATTTCTTGACATCAATGACAATTTTAACTTTTAGGACTCAAAATGTCCAACAATCTCCCCCTTTGTCATTGATGGCAACCCAAAAAATTTTTACCGAAAACTTGACTTCTTCTTCTGTGTTGCTCCCCTGGGACATTGCTCCCCCTGGCTCAATGCTCTCTCAAATATCAAATCTCTCCCCATTACACAAATATCTCTCCCTTTGACATCAATGGCAAAGGGTCACCTTTGGGGCTCGGGGCTAAGAATGAGCCTCTTAGCTTAGCCCCTCCCCCACCTTCTATTAAGGTGGTTAATTCTGGGGTGGGAGTATTTCTACTCCCAGAAAGCATTGTTCTTTACCTTTATCCTCTTCTCTTCTTTTCTGAATTTTCTGAATCCTCTGACTATTTCTATCCGTGTCTATGTTCCTGTCCATGTCATCATTCCTATTCTTGTTCTTGTTCACATCCATGTTCCTGTTCCTGTTCATGTTCACATCCATGTTCATGTTCCTATTTTTATTCACATTCATGTTCCTGTTCCTATTCCTGTCCATGTTCTTGTTCCTATTCCTGTTCATATCCATATTCATGTTCCTGTTCCTGTTTATGTTCAAGTTCCTATTCATACTTATCTCTGGAATGTCTGCTCTACACCACTTTGTTGTATGACCATCATTATTGCACTTATAACACTTAATGTTATTATTCCTTGGAGGTGCAAATGTCTTAGGATTTCTCCTAGTGAAGCCATATCCTCTTCTGTCATGAACCCTGCAATTCATTGCCTTGTGACCAAACTGATTACATGAGTAGCAATACCCATGGAAAGGTTGTCCATTCCCATATTCCTATCTTTCATGTGTCCTGCACTGTGAAGCCATGTGCCCAAACCTGTGACATGAAAAACATCTTCCATTGAAGCTTCCTTGTCTTGACCTCATTGGTCTCCTATTCTGATTGTTGTTCCATCTGTATCTTCTTTGTGCATTGTTCCTATTTTTGTTGAATTCACTATTGTCCAACCCATCCTATGATGTCTCAATGTCTTTTACACTATCTTCTTCTGAAGTATCTTCATCTGAAGTATCTTCTCCAGAACTTGAAGTTGACTCTCCTTCCTATTTCTTTTGAACCTATTCAAAACCAAGACCTATTTTATTTGTTGATCTTCTTTGTACCTTGATCATCTTATCCACAATCTTTGAGCTATTTTTAAAATCCTTTCATCTTGATCTTGGAGTCCTCTAAATCTTCTTTTAGTAGTGCCACTTCTTGTGCTAACTTCTCACATTCTAAGATCTTTGCTTCTAACTTATCCTTGAACCTCTTTGCCTTAGCCTTTGATTTTTCTAAATCCTCTATGAGCAATCTTCTCTCTTCATCACATTCTTGAAACTGAATTTCAAGTTTAGAGTGTTGCTTTCTTACCTTCTTTACCATGTCAAGGGCATAGATGAGTTCTCCCTTGAGATCATAACCATTCTCTTTTGAATAATCCTCTATTTGTTTACCTTTGTCCACATCATTACTCTCTTTAGGCTTGTCTTCTATAGGATCACTTTCATCTTCTTCTAATAATGCCATTAGAAGATTTTCATCTAGTCCTTCAAGTGCATTCTCATACTCATCATCACTAAAACTATAACCATCCCTTGTACAATCATCTTCAAGATGTCCAAAGTTACCACATCTAAAACACTTGAGAATAACTAGAGTTTTCTTAACTGGGTTCTTTTTCTTCAATCATAAACAGAACTTCATCTCTATCATTGTCTGAAATACTAGCATCACTATCACTTGAGTACTTACTTGCATTATCCGCATAGTAGCTCCTCTTTTGTCTTTGAAAGAACTTCTTTCCTTGTCTGCTTTGTCCATCCTTGCTTTTCTTTTGGTGCCTATATCTTTCTGATTCCCTGTACCTGTGATCCTATTTTTCTTCACCATTGTTGTTCTTTGGTTCTTTACAATCTGTTGCAAAATGTCCAAACTTTCCACAATTGAAACACTTAACAGATCTTAGATCTATGGGTCTTCTGGAACCTTTATCTCTTCTACCATAATTAGCTTCTTCATCACTGGATGACTCACTGCTTGATTCTGACTTCTTACCCTTTGTTTTCTTGATTGCTTTGAATGTTGCTTCCTTCTGGGGAGTAGGATATTTTGTTCTTATCTCAAAAGTTGTTAGCATACCAAGCAACTTATCTCTTGTCAAAGTATCACCATCCAATGATATTTCTATAGCAGAAACCTATTCACTGAATCTATTTGGAAGAGATCTTAAGACTTTATCACAAACATCTGATTCATCAATCTTCATTCCAAGTCCTTGCATATCATTAACAACCTCATCAATTCGAATTAGATAAGCACTGATATTTTCCTCTTCATTCATTCTCAATGCTTCAAATTATCCTTTGAGATTTTGTATCTTTGCTTTCTTGACACTTTTATCTCCCTCATATATACCTTGCAATTTATCCCACATTTCTTTTGTAGTTCTACAATGCATAACTTTCATAGACTCTATTCTACGCAAACCTCTCACAAGTGCATTCATTGCTTTTGAATTATAGTGTTGTAGAAGCTTACCTTCCTTATCTGTAGGAGGATTGACTGTTGGATCATATCCAAATTCCACTCGCATCCCAAACTTCATTGCCAAGTGCCATTAGGTAGATCCTCATCATCATACTCCAATACATGTAGTCATTTCCATCAAATACTGGTGCTGAGTTAGTTGAGGACACATCCTTAGGATCCATTGTGTTCTTGTTAGCTTTTCCTTCAAGTTGTTAAACTCTTATGAAGGCACCCACTCTGATACCAATTGAAGAACACAAGCTTATACTGAGAGGGGGGTGAACAATATAAGAGTACTTTTTACTTTTCTTTCCAAATCAATATTATGCAGTGTATAGATAGCAGTATCAATAGCAGTAATCAAAGCAATGCACAAAACACCACACACAATAGAGACACCACAATTTACGTGGTTCACCCAATGTGGGCTACTCCACGGAGAAAATATTTCACTAAAATTTTCTCAATCAATCTCTTGGGAATCCTTCCCAATTACAATATTTATGGACCTCTATCCAAAGGAGATGTTGATCCCCTAAATCTAGTTTGTGGATCTCTATCCATAGGAGAACTCCTTCTCCTCTACTCTAGCTGGTGATCCTCTAGAAGACTACTACCTCCACTACGTTGGCTTGTGGATCTCTCTCCACTGAAGACTCTTATCCCCACTCAGAAGACCTATCCTCACTACCCTGGCTGATGGATCTCTATCCACTAGAGACTACTATCCTCTCTACTCTATCACCTCCAAAGCTCTATCTCAAATCTACACTAAACATAGTCCAGTCGATCTAGCACAAATCTATTCAACTCTACACTAAACATAGTCCAGTCGGTTTAGCACAAGTCTGCTCAACAAGCTCACTCAAATCTACACTAAACATAGTCCAGTCGGTCTAGCACAAATCTTCTCAAATCTACACTAAACACAGTCCAATCGGTCTAGCACAAGTCTACTCAACAAGCTCACTCAAATATACACTAAACATAATCCAGTCGATCTAGCACAAATCTGCTCAATAGGTCCACTCAGAACCTGCTCAAATCTACTCAATAGGTCCACTCAAAACTTACTCAAATATACTCAATAGGTCCACCTGCTCAAATATGCTCAATAGGTCCACTACAACCTATCCAAATCTACTCAATAAGTTCCCAGAACTTGTCCAAATCTGCTCAACAAGCTCACTAGAACATGTCCAAGTCTTCTCAACAAGCTCACATAGAACTTGTCCAAATATGCTCAACAAGCTCACATGAACTTGTCCAAATCTCTCAACAAGCTCACAAATTTCCAAATCTCAACAAGCTCACATAGAACTTGTCCCAATCTCATAGAAGCATAAAGAGAATTTTTAGAGACTCAATATGTTCTACTCTCAATGCACAATCACTTTCACAATTTTCTCAATCTCATAGAAGCATAAAGAGAATTTTTAGAGACTCAATATGTTCTACTCTCAATGCACAATCACTTTCACAACTCAAATCAGAATATAGAATAGTTTGTTTTATGGAACTTGAACAATCACTTTATACAACCACTTGACTAGGCTCAACCAACTCAACTCAACCAATTACTTAATGAAACTCCCCTTTCTCACAAACCCTAGTCCAAGCATATATCAATCAACTCAAAATATTTCCAACAATTGCTCAACAACAAATCTCACATAACAATGATACTCATGTTCTTTTCAAACCCTAGTTCAAGTTCTTTGCACAACAACTCACTTCAACAACAATGCTTATAACTCAATATTCACATAACAATGATACTCATGTTCTTTTCAAAACCCTAACTCAAGTTCTTCACACAATCCAATGGCTTCAACAACAATGCTTATAAAACAAGGTTTTAATCACAACTCTTAATTCTAGAAAACCTTGAAGCATTAAGTCAAACACTTTCAAAAAGGAAACCCTAATCAAATCCTTTTCACTCCAAACTTTATTTTCTAGTAAGCAATCAATCAACTCAACCAAGAAAGAATTTGCCCATACCTTTTTGCTTGACAAGGAGTTGATCTCACAAATCTGCCATACTCACAATTACTTCTTTGCCAATCTCAATAAGGGTTAGAAGATAATAATTTCCTCAACAAAACACAATGCAAAATGATATCAAAATTACACCTTATCACTCCAACTCAAATAATATTCAATACCTTCACAATAATCTTCTTTAACACAAAAACCCTTTATTAAAATTAAACAACACTCAAAAGTCTTAATCCTTCAATATGCCAATATAGTAATTTAAGACTTTATCAAAAATAATTAAAACCAAAACTTCCTTATTACTCCAAGTGATAATTTTCAACTACCACCACTATCCAACAAACACCCTTTCTAAACAATTCCACTAACAACCCTTATACCTCCAAACACTCTTTATTGAAACCTTAGGCAATAAAATTAATTAAAAGTTTTACCTTGGCCACCGATGGGTTTCGACCCCGTAACCTCTGCCTCCGTGAGCAACCTAGCCATGGGCTCCATGACCACATGCACTACAAGCACGTTTAAGAGCCAAAAGGCTCTACCTTCACTTTAACCTTTGCGCCCAATGAAAATGCACGAAAATATTTTCCTTTTGGCGCTTACCACCAACGGGTTTCGAACGTGGGCACTTGCTTCCTCCAATGCTTTCACAATTTGTGCTCTGCCACTTGGACCACCATGTCCAACGTGCTTCGAAAACTCCAACCCCTTCACCTTATCCTTGGCGCTTAAGACGAAAATATTTTTCATCTTCTTCCTCAACGAACCTTTCGAAATCGCAAACGAAGTTTTAACCTTGGCGCATATCAATCGTTCGAGGGATGAGCAATAATGTCTTTGGAGGCCACCTTATATACACAAACATTTATTTCCTTCAACGTCGGTGCTCCCTTCTTTCAACGACGTCGGTGCCTTTATAAACACTTTATAATTTATACAAGGTGCTTTATTAAATTGGATGACATCAACATTAATTATAATTTATAAATATTTTAAATTCTAAAGAATTTAAATTTTATAAATTATAATTATAAGATTTAATTTTTAAACCCTTCCTTTACATTGCATTCCATGGTGTAAATAATATTTATTTATAAAATTTAAATTCTTATTGAATTTAAATAATTTATAAAAAATATTATATCTCCTTTTTAACTTTGCACTGAATCTTGACTTTTGGCCTTCTTCCTGGATATCAAATAACAACTTTGACAACTTTGTTCCTTGACGAAAAACCTTGATATTAATGTTGACTTCATTTCTTGACATCAATGACAATTTTAACTTTTAGGACTCAAAATGTCCAATAGTGGCATAAATTTTGTGTAGCAAATACTACAACCAGACATAGTTTCTCTATGCAAGAGTATCACGTTTTGTAACTCACCAAAGTGCGGATAATATAGCATATGTCTTGCTCGTTGTTGTGTATTCTTCTAAGCCAATAATGTTCCTATGGTAAAATCCATAATGGAAATGCATAATAAGAATGGTAACTGTTAATGTGGTGGAGATAGGACTAGTGGCAAATTAATATAGGCTTTAATGGCATCAAAGGCTTATTGGTAGTTAGTATCCCATTTGAAGGTGACCCCTTTTTGTAAGAGGTGATTAAATTATTTACACTTATCAAGATAATTGGGCAATAAAGCGATGAATGACTTGGATTTTTTCCTGCAAACTATGTAGTTGCTTGAGATTTGTGTGAGGAGGCATCTTGATGATGGCTTTGAATTTGTTGGGATCAATGTCAATGCCTCACTGAAAGACAATGAACCCTAAGAAATTTCTTAAAGTGACATCAAAGAAACAATTCTTTGGGTTTAGTCATACGTTATGTTCAAGAAGGTGATCAAAGATATTATGAAGATTTGTGAGATGTTGTGATCATTCTTTCAATTTTACGATGATATCATCTACATAATATTCCATGATCTTGTGCATGTAGTCATAGAAGATGTAAGTCATAGCACACTTGTAAGTTAACCCAGTGTTCTTAAGACCAAAAGGTATGACATTATAACAAAAATTCCCCTAAGGGATCGTAAAGGATATCTTATGTTGATCAACAGGGTTGATCTTGATATGATTATAGTCAAAAAATCCATCCATGAGAGATATCATTTCATGGCTTGCTATGGAATCAACCTACATATCGATGTTGGGGAGTGGGAAGTTGTTCATTGGGACAATATTTGTTTAGATCTCAAAAATCGATGCATACGCAAACCTCTCCAGTGGGCTTTGGTACTGGGACCATGTTGGATACCCATTTTGGGTAATCAATTGGTTGTATGGACCCCACATAGAGAAGATTTTGGAGTTCAAATTTAACCATTAAGGCAATCATATGATGCATGCACCATAATTTTTTCTTTATGGGCTTGACGTCCCCATCAAGTGTGAGGTTGTGGATGACTAATGATGGGTAAAGTCTAGGTATGTCCATGTAGGACCAAGTGCAAAATTTGTGTATGAAGGTAAAAACCATGCATCTATACTATTGTAAGCATATAACAAATTGACAATAATGAAATCAAGTAATCATTGCAAAAGATAAAAGATATTCAAGAAATGGGGGTGCTCTTTTATTAATAATGATGAAGCTTGATTACAACTCCTCCCTCTTAGGGAGTCCCTCAATTTGATACAGTTATTACAATAATTATGGACCCCTCAATGGGGAGAGATGCACTTCAAGGTTTTCACTTCAACACCACTTTTCTTGAGGGCTTACTAGATGCCTCCTTCTCCAATGTCAAGAGGTAGGATCTTGAATGATGCCTTATCCTTGGAAATATCTATTACCTGCATGCAAGGAAACAACAAGAAACATTAAAAGCACATGATGCCTCTCAAGATGAGGCTAAGTTCCAAGAAAATGCAAGAAATAAAGCAAATATGTAAAGAATGCATGAAATGCACAAATGAAAGCAAATATGCCTATGAAACTGATAATGAACCATAGAAATGCAGTAAAGATGACTAATCTATGCTAGATAAAGCTAAATACATGCTAAAAATAGGAAATCTATGGCTAAATCAAGGAAATTTGCATGTCAAACCTTGGCCGCTATCGCTCATAGAAGTTGGCTCTACTAGCCATTATTGTAGTCAGTAGCTAAGCCTATAGATCACTGTTGAAAATAGCGATCACAGGAGGAATGTTTTGCCTCTTAAATCAAGCTTGTTGATGCCCAATTTCCTTGATGAATTGATGATCAAGGGTCGCTTGTGTCTTAGAATATAAAATTGGTGGTGTATTATCTCATATTCATGATGGATTGATGTAGAATTGCAAGCTTGCTCCTCAAGCTATTGGAAGCTCCATTGAAACAACAAAAGGTGTCATTCCACAATTGGACAACATTTTAGCACTCCTCAAAGGGGTACAAATTCTCTCATTATCCAATTTAGTAGGGCTTCACTATATTCAATTCATGATCCATTATGCCTCTTTGGGAGGTCTATAAATAGACTTTTCCAAATCCTAATCTTGGCTTCTCAAGGAAGCCAAGATCAAGAATCAGTTGGCCTGAGTAGTTGGGAGGAACCCTCTGGAAGCTTCGCAACCCAAAACCGCTCAAGAACCATTGCAATTTGTTTATTGCAACTGATTTTTCTTGGCTCAGGGAGCCCGAGTTTGTTACAGGGCTAGCCGCTCTCACTCAGCATGGCTAGGGGTATGGCTACCCTTAGCCACTATCGATAGGTGTGGCTAACGCTTAGCCGCTCTGATCGTCAGTGGCTGGGATCTTAGCTACTGATGCCATCAATGACTAAGGTTGTATAGGCCTAAACTACCTAAAATGAGTGGTTAGAACCACTGCTTAGTCTTGGAAAGGTCCAAGCTCATTCATATGGTCTACAAAGGTGCCCATATGAGTAGTCTCCTAAACATGATGTGTTTTAGGTGTCTACAGATGCCCCTTTTGGGATGCATTGTGTGGAAAAACATGATGTTGAGCAAAAATAGATCACCTAAAGCCATATTATAGGTTAATTGATGTTCATTGATCTGGTCAATGTTAGATGCCCCAATCATAGAAAGGGTATGCATCTCAGAATCATTGCTTCCAATGGGATGAAAGGCTTAGCTTTGAGTAAATCTTTGGACGTGATCTGCATGAAATCGGTATGGATTGTTCGAATGACAATGACCAAAAAATAGATTGCCAAATATTTAGTTCATTATGTATGCTTTTTCCCTAGCAGAAGGGTAAGCTTGTGATAGTTGTTAGCAATGATTCGTAAGATGAACATAATTTACATGATTGAGTGTTCAATTATTGATTTTGATTATGAATGTTGTTATTATGACTACCCCCTCAAGTGATGAGTCAATGAGGAAAGGACAAGTGATGAAAGCGATGAGTCACTTGACCAAGATGATTGATTTGGATAGTTCAAGATGATTGCATTTGTTATTAGGTAGGTCCTATTACAGCTATGATTTCAACCATTAATAGTAATTGTACATCTCTATCCCATGGAGCAGTCCAACCATAATGGCCTTCTTAGGGAATCAAGATGATAGCAATTCCATTTAAGCTTGTGCTGAATCACTATGTTCGATGATTTGATAAAATTTCATAGGAGAAATGAAATGAATACCTCATTCCCATGGGGCAGTCTAGCCTCCATGGCCTTCTTAGGGATTGAAGTGAAGACATTTCAATTCAACGATGAATAATTTGGTTCAAATAGCCTTATGGTAATTTACTCATCTTGTCAGATTGCATGGAGTGCAAGTCACTACAACCGCCAAGTGTATAGGGTAAATAACTAGATACGAGGTACATTTGAAATTTGATTTATTTGATTTTTTTGTTATTTTGATGATTTTTGAAGATTTTGGACCGGTAGATATGCATTAATGTCCATTTTGAAGCTCCTCATGGTGAGAAATTAGGAGCATTTATTATTACTTCTTAGCTACTATCAAAAGCTATGATTAGTTTTTATAATTTCCTTAGTTGCTATCACTATCAATATCTAGGGTTGCCCTAATCTGTGCTTGATTTCAACGTCAACGATAGATAGAAAGATGGAAAATATAAAAGAAAAATTAGGGTTTTTATTCTTCATTATTTCTAGTTGGCTTGAGTGAATAGTGAGCTCTAAGGGAGAGAAGGAGAAATATGATACGGAATGCTGCCAAACTTACCATTCACCACCATGGTGGATCAACCTGAGGCCTCTACTAGTGGTGGAGCTAGAGCTCCTAAGGTAGACTCTCCATATCTCTTTAGTGAATTTAATAATAAAATGAACCTCACTAAGTAATGAGTTTAAATGAACTTCACTAAACTATAAGTAATGAACCTCACCTTAGTTAGATTTAGCATTAGGTTAGCTTAGATGGGTGGGTTTTTAATTTTTGGATAATTTTAGGGTGGGAAATGACCTCACATGGGGTCCTTCCCATAGCTACTATCGATGTAGGTGGCTCCCAATCTTCCAATTAAGGGTTGATATCATTGTCGACAGCTAGGTTCAAACCCCAATGGTCAAAAAATGATCATTGGAAATTAGCTACTAATGTCAGAACATGGTGGCTACTGTCAACATGAGTGGCTAAGGAACCTTAGCCAAATTTTTTATTTTTTTTTTTTTAAAATTTTAAAGTTGATTATGCATTTGAATTTGCACTTTAGACCTTGATAGCATGGGTGTGAGAGCCTAATTTGCTACTGAGTTGTTGCCCCAGTTAGATTGCATGTACTGGGATTGGTTTGGGTCCTTGGGCCTTAGTTACATTGTTATATTATTGACGATCATGTTAGACCAGGCCTACATTATAACCCTAGCCCATCGATGGGATGCTAGGACTAACACTTTTCATATTTCGACTAGAGAGATGATGGTGACACTTGAGGATGTCTACCATATTTTTAGGATTCCCATAGATGGATGGGCTATCACCTCTTCAGCTGACTACAAATAGAGTTATATTTTAGAGGGTGTTTGGTGATAGGCACATTGAGGCACTAGGTAACATTGAGCATGGTGGAGTGCTAGTGACCTATTGGTTTAGAGAGGATGTCTTCTCATGGTGCAAGGTACTTATGCACATTATCTATAATGTGCTCTTACCAGACACCTCAGGTGTGAGGTTCCCTTGGAACCTCTTGGTGATGGTTCAAGATTTACTTGATAGCACTAGGTCATTGATTATGGCATGGGGGAGTGCACTACTAGCCCATATCTATGATGAGCTATACAAGATTACTAGGTAGGGGTGAGTAGGAGTTGGATGTAGCCTACTACTATAGATCTAGGGGTGGGAGCACATCAAGATAGATAGACCTAGAGGATTACCCCTAGAGATTATAATAGTAGCGATGGTGGCATAGTGCTATGGTGCTAGATGGCCATGGGAGTCAGAGACACATCAAAGCAGATCTCATGCTAGGGATCTAGATCATTATATGGAGTCATTGATAGGGCTCTAGGTGAGTCAGATCATATGGAGACCCTACTTGGATTGCCTAGCTTGGGAGGAGGTAGATAGATACTTGGCTTGGATGAGGCATGATAGATGGGTCATTGGGTGTAAGCCCAAGGTGAGGGAGTTATTTCACTTCTCTCAAGTCACTAGGTAGTTCGAGTTTACTAGGATATCCCAGAGGAGCCAGTCCTCTACCATCACCTTAAGGTAGAGATACAACTTGCATGGCCTCAAGTTACAACTTTGATAGATGAGGATGATGATCTAGGAGATACGAGGGTAGTAGATGCTAGGACTACAGAGGCCTATGACACTTGGTGGATCTCTAGGCTATGGTAGGGTGGTGGTCCTTTAAGATTCTCTAGGGATAGGGATACTATTGAATCTGCATTTGATGACCCACATGGGTGACGAGTATATCCCAAGATGGAGGGCAAGTGGGGTTAGGCTACCACATAGGTAGAGGAGCCATAAGAGGAAGAGGAGGGCGAGGAGGATGCCCCTAATGTTGAGGAGTCAATACTACGAGCTAAGGTGCATAGCTTATGATTAGATCTATAGACAATCCACCATTATATCATGGAGAGGGATACCTCTCTCACTATAATGCAGAGCCTTCTGAGTGTAGGAAAAGAGCGATGGTGAGGATTTGAGGAGAGGACTACTCTCTAGGCTCAAGTAGATTCAGCATAGACCAAGATAGATAAGGTCACTACATAGAGGGATATACTACAAGCACAACTAGATGCTAGGACTACTGAGAGAGATGCTCTCAAGATACAACTAGGGCTCCTCCTATTGCTCATCTCCACTCTAGTCACTCAGGGATAAGTAGATAGGTACCTACTATAGGAGATGCAACAACATTATAGGTATAGGTGGCTAGATTGTAGGGTCTAGTCAGTCAGTATGATGCGAGGTGCCAGTATGATGGTGCATACATTCTACAGCTAGAGGGGTAGGTGGCTATGCTTGATGGCACTCTACCTAAACGGTCTACTATAGGAGGATCGTACAAGAGTTGACAAAGTGAGTCTAGATAGTCCTCAATGCACCCTAGTCATAGGTCAGGGGCTCGATCAGAGAGATTGATGAGCACTAGCTCTAGGAAGCCTCACAGAGAGGGAGCTAAGGGAGGAGGTGACTCAGGGGGTGTAGGTGTTGCTTGATATATCATGATTGTCTTGTATCATTTTTTAGTGTAAGGTCTGAGGACCTACACTATTGTAGCCTACGGGTATTTTTGTACCTCCATGTACATTTTGACAACTTACATATATATATGATACTCTTTTATTTCTCATTATGTGTATTATGTTGTTGCTTTATGTTCATGTGATGCATATGTGGATGCAATGCTTATATGATGTTTTGATTATGCTATATGGATGCGATGTACTAATGACATGCACTAGCTAGATGATAGATGTATGATTAGATGCTATGATCTAGATGTATAGATGCACTACTATGTATGCATATATGGATGCAATGGTGAATGTTAAATGCATGTTTAATTTGTTTCAATTGTTTATGCATTTAATCTATGTGATATGATATGATAGATGATATGTAATGTAATGCATTAATTACATGAGGATGATCTAATGCAAATGAACATGTATGCTTTAATCACTTAAAACATAAGGAATGAATCTAATATGTGTTACAAACTAATGGATGACACCACTGAATGTATAAAAATCATGAATGAAAATGGTAACTCTTATCATAAGAATTAATCATTTTAGCATCCATATGTGAGATGAGATGATGTGAGATGTATGGTTTTCCCTTATAAGCTTTTGTAAATTAAAATATATGCACAAAATAGTTAGTGGTCATCTAAATATCATTGTTGATATCCATCTGGTATCTATCCTATTTCATGAACACCCCTTAATAAACAAAACCTCATAAGGAAAATGGTGATTGATTGATGAGATGATTTGTTGCTATAAGGGATTTTTGAGGTTTTCCATGAGACTCAAACACCCTAGTTGATTAATCAAAAGTTGTATAATGACTACACAAGACTCTTGAAAGATAAAAGCTTTTGTTATGAAGACCAAGATATTCATTATCCCTGTGTGTGCAAATGAATATATTAGATGAGACATAAGACTACCTCATTGCCAGGTGGGATTCATTCAGCCCATTGTTGTAATGAGGATCACCATATGCTCATCATGATCCTAAGTTTGGATGTAGTTGGACTAGACTACTAGGTAATACAAGCCACCTAAAGCTAGCTCATTTGTAAATTGCTTAGAACTACCCCATTGCCAGGTGGGATTCATTCAGCCCATTGTTGTAATGGGGATCACTCAATGGCTTTGAATACTGACCATTCCAGGGATTCAAGCTCTTCACCCCCTTCTTTTCTTTTGATTTATTGGGATACTTGCTCATGCTTAGTGATGAAAATCACTATTTATTTTACATTTTTTTTTTTTTTTTTTAGCAAGGGATTTGCTTTGATTTTGGGATTTTGCTTATTTTGTATGAAAGCAAGGGATTTCTTTGGGTAGGGGGAGCTTGTCCTTTTGTCAATGATCAACATCCTAGACCATGCGCATCACAAGATGAGCAAGTAAAAACCTTTCGCTTAAGGTGACTAGGACCACTTTGTAGTGTTCATATTTCCTTGTTCAAACTAGGATTATTAATGTTTAAATTGTGATAGGATTTTGATATATGCAAGGTACTATCAAAACTAGACCTCATATCCAAAAGCAAAGATAGCTTTCTACAAAATTTGAGAAGATCACTAGGTATGGCTGAATGACCAAAAAACCCTAGTATATTCCTTATAGCAATAGGAAGGGTTGTGTTGAAAAACACAATTACTCACAAGGGTGATGGATGATGATGATGTAAAGATGCATGATTAGCATACAAACGTGGTGTCATTTATAAGATTGTAAACACAACCTATCCTAATGCAAGTGCAATGGATGAAAATACCTAATGCAATGCAATTAAATGAATGCATATGCAAAATGAAAATGCATAATGTAAATGTTTTTGTATTTTTGATGTTTTGCAATGTTTTTGATTTTATTGCTTTTTGATTTGTTTGGATTTTTGATGTTTTAAATTGTTTTTGTTATTTTGAGTGCTTTTCAAATGTTTTTGGATTTTTGATTTTATGTATGAAATACCTTTAGATGAAGAATGTTGAGAGGTTCAGGCTCTTCAACACCTTCTAGTGATGTTAGGTGATAAGTACCAGGTCCTATCTTCTCTGAAATGATAAATGGACCTAACCAGTTGGCCGTAAATTTGTCTCATAGATGCGGTGATAGGTTTGAGTTCTATTGGTTCTCTTTTAGCACAAGATCCCCAAATTTAAAGTCTCTCAGGTGGACTTTATTATTGTAAGCTCATTTTAGCCGATCTTGGTAAACTCGAAGATGCTCAAGAGCATTCACGTGATGTTCATCAAGAAGCATCAATTGATCTAGGTGAGCTTGTCATGCAGTGTCATCATCGATGAACTCTTTCAATGCGATGTGCAATGTTGGAATTTCCAATTCCAAGGGTATGATGGCCTCAATACCATATACTAGTGAGAATGGTGTTGCCCTAGTGGGCATCCGTATACTAGTCCTGTAAGCCCATAATGCAAGAGGTAGCTGAATATGCCAATATTTATGATTTTCTTGAACAATCTTCTTTAAGATTGCTACCACTATTTTATTTGAGGCCTTTACTTGCCCATTTGCTTGTGGATAATATGGAGTTGCAAAACTATGTTGAATATTATACTTGGATGTTAAAGCCCTTACAATTTTATTTTTGAATGAAGTTCCATTATCCGATATTATTTTGGATGGTATCCCAAAATGACATATTATATTATGGAGTATGAACTCCGTAATACGTGCTCCTATCATTGTAGTTAAAGGGATTGCCTCCACCCATTTGGTGAAATACTCAGTGGTCATTATGATAAATGTGTGTCAACCTGAATGATGGGGGAGAGATCTTACCAATTAGATCCAAACCCCACTAAGAAAATGGCCAAGCCACTTGGATGGGTTGTAAGGCCTATGATGGTAGGTGCATAATATTAGCATGATGCTAACATTTAATGCATTTCTTGACATACACTATGCAATCCTTCTCCATAGTGGGCCAATAGTAACCCATTCGAAGGATGCGCTTGATGATGGCCATGCCACTAAAATGGCCATCACATGTACCATCATGAGCTTGTGAAATCACCCAAGCTGATTCTTGGAGCTCAAGGTAATGAAGGAGAATTCCATCATAGCTATGATGATACAAGATGTCTCCTAACAAGACATATCTAGTCACTTTTTGTTTAAATGCTCTTTTTATGGCATGCGATAATCCCTATGGGATTACTCCAAGCTTAAGGAAATCATGTAATTATGATAACCAATCTTGATAAGCAATGACTTCAACTGATTGGATGATGTGTTCTCATTGTAATTCGACTTGTACAAATGCATATTGGGAAACAACCTTATGGAGAATAGTGGTACCATTCTTTGTAGGACCCTATGAGATCAAAGACCCCCAAGGTGCCTTCTTCAGAAAGTCTCTAGCTCTATAGAACCACTCATGGTTTGGTTCTATATGAATCATGTGGACTGATTCATGATTTTCTTGAGCCTCACATCATATCATAGATTGTGATAGCATTTTTACCTAGATGGTAGTGAAGTCAGCAGATAGATTCTGAGGGATTAAGGATCCCAAAGATGCCATAGTGTCTACAAATCTATTGGATATTTGAGGGATTGCCTCAATGTCATACCACTCTAGTTGGGCTAAGTAAGTGTCCACAAGTTCCTTGTATGCTTTCAATATGGGACACCTACACTGATAAATTCCCTTAACTTGATTTACTATGAGAAGGGAGTCACCAAAGATATTCAACTTTTTGATCTTCATGGTGAGCGTTGTTTGGAGACCCAAGATTAGGGCCTCATATTCAGCATTGTTATTGGTGCAAGGGAAGTTGAGTTTAAATGACAAGGGTATTGGAGCACCTTGTGGCATGAAAAACATAATCCCTATGCCACCCCCTTGCTCGCATTTTGAACCATCGAAGAACAAAGACATATCAACTTGATTATCCAGTTCTTCAAGTTTGAGTGACTCCAACAATGCAAAGACTACATCATCAAGAAGTTCTATGACAAGAGGTCTATGATCCTGAAGAGGAGCCTCTACCAGTTGATCAACTATGACTTATCCTTTGATTGAATTTTGACTGATGAATTCTAGGTCAAATTCTATCAATAGCATGATCCACTTTGTAGTACATGTGTTATGATATGTCTTGCTCATCATATACTACAAAGGATTTTGTTTTGATATAACATATATCATATGACTCAACATATAGTGGTGCAACTTCTTAGTTGCAAAGACCACTACTAAGCACAACTTTTCTATGTATGCATATCATAGCTCATAACTAACCAGGGTTTGACTGATGTAATATATCACCTACTCTTTGTCTTGCATGTTCTTCTAGGCTAGCATGGTTCCTAGTGCAAAGTTTGTGGTGGATATATACAACAAAAATGGCACATCTAGTCTAGGTGGAGCTAATACTAGTGGTGATGCTAGGTATTGTTTGATCTCAGTGAAGGCTTTTTGGTAGTCTTCATCCCAGTTAAATGGGACCCCCTTGTGTAGCAGTCGATTCATGGGTCGATATTTATCCGATAACTGCATGATGAAGCACTTTATGGATGCTACCTTGCCTTGTAGGCTTCTTAATTCTTTGATGTTTGTGGGAGGGCCCATTTCTAATATAGCCTTGACCTTCGTTGGGTCTACTTTGATCCCTCATTTAGAAATGATGAATCCCAAGAGTTTACCTGAAGTTACGCCAAAGATGCATTTCTTGGGGTTCAACCTGACATTGTGCTCTATCAGGCGATCGAAGACTTTCCTTAGGACCTCGACGTGCTCTTCATGCAATAATGACTTGGCCAGTAAGTCATCAATATAATATTCTAATATTTTATGCATATAGTCATGAAAGATGTATGTCATAGCCCGTTGATATGTGGCACCAACATTTTTGAGGCCAAATGGCATAACTTTATAGCAAAATATTCCCCATGGAGTGGTGAAAGTGGTTTTGTGTTGATATTTAGGTTTAATCTGAATCTGGTTGTAACCAAAAAAACCATCCATGAGAGAGAGCATTTCATGACCTACAGTTGCATCTACAAGAGCATCGATATTAGGCAACGAAAATGAATCCTTGGGTGTTGCCTTATTGAGGTCCCTGAAATCCATGCATATGCAGATTCTTCCATCAGGTTTTCCTATGGGTACCATGTTTGATACCCATTCTGGATAGTCGATGGGAATTATGAACTCTACATCCAACAACTTTTGTAGTTCATCTTTAACCATCAAGGTGATGGTTGGATGCATCTTCCTAAGTTTTTGCTTGATCGGTTTCTTGGTAGGGTCCAACGAAAGGTTATGAGTAACCAATTTTGGATCCAGACCCGACATGTCCTTATAGGTCCAAGCAAAGATATCAGGTCTCTCTTTCAATAGAGGAATGAGGTTGGCATGCTCCTCAAGAGATAAGCTCTCTCCAAATTTAACCTTCCTTGGATTGGTGGGATCATCATTGATATCCACTTCAAAGGTTTCCTCTATTGACATATGTGATCCCTCCTCAAGATGGTGAGGCATAGGGATCAAATGGATGTCATCTACTGGGTTTAAAGGTTCCACCAAATCAGGATCAACCTCAACATGATAGACATCATGTGCACAACCTAGTGCAAAATGGAATGATTGCAACATTTCTTCATTAGGGAAGAAATATTTAGGCTCTAGGGGTGAATTGATGTGGTCAAAATCAATGGCCTCATGATTGAGGTGCAAAGGTTTTGAAGGGTCGGATGGATTATGAAGTGGAGTGGTCAGATCGATGGAGATCATGTTAATGGAATGGAAGAAATATCTAAGACCACATGGATGAAACTCACTATTTTTGGGTTCTCCCCCATGCTCTAGATGTGGCTCAGGTGGTATGGGGATCACCGGGTCTACTCTAGGAATAGACACAACAATTGGATCCTCAAGGGGAAGCAATTGCCTTAAGTTTGAAGGACCAGGAAAAGCTATGTGATATATCTCTTCTAAATTCACTGGTCTCCTTTGGATGGGAGGACCTAGGAAGACTGCATGATAAATTTCTTCCATATCCACAGGCTCCCTAAGATGATGTAGATGTCGAGGCCCTAGGTAGGCCATATCTATTTCATCCTCATATTCATCATCATCTGAGAAATACTCACCATCATATTCTTCAGAATTATACCCTGATTCATCTTCTTCAGAAATGGATTCTGAATTAGACTCTTCATTTAAGCTAGGGCTATGAGGTTCAATGCCAACTTCATCAACATACTCATTATTTTTAATAACCCAATCGATCCCTAGGATGCTTTCTAAGTTAGCCTCCATAGAAATGTTCTCATGATAGACCAAGGGTGGCTCTATGGTAACCATGGTCACAGGCCAATTACCCCTCTATGAGTGCAAAGGGTTGGGGTGATAGGGATTCCAATCAATGTCCTTCCCCAAGCCTAGATTCAGATGATCCAAGGATGTTGCTAATAATTCATCTTGCCCTCAAATGTGATATCCAAGGCCAAACCTATCAGTCGATAGTTGGTACTATGGTTGATATGGAGTTCTACACCCTTGCTCAAATAAACCTAGCCCATAACCATACCAATGGTGACGTTCAAAATACCTAAGGGTGAACTCTGGGTTGGATAGATAATGAATGTTAGTAGTGAATGGTTCATCATCATCATCCTCCATGGGCAAGCGATCTGTGACTTGATCCAAGCCCCCATAAATAAAATTAGTTTGATTGGGTGGCACCCCTAGTGGTACCACCATTCCAATAGGAAAATGGGGGGCTTGAGGCCTCCCCATGTCTTGTGCAGACTCTATAATAGGTGTGAAAGTTACATTCTACACAAGATATTCAGCTAACCCAGGGTTAACTAAATGAATCATCACCTGCGGTGCAGATGATGTGGTTGATGACATAGGTGAGGTAGGTTGAGGTACCTCCTCGACTACATTGTGTGAATTTTCCTCTTCCATAAGATTTGGAATTTCCATGGTTGCAATGTTTGGGATTACCCTAGGTTCCTTTTCACCTAAAACTACCTTTAGCTTCTGATCATTCTTTAGTTTTGATGATGTTGTAGGCTTTTTAGAAGTAGCCATTGTACTAGGGGTTGGTTGTGGTGTCGACGTAGAAGGATCGGTGTGCACTGACTTTGATTTACCCACTAGATGTCTGATGGGAGACGTAGGTCGAATATCCAAGTGAGTATATGGGAGGATGAAGTCTCTCAGAAAGTCAACCTGATTCACATATTTAAATGGCTCTTCATATGATGGGACCACATGTACTTGTCCCTCATGCACATACTTGATGCATTGGTGCAAAATTGAGGGGATGCAATGCATGTCCCTTATCCATGGATGACCTAGGAGAATGTTGTACTGCATAGCACCTTCTAGAACATGGCACATCACTAGGATGGTTTTTAGCCCAACCTGAATAGGAAGGACTATTGTGCCTACTGTCGAGCACAATGCATCATTGAATGCTCATAGTGTAAAAGTTGAGGCTACAATATGTGACTTAGGGAGGTTCAGGTTTCCTAAGGCTTTAGTGGTTATTATATTGATTGATGATCCTATGTCAATCAATACCCACTTGAAGGGAGTGTGATTAACACATGCAATGATATGTAGCGGTGGGTCCGCTATAGTAGTGGATACCATTTTGATTTCATGATCATAGAATCTGATCACGGGTTCTTGACACTGCTGCACATGCCCCATGAAGTTAGTAAAAGCTTCAAGATTCTGGGGTTGAAGTTCTATGGCTCTCAAGATTTCCATTAATGTCTCCCTATGCCTAGGAGATTGTTGTATGAGCTCATATATTGATAGCTTCATCGAGGCTATCTGTAGACTCTAGGTGAGTCTATTTCTAATTGTTACCACCAGTCTTGTTGGTGGGCCTAGAAATGGGTTTTGCATTGGCCTCTATTGAGGTGCAACTTGGATACGAATGGGAGTTGTAGGAGGGTCTAGTTGATTATACCTCCTATTTCTAGTGACCACATTCACCATACCTACAAATCCTTGAGTAGGTGGATCAATCCGCACTTGGTTGACTTGTCCAACATGGTTCCTTGGTGGCTCATGATTTGGTAAGGGATCCTTGAAGATTCCCATATTTTGATTATCTAGCACCAAGGGATTATCTATTCGTAGCTCATCCCTATCGATCATATTCTACACCACATGTTTAAACCCATGGCACACTTCTATGTCATACCCCTTTTGTCTATGGTATGGGCAATAGTGATCTTCCCTAAACCCCTTGGGCTTAGGATGGTTAGGATCCAATAGCTGCACTTTGAGCAATCGAAGTACCTTAGCCTCACATAATTGATTAAAAATTGATGCCAAAGTCTCTAAAAATGGCATAAACTAGTGAGGTGGGTGACATTGCTTATATTTGCCCTGATTCTTATTACACTGATTGTACTATGCAAGGGATGGTTGTGCCTAATAATTTTATTGTTGTTGGATTTTATCCCCCTTTGGAAGGTTCAACATGACTTGATTAACAGGCATAGGTTTGGCCTGATGATTTTGATTCCTCATGTTCTTATTATTCTAGTATTTCTTAGTCCAGAGTTTCAAGTCTCCTTCTTGCAACTTGATATCCTCAATGACTTTGGCTTGCACCAAAGCCTCTTCAAATGTTTGATACTACTATAGTTGAAGCAAAAGTGAGATGTGTTTTGCACAAATTTTTGTAAACATTCAAGTTAATTCTATGGTTGGGATGGAGAATGGAAGTTTGGCCATTAATTTTCTCCATCTATTTCCATAATCTATGATTGGCTCATCATCGTATTATCGTAAAGTAGCCAGATCAGTCAGATTGGTCTTTTTCTTGATGCCAAATGAGAAGCATTCAAGAAAGGCATTCACCAGTTATTCAAAGTTGGTAATGTTATGCCTTGGTAGCTGGTTGTACCATTCCAAGGTTGGGCCTGAAAGGGTGATCATGAAAGTCCTTAGTAGTAGGGCATCATTATTCTGAATCTGAAAGCATAGATTCATGAAACTGGTCACATGTTTTGTCTAGCTTTGGCATCTCAAAATGATCGAGATATGTCGGACTAGGGATCGAGGGACACAGAGGTTGATTATGAATCTTATTTAGAGTAGGCTTTTGGTAAGTCATACCCTATTTCTCAAGAGATTTAATTTTCTTAGCAAGGACTCTGTACGCTTTAGAAGAAATGATTTCTTCTTCCCTTAGTGACCTCTGTGGTGCAAGAGGTGGTAAATTTCTCTGAGATCGAGATGGATAATTGTGCTCATCATCCACATCTATAGAAGAGGGTTCAGGATACTATTGATCTTGGCCATCTCTTTCTGATTCCTCATACTAACTATGCCTAGGCTGATCTAGCATTTGATGTTATTGTTGCCTTGAAGCATGTTGGGAAGTATGATGAGTATGGTGCTTGACTTGCCTAGGGTGCAACTCTGGATGTGATACAACACATCTAGTGTTACGTTACTCCCTATATTCACTAATAGGAGGTAGGTTAGCCCTAGCTAACCTATCCTCTCTCTCTTCATACTCCTTCTGATCGAGGATGCATTGCTCCCTTAAGCGGTGCTCATACAAATATTGTCAAAGCAACATTTATCATTGTGTGTCATCTTGTTCAAGCCGCTCATGCTCTACATGCAAATCCTCCAATTGATCTTGGAGTATTTGCTATCTTTATCCTAAACAAAGCCTACATGCTCGATCTACATGATCGACTATGTAGGGTCTTTGGATTTGTAACTCTGTGCAAGGAGTTTTATGAGTATGAGCTCCAATAGATTGATCCGCTACACTCTTGCCTTTATCTATAAAGACTGCATTGGTATTGTGTTGAGACCTTTATTCTATGCTTGCATATGTGGATGGGGTATGTGTGCTATAGGGGAATTTTGAGCATTCCCCTTGGGCATAAGTATGCCTCTCTCTATCCTCACTATGTGTACTCTCAGAATGAGAGTGGGTAGTAGAGGTCCTATGCTCTAATATTTCTAGAACTTGATTTAGTCCATTGAGCTGACTAGTTCTCCAAGGTTGGTTAGGAGGTGTACCATTTATCCCAATAGTATTGAGATCTAGCACAAACTTCCCATGTTCAATGTGGTTTGGACTTCTTATGGGTCTATGATTTGATGTAGCCCTTTCATATTACCCCTCATTGGGTGGATCTTGTCTATGTCTATCTTGTGATGATGGGGGTCTTGAACCACCCTCATTTCTATCATGAGAGGATCTTGTATTTTATCCTCTAATTGGGGTGTCTTGATGAGAACCCCCATGAGTTGTGTTATCACCTCTAATACTACCTGAATATTGTTCAAGAGCATTCTATGTGGGAGGCTCAACTTCATTATTTTGTGTGTTGGTTGGGGCATCAATTTCTACCTCAATTATGGATCGAGGGTGATAACCCCATGTATTGACCATAGCTTGTGAATTATCTCGTATGTAAGTTTTAAGGTAAACAAAGTATACAATATGATTATCTCATTTAAGTTTTCTTTGTGATCCCTAAAACTTATTTTGTGCATTTTGATTTGTTGATAATACAATCTAACTCTTATCATATTTTACAATAGTTGATGAAGCTCTTATATTTTTAAAGGTTTTCACCTATATACTTGCACACACCAAAATATGGAGATGAAATCCATACTCGATGAGGTAGCATAGGTACTACCAATCCTCACCCAACACACCATAGTCAGTTATACACCCTCTAAAGAGGAGTGCATGCAATTTTCTATGGATAGGATAGTTCTTGGGTCGACCTTGGCCATGAATGGGTCCCGATGATACAATGTCAGACAAGCCAACCGAGTGGTAATAACTTCCACCATTGGTCTTGATCAACGGGTTGGATGTGAAAGCCCAACATCACTGATGTTTACTTTGGATCATGGTGTGTGTGTGTTTATTTTAATTTGCATGAAATAAATATGCATCAAGAAGCATTCAAATGATTTTTCTCTATATGCCTAGAAATTACATTTTATCTTCAGAGAATGCACAATTAAATGTTATTTAATTTTAGAGAATGCAAAATGCAAATTTAATCATGAAAATAGCCTTTGATCAGGCCTCAAGCAAGCATACCTAAACACACAGATTAAAAAGTGGTCATTATTCTGTATAGCAGGCAAAAGACTCGATCGCTATACAGAATAGTAGTTAAAAATCCTAGTCACTAAATTTTAGGGTGGCTAACAGCATAGGCCACTATTCCTAAAAGTAGCTAGCAACAAACATGGTATTTTCATGAATTTACCTTTAAATTTTGCTATGTTTTCTACTTAAACTTGATTTACTATTTCAAGACATAGAAAAAGGATAAAATAGAAAATACAGAGAAGACCACTTACCATGGAATCCTCATCCGATGAAGAAATAGGTTGCTTACTATCTTTGTTTTCTTTTCCATAGTCAATGTTAATCAGATCAGTTGGGATGCTAACCATTGATATCGTCCATGGTTGGGACTGCTAGTCATTGTCGCTTAGAGCAGTGATGCTTACAACAAGAAAAAATAGAAAATATAAGCAAAAACGCATAGTACCACTTGTATGAAGTGTAAAAACCATGCATCTAAACTATTGTAAGCATATAATAAATTAACAATAATGAAATAAAGTAATCATTGTAAAAGATAAAATATATTCAAGAAAGGAGGTTCTCTTTGTATTAATCAATTGAAACTTGATTACAATTCATCCCTCTTAGGGATACCCTAAATTTGATACAAATATTACAAAATTTATGGACCCCTCAATGGGGAGAGATGCACTTCAAGGGTCTTCACTTCAACACCACTTTTCTTGAGGGCTTACTAGATGCCTCCTTCTCTAATTTCAAGAGGTAGGATCTTGAATGATACCTTATCCTTGGAAATATCTATTACCTACATGTAAGGAAACAACAAGAAATATTAAAAGCATATGATGCCTCTCAAGATGAGGCTTATTTCCAAGAAAATGCAAGAAATAAAGCAAATGTATAAAGAATGCATGAAATACATAAATGAAAGCAAATATGCCTATAAAACTAATAATGAACCATAGAAATGTAGTAAAGATGATTAATCTATGCTAAAATAAATTTAAAATAGGATATATGGCTAAATCAAGGAAAATTGCATGTCAAACCCTGGCCACTATCGCTCATAGTAGTTGGCTCTGCTAGCCACTGTTGAATTCAGTAGCTAAGCCTACGGGCCACTATTGAAAATAGCATGACGAGAGAAGGTGTTCTGCCTCTTAAATTCAGCTTGTTGATGCTCAATTTCCTTGATGAATTGATGGTCAAGGGTCACCTGTGTCTTAGAACATGAAATTGGTGGTATATTGTCTTGAATTCATGGTGGATTGGTGTGAGAATTGTAAGCTTGCTCCTCAAGCTATTGGAAGCTCCATTGAAATAACAAAAGGTGTCATTCCACAATTGGATAGCATTTGGCACTCCTCAAAGGGGTAAAAATTTGCTCTCCAATTCGGTAGGGCTTCACTATAGTAAATTCATGATCATTATGCCTCTTTGGGAGGTCTATAAATAGACTTTCCCAAATCCTAATCTTGGCTTCTCAAGGAAGCCAAGATCAAGAATCGATTGGCCTGAGCAGTTGGGAGGAACCCTCTGGAAGCTTCGCAGCCCAAAACCGCTCAAGAACCATTGCAATTTGGTTCATTGCAACTGATTTTTCTCGGCTCGGGGAGCCTGAGTTTGTTACAGGGCTAGCCACTCTCACTCAGCATGGCTAGGGGTAGGCTACCCTTAGTCGTTATCGATAGGCATGGCTAGCGCTTAGCCACTCTGATCGTCAGTGGCTGGGATCTTAGCTATTGATGTCATCAATGGCTAAGGTTGTATAGGCCTAAACTGCCTAAAATGAGTGGTTAGAACCACTACTTGGTCTTGGAAAGGTCCAAGCTCATTCATATGGTCTGCAAAGGTGCCCATATGAGTAGTCTCCTAAACATGACGTGTTTTAGGTGTCTACACTTTGATGTAATCTTTAAGAAAATAGGTAAACAAGGCACACTCCTCTATGGAGAGGCTGCTAGTGAGTTTAATTATGTGGGGATTGGTTGGGTCATCACCAATGTCAATGTTGATAGTGTCCTCCACCAGCATGTGGGAACCATCTTGGAGTTGAGCAGGAATGGGAATGAGATGGAGGTCATCGATAGCCTTAGGCAAATCAAATTTATCATATAGGTATACATCTATATGATTAACCCATAGAATGTGAGGTGGAGTATATTTTAAAGGAGTATTTGTAGCATGTATTATGGGTGGTGATAGCAAGAAGTCTTGCGATGAAGGTGTAGGAGATATGTGAGTGAAGTCGATGAAGTCTGGGTTGGGTGCATTGGTATGAACCAGATGAGATGTGTAGTGAAGTGGAGTGAATAAGTCAACATCAACCATGTTAATGGAGGTGGCTAAGACAATGAATGGTAGGGAGCCTAAATATGAAGACTCAAAAGGATGTAAATGATGTTCTATATTCGATGAAGGACTTATAATGGTGGGTCTACCGATGATTATGCAAAGGTATGAATGAGTGAATGGGAAATTAAGGGAAAGGTGAAGGAGTGTGATATGAGTAGGGAGAAGTGTTAGGATATCACTATTAAAAATAAACACACTCACATAAAATACTGAAAAATAACTCAAATACATCAAATAACTCAATAACATTATGCGAAAATTAAATGCAAAAATAGAACAATCTCACAATAACATAGAATCATAGGCCTCTTCGAGGGGGCAACCTCCTTCAATATTTCATTATCTTAAAAAAGTATGAATTCGTACATGGCTTCATATATTTTAAAGAAAAACTTCATGCAACCCTACCTAAAGGTTCAAGAGTTGGCTTACATGTAAAATTCCACTCGAGCTAGAATATCCTATCTACCATCGATTGCAAACTTGATAAAGATGATTTTTGAGATGGAAACACTTGGCTAGGCACCTTACTTGCCACATACATTACAAAGTATTATAAAATAATATTATAATGGGATCCCCCACGTTGGGAGTGGGTCATTACAAAAGTAAATGAGAATTACAAAATGGCATTAGGATAGGATCCTAACATGTCCTTCCCCTTTGAAAAGCTTTGTCCTCAAATATAAAAATGAGGGAACTGGTGCTGGAGCTGATGGAAAGACTCCCATGTAGCATATTCTAGTTGGAGCTCACACCACTAAACAAGAACTTCTATGATGGTACGATTGTAGAGAATGCAAGTTTGATGATCCAAAAATTATCAAGTTTGAGTAATATGGACCCTTCTTCATCCAATTTTGGTAATGTTAACTAAACCTGTACCTATGTACCCACAACTTTTTTGAGAGAGGAAATATGGAAAATAGTATGGAGCCTTGAGGAGGGTAGAAGAGCCAATTTGTAAGCAGTGGAACCAATCCATAGAAGAACTTGGTAGGGTTCATAGTATTTTACAAGTTTCTATCACCGATGGAGTTGTAGAGATGATTATTTGTACGACTGCAAGTGAAGGAAGATCATATCACCCACATAAAATCTATGCTTAGAATGATACTAGTCATCCTGTTATCGCATTAAATTTTGGGCCATGTCCAAATTCTACTTCAGCTAGTGGAGAACATCGATATATTTGTTGAGAGTAGTGTCGACTTCCTGGATCTTGGAGCTATCGGGGATGTATGAAGAAGTCATGAGTGGATGGCACCTATAAATAACCTTAAAAGGGGTGAGTTTGGTTGTTTTATGATAGGAAGTGGTGTACCACCATTTGACCAAAGGAAGCCACTTCTCTCATTGAGTAGGATTATCTAATGCAAAGCAACAAAGATAGGTCTCTAAACATTTATTGACAATCTCCGTTTGACCATCCATTTGTGGATGATAGGTTGAACTCATTTTGAGTTGAGTTCCCTACAACTTAAACAATTCTTGCCAAAAATTACTAGTGAAGTTTGGGTCTTGATCGGACACAATGGAGGTGGGTATACCATGAAGACAAAAAATAGAATCAAGAAATATTTGGGCAATGGTGGAGGTTGTGTGAGGATGGCCAAGGGAATAAAAATGAGCATACTTCGAAATGTGATCCACTACCATGAGAATAATAGACTTACCACCATATTTAGGTAACCCTTCTATAAAATCCATGGAATTATCAATCCAAACCCGATCTGGAATGGGTAAGGATTTAAGAATACCCAAGGAACATATCATTTCACCTTTCATCCATTGATAGGTATCACAATATGCTACAAAATCATGGATGTCCTATTTCACACCTTTCCAGAATTATGTGCACTTGAGGCATTCATATGTTTTAAGAAATATTGAATGGCCTGTAGAGGGATCAATATGTAGTTCCTTCATGAAAAACTCACAGAGTGGGGACGTGCGAGGAAGAATAAGATGTTGGTGATAACGTAGGTCATGGCCATCCCAATTGTAGCATAGAAATAAAGTAGGATCATCATGGAGCGAGGCCACAAAAGCTTACAATTCTGCATCCTAAAGTACCTCCTATCATAAGGAATCTATCCATTGAGGAACAGGTGAGGAAATGACACAACATACTAAGGGCCTCAAATTGGCAAGAGAGAGCATCAACCATAAGATTATCTTTTCCCTTATTATAGGTGATATCATAATCATATCCCATGAGTTTAGAAATATATTTTTGGTATTCTGGGGTAGCAAACCATTGTTTCAAGAATTATTTGAGACTTTGATGGTCTTTTTTAATGGAGAAATGGCACCCAATGAGATATGATCACAAATGGGTTACGACATGTAATATTGCCAATATCTCCTTGGCATAGGTAGATTTTCCCAAGTTATGATTAAAGAGTGCCTTACTAGTGAAAGCAAAGAGTTTCCCTTCATGCATCAATATTACCTCGATGCCATGACTGGAAGCATCACTTTCAATGATGAAAGGCTTGGAAAATTTTGGTATGGCAAAAACTGGTGTTGTGGTCAGAGCATGCTTCAATTTGAGGAAGGCTTGGTCAGTTGGCCCTATCCAAGTAAAAGAGTCCTTCTTTAACATGGATGTGAGGGAGGCTGCTATTTTGCCATAATTATGAATAAATTTGTGATAGTAATCTATAAGCCCTAAGAATCCTCGAAGTCCCTTGAGAGTGTAATATTTTGGCCAGTCCTGAACTGCTTGAATCTTCTTGGGGTTGACCTTGACACCATATTTGGAGATAATGTGTCCTAGATACTCCACTTCAGTCAGACTAAATAAATACTTGGACCGTTTAAAAAAATTTGATGTTGTACCAATAATTATAATGTCTGATCCATATGGATAAGGTGTTCTTCCCACGAGCAACTATAAACCAAGATATCATCAAAGAAAACTAGGATGAACTTCCATAGGAGAGGGCAAAATATGTTGTTCATTAGGCTCTAAAATGTGGAAGGAGCATTTGTCAGACCAAATGGTATTACCAAGAACTCATAGTGACCTTCATGAGTACAAAATGTAGTTTTGGAAATATCCTCATCCTTGAGCCTGATTTGATGGTAGCCAGAACAAAGGTCTAACCTAGAGAAGTACATAGCTCCATGTAATTCATCCAATAATTCATCCACTACCAAAATGGGGAATTTATCCTTGATGGTAAATTTTTTGAGCTCACGATAGTCTATACATAATCACCACAAGCCATATTTCTTGTAAACTAGTAAAATTGGAGAAGAGTAAGGGCTGGTACAGGGTCGAATAATACTATATTTGAGCAATTCTTGTACCATCTTCTTGATTTTGGACTTGAGAGCATGAGGATATCGATACAGTTTGATGTTGGATGGTGCATTACCTAGTAGTAGTGGAATAGCATGGTCATGTGAGTGACGAAGTGATAGGGTAGTTGGTTCTAAAAAATGCCATCATGCTTGGTTAGAACAATTTGCAAATTAGCTAGAATTTGATCCACTATGGAAGTGCTTGGTTGAATTGAAAATATTTATGCAATGATCCTGCAAGATGACTTTTTCAATAATTTCTCCATATGATTGGAATTGATAATTTGGGAAGGGCCTATTTTGGCACCATGGAGGGTGTGTATTTGTCCATGTTGTGAAAATTGCATCCATAGTTCTACAAAGTTCCAGGAGATAGTGCCCAAGGTGCTCAACCATTGAGATCCCAACACAATGTCACATCCTCTCAATTGGAGGGTAAACATGTCTTGCTTGAGTTTGTAATCCCCCATTTTTATTTTAACATTGTGTTATTTACCTTTAAAAAGTAAAGTGTCTCCATTTGCTACCATGACTTCAAATGAATTGCATGTGTGTATATAGCAATTGGCCTACTTAGCAACTTGAAGATAAATAAAGTTGTGTTTACTGCTTGAATTAATAAGAATAGTAAGGCGTTGGCCTTTGAAAAAACCCATAACTTTTATGGTTTATGGAGTGGTAATCTTGGCAAGAGCATGGATAGAAATTTTTTCTTGAGGTTCTTGGGTGTCCTCTTCCTGTTGAGTTGGTGCTTCAGCTATGTCACTCTTCTCATCACTATGGTCACTTCTATCGGGTTCCTATGCATCTATTAAGAATAATATCTTATTTGTACATCTATGCTCCTTCAAAAAAATTTCATCACAATTATAACATAGCCCTTAGGCACGATGCGCATCCATTTCATCTATAGTTAGTTGCTTAGGAGCAAGAGATTTATTATCAGTATTATTTTAGAATTAAGGAGGAAAGGAAGATTGAGCTTGAGAAAATCATGGTATCCACCATTGAGTTGAGAGTTTAGATTCGGCCAATCGGGCTAAACTGATAGCCTCCATCTTGGTGTGGGGTTTAAACATCTTGAATTCAGCCTAGAGATCATATTTCAACCCACTCATGAAACAACTCATAAAAAATCCCTCATTCAAGCCCTTGGTTTTATTTTCCAACTTCTAAAATTGTGTCTGGTAATCGTGAACTGTGGTTGTTTGTTTCAACTTTTTTAAAGCTCTTGTAAAGTCATTATAGTCACTAGGGCCAAATCAGATGAGTAATTGGGACTCAAAGTCCTCCCAAGATAGATCAGGGTTAGTGGCTCATAGCCATTGGAATCAGTGTAAGGCATCAGATTCTAAGTTGAAGGAAGCCATCTAAACTCGATGATATACATGGATATTGTGGAGTCTAAAGAATTAATCAACCAAACATAACCACCCATCGACATCCTTTCCACTAAACTTAGGGAAGTCCAATTTAGAAATTTTGAAGGTCGTATCATGATCATAGTGAGTGGTTTCTATTTCCCTTCTTCGATCTTCTATTTTCCTTCGGTGACCTCATTCAAAGTTTTCAACTTGGTGTTCAAATTTGAGAGTATCTTGTAATTTGGTTTCTACCTCTGTAAGTTGTTCTGCCAAGTTGATTCTAGTGTAATCATGACTTGTTTGAAGCTCTTGAATATCCTATCTTATGGTGAGGTTTGTAGTGGTCAAGTAGTCAAGGGATTTTTGCATGTCATCCAATATTGTAGCAAGTTATAACTCCTTGTGTTATCCACGAGTGTCCCTTGCTATTTGGTCCCTCTTTTACTAAGTTACTAAAAATATATGTGGGGTTTCAGGAGTTACTATTTTTAGTAAGGCATCCCAAAAAGTTCTTGGATGTGGTACATCAAAAGAATCAACTCAAAAAAATAGGCACAATGAGCTATACCCTACAACACTGATTTTAGGTACCCCATAATTTTTTTATATTGTTTTTTTGATGAGTCTACTGGTGTTGTCATTTTTTATTTGGAGCTACAGTTCAAAATTTGAAGTCTAATATCAAATGTATTTGACCTATAGTTTACCCCCTAACCATCCTATCACTATATTATCTCTTCCTTTATCACATGTACTATGTTACTGACCCTGGGGATTCTCTGACACTGATAATACTATTTCTAAAACTAGAGTCCTGTAATTATGGACTATTACAAAGGGTTGTTACTGTCAACCTGACTATAACTGTTACTAACCAAACTATTTTTGTCACTGTTCTAACTATTCTATCTCTGACCATGGGCTATTGCATATACTTATAAAATTTGTCTTGATTGTTGGTGCATGCAAGTTTGTTTTTTGTGATAAAGGATACCTTCTTTGTATGCTCATTTTTGGGGTTGTGAATGCAGGATAACAAAACAAATATGGTGTTGATTTGTAGGTGGAATTTATATTTTTTAGAACTAGGGTATGCTAAGTAAGGGAGTATGTAATACCCATAGGCCCTCTGTTATACCGCAATGATGAACAATAGTGCTCGAATCAATATTTTAGGCCACTACCCAAGGAGGATTCAATACATACCCTTGAGCACACTATATGACTCTCTGATAGTGCAGGAAGGTGATCATCTGGGATGTTGTGTCCCATGGACTATGGATAATACAAGGTCAAAACGCTTCCTAATGGATGAATTTTTTTAAACCTAGATCATCTCTCGATACACCTGAAGATGTGTGGGAGCTCAAGTTTGTGTGTGAGTGTTGTCTAAGTCCTGGGTATTGGAGCCTGATCACCCTTCACTTAACTAGATGCTTTATGGGCTATTTAGCTTAGCCAATAATGATAGCTCCTTCATGATATTTTAAAACCCCTAGCATAAGGTTTCTAACCTACACAACTACTGAAAAAGAGACTGTATTTTTTTGTGTTTTCTAGTTTTTTGGTTGAAAAAATAGACTATATTTTTTTGTATTTTTTAATAAAGGAAAAAATATAAATAAAAAACACATGAAAAATTATACCTAATAGGCAGAATGGATGGCAAAAATCATCTCATTTGCAGTAGAATTCAACCTTAGAAGGTGCTCTAATACCACCTGTTAGGATATCACTATTAAAAATAAGCTCACTCACACAAAATACTGAAAAATAACTCAAATACATCAAATAACTTAATAACACTATGCAAAAATTAAATGTACAAATAGAACAATCTCACAATAACATAGAATCATAGGCCTCTTCGAGGGGGCAACCTCCTTCAATATTTCATTAGATTGCAAAAGGATGAATTCGTATATGGCTTCATATATTTTAAGGAAAAACTTCATGCAACCCTACCTAAAGGCTCAAGAGTTGGCTTATATGTAAAATGCCACTCAAGCTAGAATATACTACCTACCATCGGTTACAATCTTGATAAAAATGGTTAGATGAGATGGTGCCACTTGTCTAGGAACCTTACTTGCCACGTACATTACAAAGTATTACAAAATAATATTATAATGGGAACCCCCAGATTGGGAGTGGTTCAGTACATAAGTAAATGATAATTACAAAATGGCATTAGGATATGATCCTAATAAGAAGTGAGATAAAGGATAGAAAATCTATTGACAATATCATCAATGAAGTAAGCGAACATGGCATCAGAGGGTGGTGGTTCCTGAAAGAATGTGTATGGAATGTTGATAATAGAATGAGGAGATGGAAACTCATAGATGATGTTGGTGTTGAATTATTCTTCTAAGGAATGCATAGGAATTGTTAGAGGATGCAGGGAGAGATCTTGAAGCTCATCTTTGAGCGAGTGAACGGTTGTAGGGTGATAATCTAGACTGGATTTATTTGTGGGTAGTTGAACGTAGGGTTTAATGGGAGTTCGTAAGCCCTGTTCGTAATATCCCAGCCCAAAGTTGCACCAATGGAAATATTGAAGGTAGCGTAATGTGAAGTGTGGATTAGATATATGGTATAAGGTGCCACAAAAACTAGATTGCAGCAGTAGGGGCACAACTACCGGGAGTGACGAATCAAGGCCCACGTAGATGAAGTTTGTATGATTGTTTGGTGGATCAAGTTGCATGATGGTACCAATAGGTAGTAGTAAGGCAAAAGGGTGACCAAAGTTATAGGTATATTGGATCATGGGAGGATGCACATGAGCATCATGAACATTATATTCACCAAGACTAGAATTGGTCATGAAAATAGATACTTGTGGTGACATATGTGGTGGTGAATGAGGTGGTGAGTTAGAATCAAAGGAATAGGATGAAATTTGGGAATCACAAATAGTAGCAATAGAATATTGGAATAGTTGGGCATCTATACAAGAGGTTCAATTTACTAATCATGATATGCATATGTAGTGGAAGGAATGGGATGAGCAGTATGTGGAAACTATGATGTGGGATGAGGAGGAGTCGTGTTGTAAGAAGAAGTGAAAGACCAAGGTTGAGGATGGAAGGAAAGTAGGGGTGTATGAGGAGTGGGAAGGATAGGAGGATCCATAGAGGAATATGGATGAGAAATAGGAGGATTCCAAGAAAAATATGGTGAAAAAGGTATAGATGCAAGAGTGGTATCTGTGGGAGAAGATTATTAGGAAGTAGGAGAAGACGTAGGGAAATTTGTACACATTTTTAGTTAGCGATGTGAGGATTATGAAGGTGTAGGATAGGACATAGAAGTATCTACCTATAAATGTGAAGGAATAGGAAAGAACTAGGTAGAAGACGATGAAGGTCCTAGCAGGAAGTTTGCGATATTACAAAATTTGAACGGGTCACTATCAACAAGAATACAATGGGCTAGTTTATCATGCACATATTTGAGGTAATGATGTAAGGTTTATGGAATGCATTGCATGTCATGTATATAGAGACATCTAAGAAAAGGTTGTATTGAATTTTGCCCTGAATAACATAGAATAAGGTAGACATGATCCTGATGCCTACGCGATTGGGCAGGACGATGGAACCTACTGTGGGGTGCATAGAACCATCAAAAGCACGAAGGTTGAATGATGGTGTAGCAAATTGGGTAGGTGGAAGGTGTAGGTGATGAAGGGAAGTAGTAGATATGATGCTAATGGAAGAACCAATATCAATGAGGATACACTTATAGTTGATGTCAGTGATGGTTGCTTGGATATGTAGGGGAGGATCAGCTCCCTCACCTACAAGTTTAGTAATCTTATGATCGTGGAAACTAATATAAGGTTGCATGCAGTGAGGTATATTCCCAATAAAATATATAAATGTATTTTTGTCATGGGTTTCAAGGTTGATTAGTGAAGAATATCATTTAACACCTCACGATGAGGTTGAGATTACTGTAGCTAATAAAAATGGATAGTCTAGCTGGGATGTTGTTCAACTGATGAGTGAGACTACCATGAATAGTGATGATATTTCATGGTAGGGGTGGTGAAATGTTCAATGCTATAGGTGATTGAGAATAAGCTAATGGTGATGGAGCTAAAGTGATGGGTGCATCTTGATATGAAGGATAACGTTGGGTACAAGTAGTAAGGTTAATAATGGCAACCACTTCACATGAGGGAGGATCACGATGGACACTATTAGCTTACCTATATTGGGCTTATGGATTGGGTTAGGATCCTTGGGGATTTTTCCCCCTATGTTTCAATAGTGGTTTCTAATAGATATCTCTATTTTGGTTTTGTGGTGCAAGGGGGTTTGAAACCTAAATAGTACCCCGATTGATAAGATCCTATACTAGGTCATGGAAGGTAAGCATAGAAGACTTGTTCATTTAACCCACAAGTTTTGGATTTATTTGGTTCAATAGGTCTGATATCATGTAAGGTGATATGACCAATGTCATACAACCTCTGGAAAAGAACTGGTAGGGGCTCAAAAAGTGGAAGTCAAATTTTTCCTTGGAGGCTGAGGGTAAATACTGTGAGCTTATTATGGGTTAGATGGAGGGGGTACATTAGTTTAAAATATTTTTTGTTGTGGAGTAGGAGGTCATGAGATTGATGAAGATGTTGGAGAAGTTGTTACCACTTGATTGGATTGTGGTTATTTAGAAAAGGGATGATTCATTGTATTGCGATTGAAGTGGAAATTTGAATTGTAATATGGCTTCTGCCAAATTTTAATTTTTTAGATTGGACTTTGATGTCCTTGATAACTTTTTATTAAGTGATGGCTTCATAAAATGTGTGGTTTTGATGAACTTACAAAGGTGTAGAAATATTTTTGTGATAGCTTTAATCAAATAGTGTGATGAGCTTGATGAACAGGAGGCTATGAGCTAGGTCGTGGATGATCGATCTTCATCAAGAGATGAAATCCATGATAGGTTCTTCATCAACCTTTTGCAAGGCATAGACATCAAAAAATGTCATCTTCTTATTGATGTTTATGGAGAAATGTTCAATTTTTTGAACATGAATAGGCTATGGCATGGGTGCATGTTGTACCAATCAAAATATTTTACCCAAGTGAAAGAGTAAAGGTACATAACATGAGGGGGTCATTGTTGTGAAGCTGGTAGCATGCAAAGTTCTTGAGGGTCCTCTTTACCTTTGTATTTTTTAGACTTCAAAATATTAAAATGGTATGGATAAGGAGGAATGGGAACTAAAGTATGAATGGGTTCATTACACAACTCATTATATGTGAGTTTTTGGGGCTCGTAACCAGTTGTGCAAATATACAACATCTTAACTTGTTATTGTAGGAGTTGGAGTTTAGGTGATGGGGGTGTAGTGGACTACAATGAAGTAGCGAAATACTGAGAATGAGGAAGGTATTGGAGTTATTTCTCCTCCCATTGTGAAAGGGGAGTATACTAAAACTAATCCTACAAATGAGGTTGATGAATAGCATAAATCATGGAGGTTGATGGAAGAATTTGTTGTGGGGTAGATATCTACTATGAATGGTAATATTGTGGTTGTGGAGCCTGTACCTATCACATAGGAATATTTTGCAATGGTTGCATGGTCGGAGAGGATGACTAGGAAGGAGGTGTCATGAAGAATGTAGGCACAACAAAGTGCAGTGGGGGAAGTGATATTTGGATAGAGGTTAAAATTGGATGGTGATATGATGTGCCAAAATATGGTAATTATGCCAAACCAGATGAAAAATGGATAGATAATTTGGGTTGGGTAGAATAACATGGGGGATTGGCAAGATAGGATGGATAAAGTAGATTATAATAAGAAATATGAATGGAAGGTGGAGCCTGAAATGGATGAGGTGGATGAATTCGAAAGGTGGGAGTAGATGAAGGTGGAAGCAGAGTGGACGATGTCATACCATACATCCTAGAAGAAGGGAATGTAGGTGGTGGAAGTTATGGGGAATAAGTGTAGGTATCAAATGTGGAATATTGCAAAGGAGTGGTGAATTTATCCACAAAAACTTATGAATATGGGACTTATTTATTTTGTTGTGGAATATATTGTTGTAATTGGGATGGTGGTTGTGATGTGGAATTGAAGGAGGGAAAGTACAATTGTTGGGAAGGTGGTTTTTGTGGTGCTTGATAAGTTTATTGGTAGGATGATGTGATTGGAATGTACTATAGCTATAACAATTATTTTTGTAGGGTTGATTGTGATGAAGGCACCTAAGTTCCAAGAGTGGAGGACTAGGGATATGAAATCATCCCTACTATGGGGGTATATGATGTAGTCTTAACATGAGGATGATTAAGAAAAGAGGTGTCATACCCAAGAAGGTAATGAGATGGATACTAAATAAATGAATGAGTGTATATGGGTGAGGTAGGTGGAGTCTCCTCATCAATAGTGAAGAAGGGAGATGGATCTCCTGGAGTAGTATAGATAACATGATCACAAAATGTGGTTGGTGGATTAAGCAGGGGTGAATGAGGAAGAAGAGGATGATCCTCCCTAGAATACATGGCAAGCATATTACTAGAGATAGAGGTCTCACCTTGGTATATGGTGTGTATGCGAGGTGACTCAAAACTAGTTATGAGGTCAGGTGTAAGAGTGGACATCTTCCTTGTGAATGAAGGGAGGGTATTATAATGGTTGGAGGTGGTGTGAGAGACCTCCTCCTCAATACATGCTTGCTCACATGCCTAGCTATGAGTAACAATAGGCATGGTGATGTGTGGTGTGATTAGGTGCTCAGATCTATTCAAAAATGCAAATTTGAACCTAGGAGTGTGTTTTGTGTAAGATTTTATGCAAATCTATGAATTTTGGTGTGTTTATGTGTACTAGAACAAATTTTGCACACTACTGTCTGAACCTATACTATAGAAATATGGTTCACACAGTGCTATGCGAACTTGAATAGTAAATCTTAAAAAAAATGATAGTGGTAGACTATGAATGGCCAGCAAGTGGGTGGCTAGCAAGTGATTATGTTGAAACCAATTTTTGTGAGAGTGCAAAATAAAACATAACTGGAATCAGTTCTAAGTAAATAAAAGTAAATTTTTGGTTGTTTTGTGTGTTTTAAGGATAGTACCAACTCTATAACATAACACTAGGAATGACGTGAGACTCTAAAATAAAATGTTGTTGACATGAAACCTCCTGCAACACCCAAGGGTGTACAAAATAGAACAATGTCTCAATAGCCAAGTGATGACTAAATAGAAGGTACAATAAAAATATATCCAAAAGAGAGGGTCTCAAAATGTGCTAATTAGTCTAAATCCTCTTATAAGAAGGGGTGGCAATGTATAAGATCTACTACTGGCCTAGTCGAGTGGTCGCTTCACTCTTAAGCTAGATTAGTAAAGAACAATAATTATCTATTCATGAATTATATACACCTTGTGAACAATTATGTCTAATACTATCCTACTTTGAAGGTCCCTTTTGATGATGAAATCTAGAAAACCAATCTCAAGAGTAGGGGATCTTTCAGTGATGAAGTTCAAAAAACACTCTTGGGGGCTACAATGGTGTCTATGGGGTGAGCTGGTGGAAGGAGATTAATTTCAACATCACCAGTCTCAAGTGGGTATTCATGATGAAGTCCAATATTACCACTGTATATGAAATGTGAGTGTGTGGTGGTGAGTTTGCTACTGGTGATATGAAAGCAAAAACTAGCTAAATGCCTTTTCAAAAAATAAACTAAATCTAGATGCTTTTTTTTTTTACCTAGGTGTTGTAGGTGAGTTGGAGAGGAGAGGGCAATCCTCCAAGGGAGGTCCCAGGTTCAAATATCCACCCTACAAAAAAGCTGAATTGGATATCCAAAATCCAATTGATAATGTTGGTGCAGATAGGGTCGGGTGCGACCCTCGGGTGACTTTGACGGTGTAGAACCTCCTGTTCATGGTCTCTCAGACCAAAACGACTTCGAAAGGGATTTTTCGCTTTAAAAAAAAAAATCTAGATGCTTTTTGAAAAGATAAATTAAACCTAAATGTTTTTTTAAAAGAGAAACTAAATCTAGATGCTTTTTGGAAAAATAAATCTACTCTAAAAATCTTGAAAGCAATCAAAGATGAGGTGCATGAAAAAGGCATTTGAAATTTATCTATGTGCGTTAGAAAGAAATGTGAAATCTAATATAATAACTTGAAAGAAAATTTGTAATTTACCTAGGGGATTTGTGAAAGAGATGGGAAATTTAACCTAAGTGTGCTTTGAAAAGAAATTGATACCCTAATCTAGTGACATGAAAAGAAATATGTAAGTTACCCAAAATATTTGTGAAATATATGGGAAATTTTAACCTAAGTGTGCTTTGAAAATAAATTGAAACCCTAATGTAGTGACTTTAAAAGAAATATGTAAGTTACCTAGGGGATTTGTGAAATAGATGGGAAATTTTAACCTAAATGTGCTGTAAAAAGAAATTGAACCCTAATTTAGTGACATGAAAATAAATATGCAAGTTACCTAGGGGATTTGTGAAAGAGATGGGTAATTTTAATCTAAGTGTGCTTTGAAAAGAAATTGAAATCCTAATTTAGTGACTTGAAAAGAAATATGCAATCTACCTATGGAATTTGTAAAAGAGATGGAAAATTTTAACCTAAGTGTGCTTTGAAAAGAAATTGAAACTCTAATCTAGTGACATGAAAAGAAATATGCAAGTTACCTAGGGGATTTGTGAAAGAGATGGAAAATTTTAACCGAAGTGTGCTTTGAAAATAAATTGAAACCCTAATTTAGTGACTTGAAAAGAAATATGCAAGTTACCCAGGGGATTTGTGAAAGAGATTTTAAAATTCTAATCTAAATGATTTGAAATAAAAATCTAAAAAGTCTAATATAAATTTGATTTTGAAAGAGATTAAAAGTTTAATCTAGTGCTCTAAAAGAATTTTGAAAAGCGATTTGATGTTTCTAAAAAGGACTAAAAATATACTCTAATGCTTTAAAAAAGGAATTAAAGTTTTAACCTAATGATTTGAAAGAAGACTTGAAACTACTAACATAGGTATTTTAAAATAAATAAAAACAAAAAACCCCAATTTATGTGTTCTTGAAAGGTATTGAAAAGCAAATTGATATCTTTGAAAGAGAACATTCTTTGCAAAAGAATAATGAAAAACAATTGTTCTGAGAAGAAAACCTGTCTCCTGGGGTATTGAATGATCTTCCTTTTGCAAAGGTCGATAGTTCTAGACTGTTCTAACACTGTTTGGCAAGGTTCACATGACAATGTGCAAACCTAATTGGTATTTTGCATAGTGGTGTGCGAACCTGGTTTAGAAGCCTATAACTTCTTTTTGAAAGCTTGATATGTGTTTTAGGGCTTTTATGGACTCTGTTATGTGTTCACAATACCTGTAACACCAAAAATAAAGCCATATAATGAATTAGATATTAAGAAGTCTAGTTTAAAATAATTTTTGTGGGGGTCCCAATGGGTGTGCCAAAATGTAAGACATGAAACGTAGAACATCAATTTCAAAACTAATAAAATATATGCTAAATGCACTTTTTATTGATTTCAAAAGGGGTTACAAATGTTCTTTCTCTCAAGAAATATTTCCCTCTCTTTTTCAATGTGAACATAGATTGATTCTTTCCAATTTCCTCAATGTAGGTGGACTTCTTTGCATGTGTGCCACCGATTGGATGCTTGGATATGTCTTAGATACCTATTTAAACCTACAAAAATAAGTTAATACATTTAGGAACCTATCATATATTAGACCCCATGTTTATACAGACAAAAAAAACATGAAAATGAAGTAAAACATAATGAAAACTTGAGGAAATGTTGTAGAAGTAGTAAACAACTGATATTTACCATTTTTATAGTTATAGGGTTGTTGTAGACCAGGTTCGCATGGCGATGTGTGAACCTCTACTCTGGTTTGCACAACCATATGTGAATATTTTTATGGTTGATTTTTACTATGAATTCTTGTTTGAATAATCTTGTAGCAATGTTTCCTAATGTTTGATGGATGTAGAATTAGTGAAAGATGTTCTAGAGCAATTTCAACAAAGTTTTGGTAAGTTAGCCAAAAGGGTGAGAGATAGTTTCATGGTGAAAATGACCATCTATTTATAGAGTGGACCAAGGCTAGGGGGGATGAGGTGTCCTTTGTGATGTGGCCTAAAATCTGGGTTAGGTTCTACAATGGTGATAGTAGGGTAATGAAGTGGCATGTGAGTCATATCTTCATGTGCCCTGAAGAAATATCCTAGGTGCACATATGTGATCAAGGGTTAAGGTGAACCCTGATTAGACAATCCCTAGGTTATTTGGAGGTTAGGTTAGGCATATTTTGGAAATATCCTAAGTGGGTGCACACATGTGTGAGGATAGAATTAGCTCTAATCTTGGTTTAACCCTAACTAAACATGTTTAGGCAATAAAGTGCACTTAAGTGAAAAAATGACTTTCAAAATAGAATTAGAATTACCATAATTAGGGTTTTTGGAGGTAATGGTCACATGGGAACCCTAATTAGGTGTAGGAGAGGGATTAGAAGGCCTAAAGGGGCTTATATGGCCCTTGCATGAATAGGAGGTTTTTTATGTATGATTAGTGTAGTTTGGCAGGTTTTGCAACTATGATTGCTTACATATGCCTACGATTGTCTATGCATACCTACAGGTGACTACGCATGCCTACAATTACCTACGCATTCCTAAAGATGATTATGCATGTCTACAAGTGTCTATGTATGCAGACAGGTGACTATGGGTGATTACATATGACTTTTAGGTGTTTATAGTATGATATGTAGAGATGGCATATATGCATATTTTTCAAGGTGCATGTGTGTGAATGCATTCATGTTATTTTTGTGTGTTGCAAATGTAATTTTTGAAGTGTTTCTATGTATGTGCAAATGAGCCAAATGGATATCCGAAACTACCCTTTGTTTTTTATTGTGTGTTGAGGCATGTTTTTCGATGTGCATATGTGGAAATGTGTTGACCTATTTTTACACATGTGGGGTGTGAAATTTTACAAACATTATATCATGTGTGTGAAAAAGAGCCAAATGGGTATCCAAAAATATCCATATCTATACATTTGCATGGTACCCTATGACTGTACCATACGATTGCATGGATTGTACAATTGTACAAAAATGTATGAAATTGTATAATTTTTTTATTTTTTTATGCCCATTGTGGGGCACATTTTATGAGGCGTGTATGCATTTATGATTGTGAAAGATCATTCATTTTGATACTGATAAAATTTTTCATGTAAAACAAGCGAAGGAGATAGACTTGAGGCACTGATTTTATCCCTTGTTAGAGGATTTGAAGGATATGTTGGGCACATGTGAGAGATAGTGGTTGTGAGATGCAGGGTTGCATGGAGTAACAAAGATGTGTGCAATACATTGTGATCATGCATACGTACATGCTTTATATGAGTGATGGGATCTATATTAGAACACATTCCATATCTTGATAGGGGAGATCGTGATCACATTAGAGGATATATACTAGATATTTTGATTTCTTATGGAGGGACTGACAATGATTATCATAGGGATGAGATAGAGGCAGGTGATCTTACAGGGTATGTTTAGAGATAGGTGGGTGAGCATAATAGTTAATAATGGAGGTGTGGCCTATGAGGAGTGTTGGCATAGCAAGGATATATCGTTGAGATATTATCTGGTGATGACTATTATTGCCAGCCATATGCTACCCAATGTATCAGGTTGCTGATTTCTATGGAGGTTTATGGGAGTGATATGTGATATGGTGGAGCATGAGCATAAGTTTGCATGGGCTCCTATATTGTTAGCATAAACATCTATGGAGTTGCATGCATTACAAAGGAAAATGCAATGGATGATAGGGGATGGGAGTGCATCACAGTGTTGAAACCATAGGACCTACCATACAAGGAATATGAGCTAATGGGTATTAATGTACTCTATGTATTGCAGTGGTAGATATATATGTAGGTATGATTGCATATATCGTACGAGGGATAGTTTCTCTTCTATAGAGATGCTTTTGAGATATTAGGGTAGTAGGACATCATTTGGTTGCCATAGAGAGGGGCACCATCTTGGGATGATATGGAGTGTGAGCTCTATCAAGTGAGGCATGGGTGATGGGTGACTTGATGGGAGGCATCACAGATGGATTAATTTCCATTTAGTCAAGTTTTTCAATAATTTGAATTATGATAGGAGGTGCTTGATCCACCAATAGTGATTTGGTATATTAAGGGAGATCACGAGAGATGACCATAGGTGGGACCTTTGGATATAGTGATGGATGCAGATATTGAGATTCCTAAAATTAATTATCCAGGGACCACACCAAGGTATGATGTGTGATGGGCTACATAGATCTGGGATCTAGTATTAGGGGTAGCGGATGGTTCAAGGGAGATGAAAGCAATAATGGTTGGGGCCTAGAGTGGGTTAGATGAGATGCAGTAGGCATTGAGGGAAGTGTAGGTGTAGTTAAGGTAAGGATGAAGAGCCCAAGTGGGGTAGAATATTTAGGGATGAGCAGCCCCGACCAGGTATTTAGGGGGTCATGTGGTGATATTTATGAGGCCAGGTAGGAGGAGACATATATCGAGTTTATATGGTAGGTGAGGTAATGGTTTGATAGTGGAGCATGTCCTTCTGAGGTGGGATAGGTATATCTAGTAGTAGTTCTTAAGGGAAGAAATGACTTAGCCATAGTCGAGGTTGATTTGAGTATATGTTTATGCAATGTGTTGCATGGCTATGAGGAGTTGCACATGTTGTAGGATAGAGTATGAAAGGTGGAGGTCCAAATGACATAGTGAGATATGACATATACACAAGAGTGGACAACGTTAATAGTAGATAGGGATAGAGCTATAATTGATTGACTAGATGTGAAGAGGGAGAGGAAGAGAGTTAGAGCGTAGTTGGATGGGGTGTAGCATGATCATGATGTGTTATCAATGATATTGGAGAGGGCTATGATATATATTGATTTATTACATGTAAATTTGGCATAGTAGTAGGTGTAAAGGGAGGCCATGGTGGTTGAGGTGGCACGATTTTGAGAGGAGGCTACACATCAAGGGGCACAAAGGGAGGCCATGGTGGCTAAGGTGGCATGATTATAAGAGGAGACCACACATTTGGGGGTGTAGAGGGAGGCCATGGTATTCGAGGTGGCATGACTGCAAGAGGAGGTTGTATAGTAGGGGGCATAAAGGGAGGCAATGGTGTTCAAGGTGGCATGATTGTGAGAGAAGTCTGCACAACATAGTGCATTTATGGAGGCCATGACGATCCTATAGGGTGAGCTAAAGGGGATGCACCAGGTAAAAGAGAATATAAAGAGACTATTCTACAAGGATAGAAGGAAGGTGCATAGATTATAGGCACAATTTGTGAGTCAAAGGATTAGTATCATGATTTCTATAGAGTCTAGATCGTATTCCTACCATAGTAGGAGGAGCACACAGTCAACTATGATGCCACAAGCGAGAGAGGTTATCCTAGGATAGAGTAGTGGAGGAGGGTGGAGGAGGATGAAGGAGGATAGAGGAGCATATTACCTAATATAAAGAGAGTGGAGAGACTCCCAATGAGTCATAGAGCTAATATAGTCTACTTATATTATTTTTGGTGTAGTGATGGTGCCATCAATTTTGTATATTATGATAGGTGTCGATGAGGTGATGTATAGCACAGTGTATATACATTGTAGCCTACATGATGAGTAGCTTGATTTTTTTGATATGATATACATGATGAGTTCTATTGATGATGTACTATGATGTGATGTGTATTTAATGTGTATGATATATGTGCATGTGAATTTAAATACATGTGGTTGTGCATGTATTATGTGGCTTGATACATAATAGATGCCATGTAGCATGAATTTAACTAATTATGAGGTATGAATGGTTATGTGTTGATGCATGTGGTTGTGTATGTATTATGTGGCTATGGGTATGTATTATGAGGTATGAATTTAAATACATGTGGTTGTATATGTATTATGTGGCTTGATACATAATAGATGACATGTAGCATGAATTTAACTAATTATGTGGTATGAATGGTATACCAAGATAAAAATGTATTGATGCGAGGTATGAATAGTTATGTGTGTGAGATTCAAAATATGCTGAGATAGGTAGAAATACATATTTGATCTTGACTATCTCCAATGTTTTGATTAGTCAAAAATAAAGGAATAGTCACACTAACCAACCACCCTAGCATGAAACAAGCAAACATGTAATGTACAAGATGAAGGTTATGTAAAGTACACCCATACAAATAATATAACTGATGGTTGAAATATGTAGTGGATGACAACATATAAATGAGATGAAGAGAACACTCTCTATAGGTAAATCCAGTGGTGATGTTGTTCACCCCTTATTTCCAAGACCATCAAATGTTTAGAAGAATTTTTGGAAATTCAAAAACCATAGTTTGATTGATCAAACTCATCTAGTCATCATTTAATATCCTACAAAAGTCTTGACTATCCTAATTTATATTAAGCCTATCATGGATCTATGTGTGTACATGGTGTTAATTTATCCATTTTGAGTAATATTGGACTAAACCATAGTAAACTTAGACAATTAAGCTAGTTCATCCACAAGCGCACAATGATCTGTAGAAAAGAAGGTCACTAATATAACATATGTTTTTCCACTTGTAAGGGACACTCCACTACTAGTAATATGTACATATCCCCAATGGATATTAGTGCCATGATCTATGGACTTGAGGTCCTCAGGGATTCAATATTTTTGATAGTACTCTTTTATTTCTTTTTGTAGTGCTTTTTAGGCTTTCGCTTTTGTTTTCTATCTCTTTATTTTTTGTAGCTTTTGATTTTCTCTTGCTTATTTTTTTTTAATAGATTGTCCTTTTGTCGATCCTTATATTTGTATCATGAAAATTATAGTATGATCTGGGAAAATGATTCACTTTATGGAAAGACTTATGCAAGGTGTTGTCTTCCTTATACTCAAAATTTTCTTAAGATGTGAGATGCATGATTGGTCCATAAAAGAACTCAAGTCAACCAGGGGAAATCTCAAAATGCATTATAATTTGATTGTATTCAATAGAGGTTGATTAGACTAACTATGAATGGTTGAGCAACAAAAAAACTTATCGTTACCATGCAACTAAGAATAGGATTAGACACCATTGCAGGAATGCTAACAAATGTATGTTTCACCCTTCAATGGTGTGTTGTATGCATATGTACAAGCAAAATGATTGACATGAAAACAAATCATTCTTATTTTATGATGTGAAAAAGTACATGATAAATAGAATGCCTAGAAATGTAGATTAATGCATGACTAACTTGTTCTTGAGTAAGAAAAATCAGGTGAGATAGGCAAACGCAAATCGGTGAATCCAAATGTGTCTTCCAATATATATGACCAAATATGGAGGATGTATATGGACGAATTTGATGAATAAATTAATGCTAGTGTTTGGTAGCATCAACGTGATCAATGAGTTTGGATGATGATGGAAAAATTTGGTATTGATTACTAGTGGTTAGCGGTATCAACATGATTGATGAATAGGAATTATGGTGAGAAAATTCTAGAAACTGGGTTTGTGAAATGGATGGAAAATAAAAATGGGGAAAAGAAATAGGAGAAAATATAGGATAAATAGAAGAAGAAATAAAGTGTAACCAGAGGTATATAGCCACTCAAAGCATGACCATCCAACAATGATTGAGAATAGGAAAAAAAATTAAGAAGAGAAGAAAATAGAACCACATCAAAGGTATGTATCCACTCATAGCATGACCATAACATTGATATAGATCTAAATGAGATAGATGTGGAGGAAATGGGAATAAAAGATAAAGTGGAAACAAGGAAAATGAAATGCAAGATACACCGTTGATGGGTTGTGTGGATTGATTTATATTTTTATTATTTTTATTATTGTTTGTAAACTTTGTACATATGAAAATAAGAGAGTACCATAGAATTGTAGTGGGTTATATGGAGGTACATAAAGTGTAGAATGCATGAATGTGGATGATATTGAGAGGATTAGGCTCCTCAATTACTTCAATATTAGATAAGTAATAAGTGCTAGAACCAAATTTTGTTGATGATGATATAAGGTCCTAACCAGTTTGGTGTAAATTTATCATGAAGGTGGTGTGGTTGGCTAGTATTTTGTTGATTCTCTTTGAGGACCAGATCACCAATTTGGAATTCTAATGGATGGACCTTATTATGATATGCACGTTGAAGATGATATTGATAAACATGTGTGTGTTAAATAGCATTAATGCAATGCTCATCGATAATATTAAGTTGATCTAAGCATGCCTAACAAGTTGTATCATCATCAATGAATTCTTGTAGAGAGATCCTTAAAGAATGAATCTCTAGCTCTAAAGGTATAATGACTTCTTTACTATAGACTAGGAAAAATGGTGTTTCTCCAGTAGGTATCCTTATGCTATTTCTATAAGTCCAAAGTGCCAAAGGTATTTTATTATGCTAATCATGATGTGATTATATAATTTTTTGCCAAGAATGGTGTAAATTTTTTTGTTTGTAGCTTCTACTTGGTCATTTCCTTAAGGGTAGTATGGCATTGAAAAGGTATATTGAATATTATATTTTTCACACATAGCATGAACATTATTGTTCTTGAATGATGTATTGTTATAAAAAATGAGCTTCAAAGGAATACCAAAATGACAAATGATATGTTATGTAATGAACTCAACAATTTTAGCCCAGTTATTTGGATAAGAGGGATCACCATGACCTACTTTGTGAAGTATTCGGTAGCAATAATAATGAATTTGTTATTAAGAGAGGAAGTGGAGATAATTTTCCCAATGAGATCCAAACCCCATTGAGAAAATAACCATATGGATTGGATAAGTTGTTAGAAATATGATGTTAGATGATTGAGGTTGGCATGTTTTTGATATTTGACACACTTCTTGACATATATACAATAATTGTGCTCCATGGTGGGCTAGTAATAGCCCATACAAAGAATGCACTTTGTAATTGTGATGCCAATAAAGTGGCCACCACAAGTGCCATCATGGGTATCCATAATGACATGGTGTGCTTATTGTGTTTTGAGATAATACAAAAGAATGTCATCATAGCCATGTTTGTATAGAATATCACCCAACAAAATGAAGCAAATTGATATTTTTTTAAATGCATGCTTTATCATTGGAGATAAATCAAGTAGAAGGATGCCTAATTTGATATAATCCTAATTGGATACCACTGTGGGATAGACTCCACCAAGAGAAAAGATACATATAGAGAGAGCACTACTCGAGCTTGAAGGAAGCTCTAGCCACCATATGGAAGAGGAGGAAGAACAAACTCCTACATAAGAGGAACTGTGAAGAATTCAAAAAAGCTATCTTTTGAAGGTACCATAGTTTGGCAAGATTGAAACTAAGGAGGTGGCACAAGGAGTAGAATATGAC